>JASEVX010000003.1:68683134-69059783 GCA_031761405.1 Serripes groenlandicus
ATAATCAAATAATAACACCATATACATTTTAGGATAGAAGGTACTAAGTCCAACCTTTTTTTTTTTTTGCTGTTCTGCATTGTACATGTTAATTGACAACACAACATAACTATTTCCGTACATAACATACACTTCTCAGATTCTAAACTCTAATGCTCCCAATATATGAAATAACTACTACTAAAACTTATTTTGCGAATCCTAGTGGGAATAGAAGGGTTGTTGAAAAACGAAACGTGAACTCGGGAACTGCGAGCGGGCCACCCAACCCCTAACCTGTCGAGGTTCTTATCCAGGGGGGAGGTGAGGAAAGATCCATGCTCTGGTCAGTCATAGGCGTCTCTCCTCCACCCTCCGACATTATTCAATTCGTTTCTCTTAAACCACATTATGATGTAATTAAAACGTTATTATAACAAATCGGATTACCAGAAGTAACTGATTAAAAGAACTTGATTCATAATTGAATTCGTTTGTAATTAATTGGCTTAGTACTATACATGTTCGGAATTTACATATTGAATAACCCTGAATCAATTAATAGACATTGAATTTATATTAGAACTCGACTCCTAGCATTGCTTTCCAGTGAGCGAATTGCACAAAATAAATATGTCTGAACTCGTAATTCGCAATCTGCATTGAAATCTCTAAGAAATCATAACTTGGAAATTTGATAATGGTCTGAACAGTTGGACATTTACTCCTCGAATGACCATCAACCGCGTGTACAGTATACAAAACCTACTTCGCACAAGCTTACTCCCGCTAACATACAATACAATAGACTAAACAAAAAAGTCCTTATATGGTCATTCCCCACTTTACATATGTGTATACACTACCGTCGATAAATAACAGGAGCTGAGTATATTTTATTGCGCGGTGCTTTTAACTTTTAACGTTTTACCATAGGTGACTTTGATAGCAGAAGTTAGGCTAAAAAAAAATATATGTGTGGTTCAGGTAACATTGGTCAAAGAAAAAGGGTAGGTAGGTAGGCTTTAATTTTTTCTTTTTTTTCTTCAGAAGCAAGTTGTCTGTTGCAAGTTGTTACAGACGTAAGTGGTTACAAAAATGTGTGCTATATGCACATTCAAGACATCTCATCAATATATACAATAATTCTTGCAAAAACTTCCCCGACGGTAGATGAGTTGATGACTGCCTTCATAATTCGTTTTGAAGGGCCATGGACGCGTTTTCTACCGTCACGGCGAACACTGTGGCCGCCGCCATGTTTGTTTTATTACGATCGATAAACGCTTGGAAAAGCGTTTTAGTTTCGTACTCAATTATTTTAGTTCCCAAAATCGATAAAAAGTTCTAGGGTCGGCCCCAAAAAATAGGGAAGGTAGGGTTACCTGAACCACACATATTGTTTTGTTAAGCCTTATTATAAGGATAAACTAAATGTTAATAACTTGGTCAAATTACAGTTACAAGTCATTGTAAAAAGACTTTTGAATTTTGATTTTTCCATTGTTTTTCAGTATTTGTTTTTATCAATTATCATAAATGCGAAACACCTGCAGGTCCCTTTATGGATTTCTCTAATCTATTTAAAAATATGTTGAACACGTGATCAGAATGTGTATTGTTTCAATACATAAATAGGTATTTTCAAATGGTTGTAGATGAAACTACTATTAAGACAAGCATACTGTTGTTAAGCTAAATTCGAAGCTGTATTGGTTTGAAAAATGATAATGCTTTTGTTAATAAATTTTCTGAATACAAAAAACATTGTGGCAAACGGAAAAATTGCTCATCATAAGCACGGACTTCTAATACGTGTTCCTTGGCTGACCCTTTTACTAAAAATGTTCAAGCTATATTGACTGGATGAAAATCATGGCAGCCAGAGGGAATCAGAAAATGGGCCAAAATACAAAATTTTGAATCGTTATTCTAACGAACTCTTAATAATTTGTTGGTGACCTCAATTGCATAACTGTTTATAACCAATGACTGATGAACGGCTGGAGGTGTGGTCAACAAAGCTTGATTTTGGAGACTTTTCATTATTGAAGATCATTCACAACTTTGAAAGTATAGAAATGTAATTTATGAGTTTGTTAAATTGGCTTCTGATTTTCTTATATGCCTCGCAGTTGTTTACTAGCTCACATCAACATCGATACGTTAAGTGTTGTTTATTAACTAATCCTTTCCCACATACATCAACTCTGCCATATACGACTTTGGAAACACATAGGAAAATGCATGAACACTTTCTTTAGATGATAGTATAATAATCAAATTTATTTGAAAACATTCTAACAAAAGAATAAATAGCTTATTAGGAGCAATTTCTCATTTTGCCAAAATGTTTTAAAAAATTGTCTGCTGCACATGCGTCAATATAAAGACGGGTTCACTCCGCCGCGCGTACTGTTTTGCTTCATTTTCCAGCAATTGTTGTACTTGTTTATAGATGACCTATGTTACAGAGAAAGATCGGAGGCTAGTCGAAACTGTTCGTAATTCGATTTTAAAAGACTATTAATACTAAAGGAGGCTCGAGTGTCAAAGGCACTGTATTAGACTTGAACTTAAATTTATTCAGAGTGTGTTTATCAACCATTGAACTTTTGATACGAGAATTATACCACAGTTGATATTTACGCAAGTTTAACAACCGAGTGTGTGCGTGATACATGTATTTACATTATACATACATTACATAATTATACATTCCTTTAAAAATGATGTAATATTTTGATAGAATAAACTGTTTATGCACAGGCGACCGAGTTTTCGTTTGAGAACACCCACACAGGACTGTATTACTCAAGAAATTCTCTCTATATACTATATTAATAATGATCGCAATGTTTTCGTTTGAGAAATTGGGTAAAATCCCACACAGGCCCGTGTTACTATAAATAGTAGTTCTATATTGTGCATGTATACTATAATAATAATGTGCTATTGTGAAGAGAATAGTGTATCATGACGTAGATTATGGCGGTATCTATAACGCCATTTCATAACAACCGGACAACTGATGAATTGTTACTTTTACATAACCGTTCATTTCTATAAATAATTCAACATCGAACAATTAGATGTAACTGTCTTACAATGCATAATTAACTTCTGGCACTTCGTAAGCTCTACCAACACACTCAGTACCAATAACGAACCCGAGTGCTAACTCCAATACAATATGCTAACACAATCATAGCTAGATCTAATTGAAACGCTCATCTAAAATAAATTACAAGTTAGCCTCTTATGGAATCTGACAAGTTAGCCACTTACGGACTCTGCGAAGTTAGCCACTTACGGAATCTGACAACTGTTATTCGCATTATTAAACATACTAAAAAACACTTTCCAAGCGCTATGTTTTCTTAGCCATTGATGTGCAGTTTCTGCAATGCTTCTATAACTGGTTGCCGACATGAAAGACAAAACGCTTTCCTACCACATGGATAATGAACAATATTCCGTAATAAGTCGACCAAGTATCAACTACCGGGAGTTGAAGTATTAACATAGCCGTCAGCCTCGTTTTGATCTGAAGTTACCAATATTTGATACTAATAGGTTAAAAAAGAGGCTTGTGTGCACTCTGTAAATGTATATTTAATGGTGTTAAATATCGTCTTAACAATATACATGAGACATTCGTTTGTACAACGTTCTTTCTTTTTACAGTTTTCCCAGGACATATAAACTGTCAAAGATGCTTAAGCATGATCGGTAAAGAAGCAGACAGTGCCTTCCAAATGTTACCACTACCGATTTGGCATAATCACCATACCATATAACCATGTTGATTGCGGTTGGAAGCTCATTTAAGGGCCAATATAGCGACCGTCAGGAACGACATGGAAGTTGATAAACTAAATACACAATAGAAGAAAATACGATCTAGAGTTTCAGCTACTTTTCTCCAGTTCAAAACATCCACTCGCTCCAAAGTATCGTCTCCATCGAATGTGTCCGTATTGCAATCGTAATGATTTGTTTTATAATTTGTCAAGTGATATTCGCCATTTTCTGCGATACCCTTCTCGTTGTCATTTGCGTTTGGCTCTGGAATCACAATATCTCCAGTCTTACTTATCTTTGTCCTTTTTGGATCGACCGATTTGGTTAGATTGTACGTCTTACCTCGATTTCTGGACCGACAACGTACAAGAAACTGAAGGCAAGCTGGTATCCGCGCGTTCTGTCTTTGGTAAGTGAATAACACGATCACTGTAAATATTACGGACACCGCACTGAATGACAACATGATCACCAAGTACACAACGACGAGTGGTATTTTGATGGATGTTTTAGGTACCATATCAACAATCGAACTTAGGTACACCATGAAGGAGAGCATTGACGTTACACACAGTGCAGTTTTCTCACCAGACTCCGCCGGTAAAATGAACACGAATGAGTTAAGAAAAGAAAGCAAAATGATCGGAACGATGATATTCAATATGTACACACCGCGTCGTCTACGAAGCGTCAACTTGTACACCGCTCCAGCATACGGTTCGTATGTCTCGTCAAATTTGTACCCAGCATTCTCAATCACTTCCCATTCGCCGTTTTCATGATAAAATCTCATGTCAACACTGTTGCCTGCAACGGTGAGATTTATGTCGCCACGAAGGTACATCCATGTTGAAAATTCGTAAATACAGTACTGCGTATCAAACGGGAAGTTTGACACGTCCACAATACACAATGTTTGGAACACGTCTCCGGGTTCCCACAACACTAATCCATCTGAATTGATTTTCACGGCCAATTCGCTAAATCCTAAACCTTTTGAGACTGTGTCCACAGCGTTATTTACAACGATGTCAGGCTTCCAGACGAGGTCTTGTGAAACAAGCGTCTCAGCGATCCCACCGAAGTCGGAAGTGTTCCACGCGAGTAATTCATCCTTCCACGTAATCGTGAGCCAACCGCTGCTTTTCATGACTTGGAGTTTTTCGTCCAGATCCATGATACAGTACAAGTAAAACCTATGAAATACGACGTCGATGGAGTTGTTTCTGTCTAATACTGGTCTCACATAGGTGTTGTATTTGTCCGGAGAAAACAGGGAGTTGTGCAATCGGATCTCCTCTCGTGTGCTCCCGTGAACGCTTCCTACTGATTGGAAGACGAGTGCGGACAGCAGAAACAGTATGTGATATCGTGATGCCATCATTCTCGCCCTGAAATGGTAATAATTGCAGATATATGAACGTTCCATCTGTGTTCAGAGGTTAAACAATTTCACACATACAGCAAAGACTGCAGCTGACGACTTTGAAAATATCTAGGAAGAAGTGTGAAATACATGTATTTCTATATTAGAAATGTTGATTTTTGAAAAGAGTTGGAAACATTGTGACAAAAGAGGAAATTGCTCTTTTTAATGGTAATAAGCCTAATAAGGCCTTCAATTATGTCTCTTTCCTTTTCATAGACGGTATCTAACTGAACATCAAATTTCGAGATATTGTATTTCTGCTTTTTTTCTCTGAAGTGTATACAATTGCTCGGAGCTTAACGCCGTTTTCAACAACTTTCCAAGCATATCACGGCGGCCATTTCACATACTCAGTTGTTTCCTGGCTTTCTCACACCAGTACTCAACACAGCAAGAAATTGGCTGCTTTTCCACATAAACTGTGTGCCCATTGGTGTAAGACGAATGACGCTTGTCACAGTGACTGTTGTCAAACGTCGGATTAAATGTAGGCCGAGCTGGGGTTCGAACTCACAACCCCTGGATTGACAGCTCGCGTTGCTATCGACTGAGCTCCTGGGGCTGGGAAGTATATGCATATTTCTAACAATAATATATATCAGGTAAACCTGTTTTTGCTACGAAAATAAAAATAAAAATAGTATATATTTTGTATCCAGTTCTTTTATAGTAAGCCTACTAGATTATAACCGTGAATAATGCCAAACTGTCACAAAATACGCCCGTTAGGGAGGCATAATTCTGGAACTGGCTAGTCTATTATCGCAATCGAGGTATCATTCTCATAAACATTCACAACAAGTTCGATCAGGATTGGTGAAGTTAAAGAGCGTACACGGTTTATTTGGCAAATATTTGATAATTCAAGGACCAGAATCCAAAAATGCCTATGGTGATTTGGCTGGTTATCGATTTCGGTCTAGACATTATACCCACAAACATGTTTATCAAGTTTGGTGCAGTTCGGAAGACCCGATTGACTTTAATATTAATAGGGGACAGCATGTGGACGTCGCCCTCTGCCCGTCGCAGGTGTTCCCATAATACGGCCCGTATTACTACGAGGATATCTGACCAATTGGACATGCATCTTTTGATACAATTGAAAATATGAAGGAAAACAGAGCTCTAGATAAGGGGCGTTTTGCTTGTTCTTAACTCCTTCTTTGACACTCTAACCCTATGTTGTGGGTATTCAAAAGAATCGTCTCGGTGAGACAAATCTTTTGAGTACCCACAACATAGGGTTTGCTTTAATAATAAGAAAGAAATTGTGGGGAAAATAGCTGAATACCCATTCTTATGTGGACTTCTGGTGAAATGAGTAAACTCCATCGTAATGGTTTAACCAGTAACTAGAAAACAAACACCGGCACTTGATGTATCATTAATAATTTCTCTGACGATTTGTGACGGCTTGTCCAACAGACGATATTGATATTGTGGGAAAATGAGAAATTGTTCACCGCGATCAGTTTCTCTTTTTTTCGACAATGTGTTCTGATTTATAACAATATTATACTTTCAAAACATTTGATGTTATAATTAATGAAGATTACCATAAGGCAAAACACAGTTTTCTGCGTGGCCTGAAAATACATCGAGGGCTTGACGTGAAACGGTTGTAACTAAAATTGGTATTTTGTTACTAAGGTTAATCACCACGTCATAAAGTCTTTATAAGCGTTTAATCATTTTTCTTGGTAAACAATTGAAATGTAGGTGCCATTGCTCGTTCTGAGCAATGGCACCTAAATTTGCATTGTTTACAAATGTGTCAAAGTTGCCCCTTAAACCAAAGTTTTCAAAGTAGGTTTTTAGTTACAACCGTTTCACGCCAAGCCCTCGACATGTATGTCATGCATTTAAAACTCTCTTGAGAAATTGCTGGCGATCAAAAGACCTCCGGTTAACTTGGAACTTTTCCGGTGAAATCATCGGTTGGTCAATAATTCTTCCCCACATCCAAAGTTAGCAGACGATTGATTTAAACATTATGACAAAAGGGAAAAGTGTTCACAAAAAAAAAAAAAGACTTTCCCTTTTGTCACAATGTTTTCAACTATATTTAATAATTAAAGTTATATTCATAGATTTGTCAAAACTGCTGTTGATTTGAAAGTAGTCTGCTGCAGATTTGGTGTAAATTGGAATGGGTAAACCATTTCACGCATACAACACATTGGCAGACGGCGTTGATAACATCTTTGAACAAATGTGGTAAACACTAAATATGAAAGTATCATTATTAAAATGAGTTGAAAAACATTGTGGCAAAAGGAGAAATTGCTTATTTTGAGCAATTTCTCCTTTTAGCACAATGATTTCAAAGTCGTCTGCTGCAGAAGCGTTTCAACAATTGTTCAGTTATATCACGGCGTTTCCTGGGTAAGTTCTCAGTACTACTGGTCCAAATATTCTGACATTAGCCAGTCAGTCGAAATGCTGACCTCGCAACGCTGATCGCCAAGGAGGACATCCAATACTACCATTGTTTAAGCCTATATGGATGTGGGAAAGGGTTATGATCTTATTTCTGTCAGACACAGTATTATCCTCCATACGTCAGTGCTAGTTGTACTTTTAAGTCGACACGACAAATGTCACCTAATCATATTTTTACGTTCAGCAATTCTCGTGTTTTCTCGTGTGTTCCGCACGACATTTGACATCAATATCAAGATTGCTTATTTTAAACCGCGATATGGGTCTACCAGGCATCCATTAGGGATATCATTACCAAAAATAGAAACACAGATTGTGTTGTTTTACTGATTATCTCCAGAGAACATTATATTTAACGAGGGAAGAGAACATATTTATGAGCCCCACCACAGAAAAGGATGCCTGTCTTCAAGCGATTAGAGAATTGTTAACTGGTGAACAGTGCTTCAGCAGAGTATTCCACGCCGAAGAACCTTATAGGACCAACACCATATGGTTTAGTTGAGTCATAAGAGAGATCTTGTTCGGAAAATACCAGTTTACTTCTCCTTATCTGGTCCCCAGGCGTTACCAGTTATTTGGTGCTCAGGTGTAACCAGTTATTCGTTAGAAGTTACTCAAAGTTTCTGCGACTAAATCGGTTACTAGAACGTCCCGAGTATATGGATGATACAAAGAAACAGTTTTCCTTCTATCTACTGTACCCGGAATCCGCGAACAGACGTTAACTAAAAGCATACCCCCATGAAAAAAATAACATAACATGTTTATGATAAGTGTTGATAAAGATCAATGCATTCGGATCAAAATGAACAACATTAGTAAGATGTTTTGTCAAACCTTTTTGTGACTAATTGTCGAACACTGCAGAGCCAAGCGAAGTTGCACGGAAGCGAATGCCCACATATTAGATCGTAGAGCAAGGCTAAACATGAATTATTTGAATGTTTTTCGGAAGAATACAAGGATCGTGCACGCTATTTTGAGAATGCTGAGTTTAGGAATGTACTACAGCTTACGGATCGCCTCGTAATGATAAAGAAATATCAACTGCATGGAACATAATTATTATCAAAGATTTTTAGTTTGATCAGCTTTCAAACCTAGGCTCACCGTTCACGAGGCGAACGCCTTTGTAACTTTTTAATCGAAAGGTGTTGTAGAAAGTCCACTTTCCATCACCAAAAGTCATCCTTTGATATATTTTTGTCAAACTAAACTTTGGTGTCGAAGAATACATCAAATCAATAAGCACTAAAAGGAACAGGAGTCTGCTTACTCGTCTTCGAATCTCGTCACATAATCTACGCATAGAGTCGGGCAGATATGGCAGAAATAGAGTAGATCGACATGAAGGAGTCTGTACTATATGCAATTCTGGAGATATCGAAGACGAGTATCACTTTGTACTAACATGCATGGCATATAGCGAAATTAGACAAAAATACATTAACAAATATTAAGAATAAAATGGTTATTTCTGTAATACGTTTGGTTATTTCGGTAACCACGTTTAAGATTTTTATGGCATTAAATAAATGCCCATTTTCAGTCAACCTCTGTCTTATGTGTTTTATTCATGACATACAAGTCCAACTACCTTTGTGCCGAATACTTAATTGCGCTACCTTCGAACCCATCTTCCCTGGACGAGGCATAAATAAGTGTTTGCTTTAATAAGCTCATTTGATAACGATCGCCGACTCGGCCAGTCATACTTTCCAATGATTGACATAAGTTAGTGTTAAATTGCGTCATACTTCGTCTACCAATATGGTAAATAATCTATGTGGGAAGGTAGCCAGTTGCCTAGGAAGAATGTTATGTCGAGGACATGTTCTAAACAGCAGGTAAAACACTTTAGGTGATCTGGCCGCTGTGATTAAATTGTAAAGGAATCAACTAATTGTGTTTACACTGCTTTCAACTGATTTTTAAGTTTCTTCACTACGTTTCCTGTGAACATTACCAGTACGTTTGGTAGGGTTTTATCCTGACACCAGTGCATCAGTCATGATGCTCTCCCAGGAACTCTGAGTGCAAAGGACAGGAGTAATTTTTTTACCATTTTGATAATCGAACCCATGTTTCCGGGTTAAAAGGCGCTATAACTACCGAATCGACAGCTGTTGTATTGCCTTTGGTTTCTGCTCCAGAACTCTCGAATCTTTGTAGCCGGGACAGAAATTATTTTGATTTTTAAAGTATTTTGTATTAACCGGTCGGGGATCGAAACCGCGACCTTCCGTACCCGAGGCGGGCGCTCTACCACTTCACCAGTAAGACGTTTCTTCCAAGACATTACGTTTATATATGGCTCGCTCTTTACTTTATGCGATAACATTTAAAACTTGGGCGATTATGTGCATAGGCACAGTCTCGCCAAGTAGTCTTCACTGTCCGTCTACAATAAGAAGACACTCGAATTCTGGCCCCACTGTTGTCAATCCCTTTCACCTGTACGTGATGCATAAACGGAGATGCCAAAACAAAAACCATAATCAATGAAATCTGTTTCAAATGAACGCTATTTGTTAAAGAATTTTAAGAGTCCTGTGGCTATTTGCTCTGGTTAAGCTGTATCTTCATTGGTCACGGTAAAAACAGCCGGCTGCTGCAGAGGCGTCAGAAAGCGTCTTTATGAGGGAAAGTGTTAACGTGTCCTGACTTTAAGATTGATGACTTGTGCTATTAGATAAATTAAAAATGTCGCCGTTGTTGCTGTTAATACAACATAAATCGAGGATATATTTGCTGCTTTAGAATGTCTGCAAAAAAATACAGATCTTTTTAACCCTTTCCCACCTATAAGACGCTTTCTGACGCATCTGCAGCAGACGGCTTTTTGAAAACATAGTGACAAAAGAAGAAATTGCTCAAAACGAGCGAATTTCTCCTTTTACCACACTGTTTTCTACGTTTAGTCATAGGTTATCCATGCAATTAAAGAGATTTTCTATTTTTGACAAAAAAATATTCAAAGTCGTCTGCTGCAGAATTTTCGTATGCGGGAAAACGTTAAGGGGGAAAAACTGTTTCCATTTATTTCTGTTTCGATTGTATTTGAAAAAAAAAAAAATCAAGGTGACCTTTATTATTTAGGATACATTGGTATTGTTACATCTCCATATTAGTTTTACATACAGGGTTTAAAGGAAAAATATTTAACCGTGGATATCTGAATACATTATTCGGTAGAAAGCTGAGAAACAGACAATCAGAGAAACACTCTATCGAATCGACAGAGAGACGTAAAATTGTGCATAATATAATTGTATGTTATTTTACAATCACAATCAAAGTAAAACAGTTGTCAATGTGCGTAACTTACAAACAAACTAATCGATATTATTGGTTATTTGCCGACGAGGCGACGTGAAACAGTCGAGGGCTTGGCGTGAAACGGTTGTAACTAAAAACCTATTTTGAAAACCCTGGTTTAGGGGCAATTTTGACCCCTTTGTAAACAATGCAAATTTAGGTGCTATTGCTCAGAACGAGCAATGGCACTTAAATTTTCATTGTTTACCAAGAAAAATGATTCAACGCTTTTAAAGACTTTATGGCGAGGTGATTAACCTTGGTAAAAAAATACCCATTTTAGTTACAACCGTTTCACACCAAGGCCTCGATATATAAAAAACCTAACAATAGAAATAAGCATACTAATAGTAAATGTCATTGAACGCGCACCGTATTGATTGAGTGGAAAATAATGATTGCTTATATAAATGCAAATGTTTCTGAAGATGAATTGATGCCACTTGCATTATCTGGTTACTACCCTGAACCTAGTCATGGAAAGTGGTGTTGAGTTGAGCAACAATATTCGTAGATATTTTCGCATTTCTTATTGTATCTAATGCTCGAACAACTTCCACTAGCATGTTTCCAGCGGAAACAAATTGTGTCAGTTTTAAGAGTGTCGTGTTCGGAAAACTATCGAATTGTTGTTGTCTTAATTCCATAACTTGTTACAATTATGATTCATATGCTTTGAATCTTAAATCAAGAGAAACTATACACTTCAAAAATGTTTCAAATTGTTTACTCATAAAGTACGTAGTATCACCCGGAAATAAATAACTCACTATTTTCGACAATATTTCATACATATAAGATTTGACATGACTTGTCATTTCATATAAAGCTTTATTAAACTAGTTCAAGAAATTTCTTAGACGAGATTAATAAAACCCAATGAAATGACAACGAATGTCAGATTATTTTTATCAAATGAAGAAACACAAAAAGAAAATCGGGTTTTCACTTCCAGAAAATAATCCCAACATGTTAATAAACTGTTAACTAATCACAAACAAAATAAACATTCGCGGATGATTACAAAAATAGTGATTCGGTCATGTTATATTGCACATGTTACATATAAAGAAATACGTAATGGGATATTAGATCGGATACAAGCATTGTCATGTGATAAACCAACAATATGATCTCGCACAATGTAATGACTCAAATCTTGCAAACAATGGATTTTCTTATGTATAGCCTAATTACCTCACATCAGAGCCTCCGCGTCATAGAGGTCAAAGTTTACCGAATACATCCGCTTATCTAACAAATAGTCCTTTAACAAAATACGTGATTGCCTAGAAATGATTGTCGACTTTCTGACAGCATTGTATACGTGATAATGGGTTTAAATAATTGTAAGTATGCATATGGTGCACAGGAGCTGTTTGATTTGATCACTGTTGGTAAGTTTACATTGTCTGATATAAGTAAAAATAGAGTACATAGGAATACAGTTTTGGCCTAATTGTGCGTAAAATGACGGGAACCATCCTCAAGCATGAGGCATGATTCCATTCCTTTCTTTCGTTGGATTTCTTGTTAAGCTGAGAGGTTACACTTTTCAGTGATGTATGGTTTTCTGCCTGTAAACTTGAAGAATGTTTGGATAATTGAGGGTGGAAACTTGTTGATTTACATCTAAGAAGGAATTTAAATGCTTATATTTGACCTAGATGCACCAATGATGCCGGTTTGTCAAAAAGCTTGTTATAGAACCCCTCAAAATCGATTAGTTCATACTGCTTTAGCAAGTACAATATAAGTTGAGCCTCTGCGTAATATATCGACCCAGATCAGCCTGCGCAATCCGCGCAGACTGATCCGGGCCGACACATTCCGTCTCAGGGGGATATAGGAGGTATAGAGAAATGACTCCTGAAACAAAAAAAATCCACAGGAGGCTAAACGTGTCTATCCGGGTTAACCTGCGCGGCGTGCTTAGGCTGATCCGGGTCGATGCTTTACGCAGAGTCCACAATGTTGGTTTTCTCGCGGGACGGCTCAATTATCTTTAAGAATCAATGTCTGTATTCGTATGACAGGGCCCTCATCAGCGTTGGGGACATGGGCACACCGTGTTAGCAATTGTGTTATATTTGGGATATATGATTTATATCATGTCGTAAAATTCATTTAACATGGGCTTTAGGGTCTTATCTAGTATTTGTGTTTGTATGTTATCACTGACGACAAATAGGCCATCCGGGCACTTACCGCGATGCACGTGATAAAACCCACTCTTTTAGTGTCGCAATAAAAGGGGGATGGCGGTGCGTGCTGTCAACCTTTATCACACCTCTTTAAAGTCGCTATAATAGCCGAGGCGTCCCGGGTTCGATCCCAAGTCGCGGCGGTCATGGCAAGGCACATGGCATAATACTGGTTTGTTTACCTAGGGATCATTAACACATGAACAGTCGACGTAATATAACTGAAATATTGTTAAAACCGGCGTTAAAGCCCAATGAAAATATGAAATAAAATAAAAGCCGACTTGTATTGCAAGGCCGTAGAAGTTTTATTTGTACATATATCCCATTCTCGCTACGGCTGCTTTGTAATAACATGTAGAAAACTAGCGTCATGGTGGAGTGCCCTTGGGCAAGGCACATTTTCTAGCCTAGTACTGGTTTATTTACCCAGGGATCATGAATAAGTGAACTGTCGCCGTGATATAACTGAAATAATGTTGAAAGCGGCGTAAAACCCCACCGGCGACAGTTCACTTATTCATGATCGCAGGGTAAACACCAGTATTAGGCTAGAAAATGTGCCTTGTCCAAGGGCACTCCACCATGACCGTAGTGCCGCGACTGGGGATCGAACCCCGGACACCCGGTTTCAAATCCCCGACGCTAACCACTCGACCTCAGCGGATTCCTAAAGTGGAAGAACGAATTTCTCGTGTGGCAGCTTCCTGTACAGTTGTGTTGTCTACACTTGGTATACATTGCGCGCTAGTCATGTATCACTGTGTAGCACAGTGTACTGCATACACGCGCTTGAACTAAATAGTGACTGTCCTGGTGACAGAAATTCAGAAGAATAAGGGATAAACTGCTCTTAGACTCCCAGTGACGTCACACCTTCAAGGTTTTCCTTAACATTCCTCGGCAGTTCTTGTCATTTAGGTAAAGGTGTCCATATTTCAATCGTAAAAACACCTTCGGGGTTTTCCGTAAAATTCCTCCTCGGCCGTTCTTGTCATATAGGTAAACGTTTCCTTATTGCAATCGTAAAAGTCGTAAAAAGTCGGGATTTATTAATGCGGTATGTTATCCTTATGATTTATGCGCTATGTTATCCTTATGATTAATGCGGTATGTTATCCTTATGATTTATGCGCTATGTTATCCTTATGAGTAATGCTAAAGTTATACTTTTCAATGCGTGGTCCCTTTAAAAGTAAAATTAATTTTTTTCCCTATCATACTTGTAGACGTATTTTGACGCATATATTTCAGACGACGTTTTGAAAACAGTGTGGCAATAGAAGAAACTGCGCCTAATCAGTAATTTTACATTTTACCACTATGTTATAAACTCCCTTTAATAAAAATGCGTTCCTAAATAGAAAGCTAAACATGTGTCTGCCAAGATGTTGTCACACTCGTCTGCTTCAGATGTGTTGTATGTGGGAAAGGGTTAATATATGGCATTTCCTGATATGAGTCGTCCCGCGAGAAAACCAACAATTGTGGACTGTGCGTAAAGTATCGACCCGGACCAGCCTAATCATGCCGCGCAGGCTAACCCGAACAGACACTTTTCGCCTCCTGTGGATTTTCTGTTTCAGGAATCATTACTCTATACCTCTATCCCCCTGAGACGGAATGTGTCGGCCCGGATCAGTCTGGGCAGACTGCGCAGGCTGATCTGGGTCGATACATTACGCGGAGGCCATACTGTTGGTTTTCTCGCGGGACGGCTCATATATTATATTGTACTGAGACACATACTTCAACAACTCTTTCCCTAATGGTTGGTAATATCGTGTTCTCTTTAATCTTACTGACGTCTCAATATGAAATTATCAAAACACGGGTCTTTACTAGACGCCAAACATTTTAATTTTGCCTGTAATTTCGTTTTCTGCAACTTCACTTGGTGAAGTGCCTAGACGTGTTGACATAAGAAGTAATTAATTCTCAAAATTGAAATGGCAGACGGATGAATATACACGGCGAAGGAAAATTGGATTGTGTTCATTTTAAACGTCTTAGAACTCATCGGATTAGTTCTACACGCATGTAACTAAACCTAAGAACAAGAAGTAGATACACTATTACTGTAAACATTTCATCTTTAATTTGTGTTCAATTGTTCAATGGAGCCGTGTTTCAGGAAAACCCAACCCTAGGGTATTTATGACAGAATAATATAGAATAAGTCTGTCTAGGGTATTTATGACAGAATAATATAGAATAAGTCTTTCTAGGGTATTTATGACAGAATAATATAGAATAAGTCTGTCTAGGGTATTTATGACAGAATAATATAGAATAAGTCTTTCTAGGGTATTTATGACAGAATAATATAGAATAAGTCTTTCTAGGGTATTTATGACAGAATAATATAGAATAAGTCTGTCTAGGGTATTTATGACAGAATAATATAGAATAAGTCTGTCTAGGGTATTTATGACAGAATAATATAGAATAAGTCTTTCTAGGGTATTTATGACAGAATAATATAGAATAAGTCTGTCTAGGGTATTTATGACAGAATAATATAGAATAAGTCTTTCTAGGGTATTTATGACAGAATAATATAGAATAAGTCTTTCTAGGGTATTTATGACAGAATAATATAGAATAAGTCTTTCTAGGGTATTTATGACAGAATAATATAGAATAAGTCTGTCTAGGGTATTTATGACAGAATAATATAGAATAAGTCTTTCTAGGGTATTTATGACAGAATAATATAGAATAAGTCTTTCTAGGGTATTTATGACAGAATAATATAGAATAAGTCTTTCTAGGGTATTTATGACAGAATAATATAGAATAAGTCTTTCTAGGGTATTTATGACAGAATAATATAGAATAAGTCTGTCTAGGGTATTATGATATAATAATATAGAATAAATCTTTCTAGGGTATTTATGACAGAATAATATAGAATAAGTCTTTCTAGGGTATTTATGACTGAATAATATAGAATAAGTCTGTCTAGGGTATTATGACATAATAATATAGAATAAATCTTTCTGGGGTATTTATGACAGAATGATATAGAATAAGTCTTTCTAGCCGGCAATTAAATACATCTGCAGCAGAAGACTTTTGAAAACACTGTGGCGAAAGGGTAAACTACTAATTATTATAAATTACTCCCCTTGACACAACGTTTTCAATATATCGTAGAGTGTTCTGACTTCGACGAAGCCGAAGTTAATGACGTCATAAATATCTTATGACTATAATAGCAGTCAAATGAGATATATTGATGTCTTAAGATTTAGTCCTCGGCAGCAATGTTCTTTGAATGCTAAGGCTCACGAAGTAAGGATATTATTAATAGATATTCTCCACATTTTAGCCTAGTCGTTTTTCTAAAGCTGCCTGCTGCAAATTTGCTGTATGTGGGAAATAATTAAGATCTATCTGCATATACATGTATGTGGTGTATGAACAAATTATACACTACATACCAGATACTTATTGAATTCATCGCTGACAATACACTTCATACATGTACCGGAAACTTATGGAATTCATCGCTGACAATACACTACATACCAGAAACTTATTGAATTCATCCGGCTGACAATACACTTCATACATGTACCGGAAACTTATTGAATTCATCGCTGACAATACACTACATACCAGAAACTTATTGAATTCATCGCTGACAATACACTACATACCAGAAACTTATTGAATTCATCGCTGACAATACACAAAATACCAGAAACTTATTGAATTCATCACTGACAATACACTACATACCAGAAACTTATTGAATTCATCGCTGACAATACACTACATACCAGATATTTATGAATTCATCGCTGACAATACACTACATATCAGAAACGTATTGAATTCATCGCTGACAATACACTACATACCGGATACTTATTAAATTCATCGCTGACAATATACTACATACCAGAAACTTATTGAATTCATCGCTGACAATACACTACATACCAGAAACTTATTGAATTCATCGCTGACAATACACTTCATACATGTACCGGAAACTTATGGAATTCATCGCTGACAATACACTACATACCAGAAACTTATTGAATTCATCCGGCTGACAATACACTTCATACATGTACCGGAAACTTATTGAATTCATCGCTGACAATACACTACATACCAGAAACTTATTGAATTCATCGCTGACAATACACTACATACCAGAAACTTATTGAATTCATCGCTGACAATACACAAAATACCAGAAACTTATTGAATTCATCACTGACAATACACTACATACCAGAAACTTATTGAATTCATCGCTGACAATACACTACATACCATATATTTATGAATTCATCGCTGACAATACACTACATATCAGAAACGTATTGAATTCATCGCTGACAATACACTACATACCGGATACTTATTAAATTCATCGCTGACAATATACTACATACCAGAAACTTATTTAATTCATCGCTGACAATACACTACATACCAGATACTTATTGAATTCATCGCTGATAATACACTACATACCAGAAACGTATTGAATTCATCGTTAGCGAACGGTGTCGAGTCAGACAAGCCTGTTCAGATGCGCAGGGTGATTTGTGTCTTCACTATACTGGTCACAAATGCTGTATAGTTGATGTTCGAGCAAGGGCTTTCATGTAACGTTCGGATATACTTCTGCCATCACACCATGACTCGTATGGAAGGAACACATGGTGATTTGTGTAGCACTCGGACATCTGCGATCAGTCTAAATCCTGATTACATAATAATGAGCCGTTCCGCGAGTAAAACAAGCAGTATGGCCTCTGCGTAATTTATCGTCTCAGGGGGATATTGGTATAGAGTAATGATTCCAGAAACAGAAAATCATCAGGAGGCGAAAAATGTATATAAGGGTAAGCCTGCGCAGCATGCTTAAGCTGATCCGGTTCGATACTTTACTCAGAGTCCACAATGTTGGTTTTCTCGCGGGACGGCTCAAACGAGCAATTTCTTTATAGAGATTTTCTATTTTTTGACAAAATTGTTCAAAGTCGTCTACTGCATAATTGTCGTATGTGGGAAAGGGTTAAGAGGAATCTAAGCATCACTCTCCACTTCGTATATATGGGTATGACAAATTCAATTGTTCTCTCTTTTCATTGTTATACTGCGCGTGTTCAGTTTTCAATTTTTAAACGTCGTTTATATTCGATGCGCCGAAATAATGTAATATTCATAACGAATATAAACTAAAACGAAATTGGCGTGATGGGAAAAGCCGCGTGCATTCTGTCGAGGGTATATAAAACAGTTCTTAAAACAGTCCAGGTGTGAGTTCTTGGCTCCCTCTTTTTGAAGCATATTCAACACGTCAGGTCAGAGTTTACCAAATCACTGTTTTGAAAAAAAGTGGGGTGGTACAAAAAAGGGCCATATTGCTTACAAAAGTGTCTGTTGATGTAGGTAATGATGGTGAACAAGTATTTTAAAATCCAAAGCAATATCTCTAATGGTTTTGAAAAACAGTGAGGTGGTACACATACCTTAACCAATATGCGACGCCAACGCCGAGGCCGATGCGAGTAGGATAGCTTACTCTTTCTTCGAATAATCTAGCTAAAAATGGAAAAAGTCCTTTTAAAAAAAGTCTCCATTGAAAGTATTGACCTGCTTTTACTGTTTTCACCAATAGTAAAACAGTTTGAAATTGCAGGTACTGGATACTTAAAGGAATATCCATTTTGTGGTATCAACAAAAACATCATGCCGTATTTTCATTATACAGAAGACAGTAGTGGCTAAATAAGAAACTGCGCATAATCAGATATTTAACATTTTACTTCTTTATTTCAATATTAATCAAACAGTTCCATCCCTCTATCATAACTTTCGCAGGTGGCACACAATTTCAAATAAAACAATTATCTGCCAGTTTTTAAATCAAATAACGAAGGTGGACATGTTTTTATATAAGAAAGGGCGTGTCACCTAAATGCTTATCTATTAACCCTTTCCCTCATATAGGCGCTTTCTAACGCCTCTGCAGTAGACGGCATTTCGAAAACATAGTGACATAAGAAGAAATTGCTCAGAACGAGCAATTTCTCCTTTTGCCACAATGTTTTCCACTTTAAGGTTATCCAATCAATTATATAGATTCAAGTTCTATTTTTTGACAAAATGTGTTCAAAGTAGTCTGCTGCAGAATTGTCGTCGTATGAGGGAAAGGGTAATTTCACTTTGTGCGTAATTATAAGGCCAAATTCTGGAAAAGCTAACCTTTTAGTTCATCACATAAACGTGCAGACATAGCCTGTAAACTCACATTCGCATAGTCTCTTAGACGACACCCACGCATTTCAAGTCAAATTCGGCTTTTGGGATATTTCCACGCAAACGGCGCGAGTACTGGTTAAGTCTCCAGGCAGCAGACATCGAGCGTGGTTAATTTAAGCTTTAAGCTTATTTCGCAATCGATGTAAAAGAAATTAATTTTAAACTAAGTCAAATTCATGTTTTTCTTACATGTACTTCCCGCCAATCTACATGTGATGACGTCATTCACTTTGCGTGTAAGTGTTAAAACCACCCTTTAACCCTTTCAGACGCTTTCTGATTCTTCTGCAATTATTGTGACAAAATGAGAATTTGCTAATAAAGAGCAATTCCTCATTTTACCCTAATCAATAAGTATGCTTTCATTTAAAGAGAATTTGTTTTGGTTATATGTTTTCAAAGTCGTCTGCTGCAGATTTGATGTATGTGGGAAAAGGTTAAGCAACACTATATATCTTGTAAGAATAACACAAACCCGGCCATCATTTATGTCACGCGTTTTGATGGTGTAATATTTCAATATAATTTCGCATTAAAGCACAGACGTAATCGTTTATCTATCCGTTTTATTTCAATCCATCAAAACGATCCAACAGGGGGCGCTCATTGTCGCCGTTGTTATCGCGAGGGGACATTCGAATTAATTCTTTTTGTCTCTTTCTGACGTCCTTTGAAAACCCTTCACACAGACTTGGACCACTAATACACTTATTAGTTGTACCAGACTCAGACGACGTTTGAAATTGAACACAAATAAATATTGTTTAAACATTATTTCTTTCACTCTAATGATTTTAAATTGATTGTTATACAGTACTTAGTTTAAACGTATTTCTTTTAATGTATTTAACTATTGCTTTTCTTCTTTTTTCTTCGTTAATTTACTTTTAGATCTACGAATAATATATTCATTTACTATCAGATATCTAGAAAATAAGTGTATGCCAAATCCCAAAATCCTTTTATGACACTCAAACCTTATATCGTGAGTATTCAAAAGTATCGTCTCAATGAGACGATTCTTTTGAATACCCACGACATAAGGTTTCGTCGAATCATAAAAGAGATATTTATTGGGAAAAAGACCAGTTTACTCCGCGTTGTCTAGTCCACTGACTTTATATATATTTCCATGAACTATGACCTATGAAGTGAATCAGCGTTCAGGAAACGTTGTGTTGTACCTCACTCGGTGACAGTCAATTGCGTCGTTCGGAAAGATGAAGATTAATCAAACGAATCGAGTTTGTTATACAAATCATTTTTCAACCATTTCACCCGATACAACAAATTATTCATCCCCTTCCCACACCAAAACGTATTTTGATACATCGGCAGGAGGCGACATATAAAACGAATTCTCTCCTTGTTCAAAAAAGTTTTCAACCCAATAAATGCAATTCCGTCTATCAGGATTTTAAAAAAGTTTTCAATTCAATAAATGCAATTCCGTCTATCAAGATTTTAAAAAAGTTTTCAATTCAATATATGCAATTCCGTCTATCAATATTTTAAAAAAGTTTTCAATTCAATATATGCAATTCCGTCTATCAAGATTTTAAAAACGTTTTCAATTCAATAAATGCAATTCCGTCTATCAAGATTTTAAAAAAGTTTTCAATTCAATAAATGCAATTCGGTCTATCAAGATTTTAAAAAAGTTTTCAATTCAAGAAATGCAATTCCGTCTATCAAGATTTTCCAAATAAAGACTTAACGTTTAAAGTCATCTTATGATGAGCAATTTCTCATTTTGTGACCTAATTGTTTTCAGGAACTGTCGGCGTCAGATGCGTCAAACTGCATTGGTTAACATTCTTATTATATGAGCCAGAGAGTTACGTTTACATTTGAAGTGAAGACCCACGCATAATTTGGTGTGCAAGTAATTACGCTGTCCAGTTAGTGAGCTAGAGGGGCCAGGTTCGAGCTTCGGCAGCGCCATTACATTACAATACAATACATATTTATTATACTATCATCATATTGGCATACAAAAGCACAAGCACGTTCATAGACAAACACAGTTTAGGAAAATGTAATCATTTGCGTTACGTGTAGCATATATATATACTACATAGAGAAGTACAAGTATGTAAGTTAACAAAATTCAAAATATATTACATAGATAATATTCTTATAATTCAGAATTCTTATGTCAGATGCGTGGAAGAGGCACTTTGAGAGATTATTCAGAGTCTTTGATGATTTACATGACATTAAATTTTCAAGTTGTTCAATGACAATAGTGGCCATTTAAATATTTGGTCGTAAAACGTTATATTTTAAGCACAATAAGGGATATAGGATCTGACATGAGTTGGCATTTCATATAAAGTTTTATTAAACAAGTTTAAGAAATGTGTTATTAAGCGAGCCTTTGGCTTTATGAAATGACAACGCATGTCAGATTATTTTTTATCACATGACGAAACACAAAAGGAAAATCGTTCCAACATGTAATACTTAATAAACTGTTAACTTATCACATACCAAACATTTTTTATGACCGATAATGGTCCCTTTACCTCGTCCATCTATCGTGACGTTTGTGTTTATCGGATACACGTTCTCAGCTATTTTATAAACATTTGCGGATGAATACAACAATAGTGATTCGGTCATGTTATATTACACATGTGACATATAACGAAATACGTAATGGGTATATAACATCGGATACAAGCATTGTCATGTGATAAAAAGTGGTCTTCATTTTCGATCATGATCATATTGCAATTTTGACAAATTCGAAAGCGCTACACATATTTATTTCTACTTGTGACATCCATCCGTAGGGCCTAGAGTTGGCTGGCTTAAAATTACTACGACTGTTATAGGCACATTCCAGAAAAGGTATTGAAATTATTGACAACTGTTTTACGCAAAAAGATATTTTGTTTCTAGAAGATAAATTCCATGCCGTTTATATTTGTGATACAAATTTCCTGATATTAGAAGAAAAACCACTTATTTACATGGTATACAAATGATATAATGTTCATCCTAGCCTTGAAAATATATTTTCTCTGTATTTAGCAATGACAATCCGATTAAAGGTAATCAGCTAGCTATTTATGTGACACAATTATTAACATTATCAAACTAGCCATATCACATGTATATATTCTATGATTTGTATTATATGTTGTATTGTGGGCCGGTGGCCTAATTACTGAATACAACCTTGTATCTTGTAAAGTGCACGTTTAAGACAGAGTAGAGCAGAGTAGAACAGAGTAGAACAGAGTAGAACATAGTAGAACATAGTAGAACATAGTAGAACATAGTATATAGAACATAGTAGAACATAGTAGATATAACATAGTAGATAGAACATAGTAGAACATAGTAGATAGAACATAGTAGAACATAGTAGATATAACATGGTAGATAGAATATTGTAGAATAGTAGAACATAGTAGAACATAGTAGAACATAGTAGAACATAGTAGAACATAGTAGAACATAGCAAATATAACATAGTAGAACATAGTAGAACATAGTAAATATAACATAGTAGAACATAGTAGATATAACATAGTAGAACATAGTAGAACATAGTAGAACAGAGTAAAACATAGTAGAACAGAGTAGAACCCCATATAAGCAATTTCTCCTTTTATATCGCAATTATTTCAAAATCTGTCCGCTACAAATGTTAGAGGTTTTATTTTGATGTATATATGATATAGACTGATCCCGGCCGACACCATTCCGTCTCAAGGGGATAGAGGTATAGAGTAATGATTCCGGAAACAGAAAATCCACAGGAGGCGAAAAGTGTCTATCAGGGTAAGCCTGTGCGGCATGCTTTGGCTGATCCGGGTCAATACTTTACGCAGAATCCACAATGTTGGTTTACTCGCGGGACGGCTCATATGTTCTATAAAAGCGGAGAGTAGAGGCTCCGGTTAGACTGTGAACTGTCCGCAGATGCTGTCCGTCTGTCTATCTCTCAGTCACGCATTGATCTTTAGTAGGCGAGATATCGGTTCCATCGGACACTCTTGATACCGTTTATGTTACGTGGAATCAATTTGATATTCGCAATTACTTTTCAAATTTGATTCTACTACCTAAAGTCATACTGATTTTGGACGTTCATTTATTAACCCTTTCAGCGCCGAATCGTTTAAAGTAGACTCTTCCATGTTCAAACTCGGACGACTCTATTTTCATGTTATAGGATTTTTGGAATATCTTTATAACTCACAGCCAAACAATGCAGATTTCAGGTGAGACAGCTCGTTACGAGCTGACTCACCTGAATCTGTATTGTTTGCAAAAAGCTCAATATTGCCTTTGGCGCTGAAAGAGTTAAGCAACAACGTTACATATCTTTTAGTTTACATCTAAACGGATTTCTTTCAAATGCAAATTAGATTTACAAATGTCAATTGTGTTTTATTGTTAAATAATACAATTTCATAAAATATCCCGTATATATTACTTCATCTTTATACACCAATTAAATCCTTTCCCATTTACAAAAAATAAACAGCAGACGAGATTGAAAAGCTCTAGGAAAATAAATCTATGTCAGATTTCTATATAATCAAAGTATTTTTTAAAGAAAATAGTTGAAAACATTATGCACAATTTTTCCTTTGGTCATATTGCTAACAAAGTTGACTTCTGCAGATGTTTCGAAATGCCTCTGCAAGTAGGAAAGGGTTAAACCAATTATTTGATATTTCGTGTTAAAAGTGAACGCTTGGGAACAATATCCTTTATTCAATTTACGGTGAGGTATATAAGGAATATTGCCACGAGGTATGTATAAACAGAATTGTGAGAGTATTTGTTTTCGAACTACTAAATTTCATCTTTTCTCACAGTTTTCAAAACGCGAAAACCAATTGAACATCTCAAAACAGCAATGCTTTATATATATGTCTAATAAACGAAGTGAAACCCAAGAACAGTCTCTAAGTTCACGCATTCACATCAGAAACGTCACGGTCCTCACAAGAGTGAACCTATTTGGGGACTTTAATCCAGATGAAAAGCTGGACGTGTAGCCCTTCTAATCGTTCCACCCATTCCCGTCTATTTCATGGAGGAACCGTATGTCCCACGTGTCCTGAGCAAGATGGCATCCGAATTGAACACGGCATCCGAATTGAACACAAGACAATTATAAGATAAACCGGGTCACACCATGTGAAAAACGACATCATTACATGATGCCATATCAGATAACACTGCATAGTTGTGTCAATGCCGTATAGTAATAACCGTTATCCGGATGTATCAAGGATATTTGAATGCTTGAAATGTGACCGTATAAGACAATGACCAACATGCATAGAGGTGCAGACCGATCAAAGGTCGCACTGGGCTCGCACACACGCCATGTTAAATGTAAAGTGTTTCGGTGTCGTAACTAAGATAATGTTTTGGCAAGGATGAACAAATATAAAAGCTAGGATAATAGAACAGTCTGTGTCAAAAGCCTGCTTTGATTGAATTTTCCTATTCAGCCATATTGACTCGAGTCTTTTTCGATCGAAGGATCCCGATTGTTGAATCAGTCATGCAACTTTATCTTGCTTTATGATGAAATGATGTAAGCCGTCTCGCGAGAAAAAACCAACACAATGTGGACTCTGTGACGGAATGTGTCGGCCCGGATCAGTCTGCGCGGACTGCGCAAGCTGATCTGGGTGGATACATTACGCAGAGGCCATAATGTTGGTTTTCTCGCGGGACGACTCATATTTCCCCGGCAGCCAGCCATAAAGGACTTCAGTCAGAGAACAATTACGATCATGTACATGTATGTGTCTTTCGGCCATTGACTATGCCAATTAGTATAAGCATATATACATGTATATATATATGGGCGATGCTCTGCGAAAACAGACCGTATGGCATTTATTACCAGCGTATATCAAGATGAGCGAACGCATCAAAGTCAGTCCATTATGACTATGCAGTTTTCACAAAATGGCCGAAGAAGGTTTAAAGGAACTTCTGTAAATCAGTAACCGTTGTGGAAGCGTTGGTAGGTATATTTTCTACGCGTGTTATAATTACGGTAAGGGATGGTTTGCATAGTACCGCCAAGATGTAGGTCGAGGAATCCATTGTTGCCGAGTGTGGTGCCCTTTAGCAAGGCATATTTTCTTACTTAGTACTGGTTTGTTTATCCAGGGAGCATGAATAAGTGAACTGTCGCCGTGATATAACTGAATTAATGTTGAAAACGGGGTAAAACCCCAATAAAACAAACATATCATATGTTGTGAATGTCAATAGGTATATAAAAATGTATGTTCAAATGTTTATATTGGCGTCGTTTGACTTGGCAAAGGGATTCATGTGGATACATTCTTCATTGTCTGTCTGTCTGTCTGTCTGTCTGTCTCAAAATAGTCAAATGGCATGTGTGAATAACGTCATAATTACGCAGTTACTGTTTAAAACATGCCTCTAAAAGCACACATATTTATGGTTTTGATTCAGTAGTTAAAAAAAAATCGGTTACTTCCGTGAGATGGCCGGAGACACCCGATACACATACATGTAGCCATGCTCAATATTGGCGGAAGGATCCTTGTTTTCGCTTTCCCTCTTGGATAAATAAATATCCAGCCGAAAAATATCATAAATGTTCTTTATTTACAAAAGAATATAAGTTACATGTATGCAGGGCACCCAAACAGATAGGAATTTATAATTCATTCAGCGGAGTAAAGCGATATCGACTTTCGTCTATGTAAGGTTTTACGACGTATGTAAACACAAAAGCATTATTATGTAAAGTGTCCAGGTTAAGGTGAATTCGTGTTGATAATTTCGCGCATTTTCTTTTTTCTGATTTTAAGATTGTGATGCTTTTAAACCCAAGACAAATTCAATATAAACAGTTATTCTTTTTATGTTGTATGCAGAACGTTTGTAAACGAAATAAATTAACAGTACATTGACCATTATCATTTTTCGTAACCTTTCACATACCACTTCCATGATTTCTTTCAGTATATTTTATTTTATTCAATCTTTGTTTTTTTTATGTGAGCCCAGTTTTCAGTACTCCTGAGTACTTTGATTGTTTTAATTTCGTGTCCGGTTTCGTGTTTGACCAACATAGTCCTTCCAGTCAATAATACATTTGATATAATCTAATACATACGAGGGGTATTCAAAACGTTTTAATTAAAGTTCAATAATCTCTTTAAATACTTTAAGTGTTTGTATAAAGAATCGGCTGTATATTCATTAAAATATATTTTATTTCATGTTCGCAAATTACCGAATGAGACGATGTGCTGCGACCGAAAGACCCGCATCCATAAACCAATGATAACGGTTGCCGAAATTCGTGTCGTTTTGTTTCAGTAGTTGTGGAGACCAATTGCATTAGCTTTTTAGAATGAAGATTGTACACTACGCACAAGTATCTGACAGGTGCAGATAATAACATGACAGAGCTCTACATAAGGGGCGTTTTGCATTATCTAAAATTATAATTGGTCCTATAAACCTATATTGTAGGTACTCAAAGGAATCGTCTCATTGAACTGATGGTCACCATACCCGTAACATCGGCTGAGTATCACACGACAGCACATCATACACCGTGATATAACAATAACTCTGTTGTTAACCCTTTCCCTCATACGACAACTATGCAGCAGACGACTTTGAACATATTTTGTCAAAAAATAGAAAGTCTGTATAATTGAATGGATAACCTATGACTCAAAGTGGAAAATATTGTGGCAAAAGGAGGAATTGCTCTTTTTGAGCAAATTTTTCCTTTGTCACTATGTTTTCAAAAAGCGGTCTGCTGCAGAGGCGTCAGAAAGCGTCTATATGAGGGAAAGAGTAAATGGATTATGTTATCAGTAATATAGAATAATTAACTATATGTTAACCCTTTCCCTCATACGACAATTCTGCAGCAGACGACTTTGAACATATTTTGTCATATAATAGAAAATCTCTATAATTGAATGGATAACCTATGATTAAAAGTGGAAAACATTGTGTCAAAAGGAGAAATTGCACGTTTTGTGCAATTTCTTCTTTTGTCACTATGTTTTCAAAAAGCCGTCTGCTGCAGAGGCGTCAGAAAGCGTCTATATGAGGGAAAGGGTTAACTAAACGGTGTTGACCTTTACCAAGGAGAACAATCATGTTTTGCGCCACTTTCAACAAGTTTTCAGCTATATCATATCGTTTCCTGGGTAAGTTACCAGTACTTCTGGTCCTTTTATCGTGAAAACAGCGAGTCAGTCATAATGCTAACCCCGCAATCCCAAGGAGGTGAAGCCATTACTTCCAGTTTTAAAGTGTTTTGTATGATCCAGCCGGGCTCTCCCGTACGCGTGGCGGACGCTCTACCACTACAACACACGAGGCGATGTCCTCGAGAAGACCAAAACGCAATTTACTTTGAAACACAGTACATATATTTGTAAGTTGACCCTCTCGAGTAGAAATTATAAAATGTATGTAATGTTCATTGTAATGATGCCTTATACATGTTTTGAGTGTAAGCGAAAACAACGTTTACGATATATTTTGAAATGTTCTCAATTGAAATCACATCAGACGAAGAACGAAAATAATCAATACTACGGACTCCTTATTATTGCAAGAGCCTTATGACATAAATGGAAGTACATGTTTTCATCAAACGCAGTCACGCTGTGGGGAAAAGAAAAAACGTTCATTCGTCTATATTTTCACGAAGTACATGCTTAAAAGTGCCATAACTTTTCTGTATAAGATAAAGGGCCATTTCTTTAAATTGTTCATATAATTAGACTTAAATATTACCGCTATGTCATTGAAGAGAATAAAAGCATTGTTTTAATATCGATGTCTCTTGAAATTGATAGTGATGTCTTAGAAAATTACATGCTTAGACTGTTATTTGCATTTCAATTAAGTTTTCCCATTGTCTGTGTAAACATAACGAGAGAGCAACCGTCATTGAAGGTTAAATGTATGGGCATGGCAGAAGGCTTGATTGATCGATTGGTTGGAATTTAACGCCGCTTTAACGGTATATTAGTTTTATTACGGCGACCAGTTTATCTTAAGTGGTTTTCCAGGCTTTTCTCGAACCAGTACTTCACACAACATTCTTCACACATATTCTCTTATATTTAAAACATGTAGATATGGAAATAAGAGGTTAGAATGACATTATCGTTTATGTATGTATTGTAATAAAAATGAAATAGTGTTCCATTTCCTTCTAGTGTGTTCGCTATACACAGATATAAGGGCAGTTCATATTTAGCGATATTTTTCCATGCTTACAGACACGTACAAATTTATTACCTTACTTAGTTTAAACATATGTATTCATTCAGTTGAAGCAATATACAAGTTTATGTTGATGAATGGATCAGAAAACAAGCAAAATATGCTCTTATTAATTCTTCTTCTTGTTGGTTTTATTTACATTTACACATTTTTCAATTAGAGTTAGTGTTATAGATTTGATAATCATAGATCAACTGAAAGATCAAAACGTTACCTTACTTAACAACAATAATAATCAAAAACGTTTAAATCTTGCAAAATATATTAAGGAAGTGCTACTCCTCATTAAATTAATATTAGTACATGTATTTAATCATTTTTCTATTTTTTTTTATTATCTATTTATCTATCTTGAATGGTAAACATTCGATGTTGTGTACATTTCTTTCTGTATTGTATATATTACTATGACTTGAAATTATATTGTTTACGTCAATAAAATATAATTGTTGTCATGAACGATTTAGCTCATAGATGGGAGGCGGATGACACTAGAAAACAAAGACTTATATTAATCGTCGGAAAGAAAGAATGCCCGAGGCGGGGTTCGAACTCTCGAGCCCTGGATTAACTACTAAGCTATCGTGGTTCGACCCTGCAGAAGGAAAACCAGTCATAGTTCATAAGACAATATGCGCATCCATCCAATCTGATACAGAGCAACACTGTGTGTGTCAGAACATTCTGGAAACCTTCCGTGACTGTCAACCTCTTTCGTTGCCAAAGGCAATTAAAGGCTTTTGCAAACAATATAGATCGTTTGCCACTTTTAATAGACATTATCTTTTACCAAATTTCCTGTTTGACGAAAAATGGGGTGGCCCAATTTTCAATATGGAAGAGCCGACTTTGTGAACTTCGGCTAAACTAATTTGCGTGCACAAGTTATTTTATTTTTACTCTCATCGTAGGCGTTGATGCTACTATCGATTATCTTTAATTTTATGTACATTATATTCGTTTTTATCTGAGATATTTCTGTAAATATTGATTTTCAAAGTTATTGGGTTAAATCATTAAGCCATCTGGTGTAGTTGTTGTATATCGGAAATACTTAACCCTTTCCCTCATACGACAATTCTGCAGCAGACGACTTTGAACATACTCTGTCAAAAAATAGAAAATCTCTATAATCTGGATAACCTATGACTAAATGTGGAAATCATTGTGGCAAAAGGAGAAATTGCTCGTTTTGAGCAATTTCTTCTTTTCTCGCTATGTTTTCATAAAGCCGTCTGCTGCAGAGGCGTCATAAAGCGTCTATATGAGGGTAAGGTTTAATACAGGGCTTCTGTTAAACAATGAGGGGAATCATTAATGGAGAACGGAAGACTACCATCGTGTACCGCTAAACCGGAAGTGGTTCGTTACCATGTTTGATGGAACGCTGAATGATTGATGAGTATAAATGACGAAGACTTCCGTAAACACGAAATTCATTTGTTTTGTTTCAATATTTACGCACATTCACTTACGATTAATTATTTTACGATCCAACTAGATTTGAACGTTCACACAGAAATCTAATACTACGCTTGGATTTTAGACGGTGATTTGTTTTTGTTTGTTTGTATGGTGTTTTACACCGCTTCCAACAATGTTTCAGTCATATCACGGCGTTTCCAGGGTAATTTACCAGTACTGCTGGTAAACTTATTCTAACACAAGCCGCTCAGTGGTAATGATATCCCCGCAACCCTGAGCGTCATAGAGGGAATCCATTTCTACCGGCTTAAAAGTGTTTGGTAACAGTACCAGATTACAGTACCAGGTTACAGTACCAGGTTACAGTACCAGGTTACAGTACCAGGTTACAGTACCAGGTTACAGTACCAGGTAACAGTACTAGGTTACAGCACAAGGTAACAGTACCATGTAACAGTACCATGTAACAGTACCAGGTTACAGTACCAGGCAACAGTACCATGTTACAGTACCAGGTTACAGTACTAGGTTACAGTACTAGGTAACAGTACCAGGTTACAGTACTAGGTTACAGTACCAGGTTACGGTACCAGGTTACAGTACTAGGTAACAGTACTAGGTTACAGTACCAGGTTACAGTACCAGTTAACATTACCAGGTTACAGTACCAGGTTACAATACCATGTTAAAGTACCAAGTATTAGTACCAGGTTACAGTATCAGGTAACAGTACCAGGTAAGTTACAGTACCAGGTAACAGTACCAGGTAACAGTACCATATTACAATACAAGGTAACAGTACCAGGTTACAGTACCAGGTAACAGTAACAGGTTACAGTATCAGGTTACAGTACCAGGTTACAGTACCAGGTAAATGTACCAGGTAACAGTATCAGGTTACAGTACCAGGTTACAGTACCAGGTAACAGTACCAGGTTACAGTACCAAGTTACAGTACCAGGTTACAATACGAGGTTATAGTACCAAGTTACAGTACCAGGTTACAGTACCAAGTTACAGTACCAGGTTATAGTACCAAGTTACAGTACCAGGTTACAGTACCAGGTAACAGTACCAGGTTACAGTACCAGGTAACAGTACCAGGTAACAATACCAGGTAACAATACCAGGTTATTACATGTACATGCATGTCCATTGTGATAAATGCCTCGGTGGTGAAGTGGAAGAGCGTCTGTCCCTCTTTGGTTCGGGATGTTGCGGGTTCCATCCCCGGCGGGACCATACCAAGGACTTAAAACATGGTAGTAATGGCTTTCTCACCTTGACGCTCAGTGGGGTCAGCAATACGACTGACGATGTTGTCAGGATACTACTGGTAACGTTCACAGGAAACGCCATTATATAACCGTCTACAGACGCTTTCTAATGCCTCTGCAGCAGACGGCTTTCGAAAACATTGAGACAAAAAGACAAATTGCTCGTACTGAGAAATATCTCCTTTAGTCACAATGTCTTTAACTTTATTGAGATTGTCTTATTAAATAGAAATTAAAATATTGTGGCAAAAGGTAAAATTGCTCATTATGAGCTATTTGTCTTTTTGTCACAATGTTTTCAAAAGTCGTCTGCTATAACTGCTTCCAAATAGTTGTGTAGATGGGAACGGACTCATTTGTGTCTTTTACATCGATCGTAACTTTATATAAATCTGTTTCAGTCTACACCCTGGATACTCAACCAGTGCTCGCATTGACTCGAATCCACTGTTTTCAAAAATTGTGATCACAACCTCACGGGAATCGAACCTTGGACCTCGAGCTTGTTTATTGAGATGAACATTTACTTGAACGGGGTCCAATTCCACCAACTCTACTTAGCGCTAAGTAATACTTAAATACTTAAGATCGTATTTCATCATATTTGTTTACCTCCTAAAAATGCCAAACTATTTTAATGTCTTAACAGGTATGTTAGTCAGCATGGTAGCCGAGCCCCGGTAGCTCAATCGGTAGCGACGCGGGTTGTCAATCCAGGTGTTGTGAGTTCGAACCCCAGCTCGGCCAACATTCTTTCCGACGTTTGTTAAAAGTCACTGTGACAGGCGTCATTCGTCTTTCACCAATGGGCTAACAGTAACTGTGGAAAAGCAGCCAGTTGCTTATAGAGTATGCTATGTGGATAATGGTGTGACAACCCAGGAAACATATGAGTAGGTGAACTGGCCGCCGTGATATGACTGAACAATTGTTGAAAACGGCGTTAAACCCAAATAAATCAATCAATCAATAGTCAACTATTTTTGTCAACGTAATCATTTACTTAAATATAAAGTATTACTTAGCTCTAGTTTGGGTTGGTTGCATTGGACCCGGATCTTGGAATACATACAAGTTATCAGAATTGCTGCTGCGGAGTTTTCTAGATATGAACGTATAAATAAATCACGAATCTGACAACGCATAACAAACATTGAACATTATTTTACAAATCCAGCGATCACCAGTTTAACCCTTCCTCCAAATAAAGACGCTTTCTGTCGCCTCTACAGTGGACGACGTTTTGAAAACATGGTGACAAAAGAAGAAATAGCTCAAAATGAGCAATTTCTCCTTTTGTCACCATGTTTTAAACTATTGCGCATTGTTATTTAAAGGGATTTTCCATATGTGTGCCTGTCTGTTTTGAAAGTACGTCTGCTGCAGAGTTGTTGTACGTGGGAAAGGGTTAATGACATTTTTGGGTACCTTCGACTTCGAGTTATCACGTGACCACTGTGACCACTTGACCACTGAACCCTATTGTCGTCTGACTATTTAATGGCCCTGTCACACTATTGCGTATGAGAGAAACGTATTATTTGCGTATGAAAATTCATACGCACAAAACGCCCTTGAAAATATTTTAGGCATGTTTAAAAAAAAGTTCGGCCTCGCCGTATGCAAGCGTATGCCCAGCGTATGCAACGGTGCTTGAAACGTATAAAATATATGCCTAACGTATCCCTAGCGTATGTCAGCGTATACCAGCGTACGCGTGATATTTATCTTATGCTGCCATACGCTAGTACGATACGCAACATTGTGACAGCGCCATTAAATAGATAAACGTGTAATGACAATAATAAAGGATGTAAATTGTAAAATTTGTTGAATGGTTGAAAAAGTTTAAACTTATTTATTTTACATCGATTTGGAAACAAGCCTTCAGCTTATAATAATCACGCTCGAGGTCTGCCTCTCTCGAGACTTAACCTTATTTGCGCCGTTTGTGTTGTTAATCCAAAAGTCAGAACCCGGTCATCACTGGACTTGAACCCGGGACATTTTGTACGAGAGGCCGACGCTCTAGCTCTGCACCACTGTCATAGTAGTGTTGTGATTTGTTATATTCTACTGACAAGTCAATTTTACCGTATCAGATGTATTAAACGGAACGGAACAGAACAGAAACTTGATTTAGACATTTTAAAAGTATTATAACTCATAATCAAATAATACACATATGATAACATACAGCGGGCAACGGCATGGCATGGTACTTGTTTACATGTATAAACAAGATATATCAGTGTAGGACTCCGTGAAGGACAACTATGAGCCGTCCCGCGAGAAAACTAACAGTATGGCCTCTGCGTAATGTATCGACACAGATCAGCCTGCACAGTCCATGCAGACTGATCCGGGCCGACACATTCCGTATCAGGGGAATAGAAGTATAGAGTAATGATTCTTGAAACAGAAAATCCACAGGAGGCGAAAAGTGTCTATCCATGTAAGCCTGCGCGGCATGCGTATGCTGATCCGGATCGATACTTTACGCAGAGTCCGTAATGTTGGTTTTCTCGCGGGACGGCTCATATGTAGTAGGACTTATACTTATATAGAGTCTGAACATGCTAATTTATGTTCAGGTGCATAACTACTCTTATAAACAGCATGAGACATTGGATGTTGAAATAATTCGGTTTATAATGGCGCATATTTTGAGTTTGTTTACTCATAGTTGTTGGCATGTTTTAAAAGCGCTCTTGTGACAATGAGACATCACTTATATACATAATAATGTTTAATTATACTCTAACTCTCTATATGTTTTTGTGTATAATAAAAATATAGATGTTTTTATTATTATGACCTGACGATATTTTGTACCCATGTATTGACGGGAAACTTCTTGTTAAAGTTTTAAATAAAAAATTTGTTTTGTTCTATGGTATTTAACTGACATTTACAGCAGTTTAGTTTTAAACTATATATTCCATTGAGGCGTTCGTTCGTTCCCGTCAGTAAAATGATTTTTTTACCGGCATATCAGTGATATTTATATTTTGAGAAGGGGAATTATTTCACGCCCCGTTCGCCTTCATTCATGAGGACATGCAGAGGGCTTGGTGTGAAACGGTTGTAACTAAAAACCTATTTTGAAAACCCGGGTTTAGGGGCGATGTTGACCCCTTTGTAAACAATGCAAATCTAGGTGCCATTGGTCAGAACGAGCAATGGCATCTAAATTTCCATTGTTTACAAAGGAAAATTATTTAACGCTTATAAGGACTTTATGGCGAGGTGATTAAACAAATACCAATTTTATTCTATTCGTCAAAGGTTTCACACTACAAAGGATTCACAAAGTTTATTTATTTATTTAAGTGTCATCCATGTACACACAATGCCATATACAATGTACAAACACATCAAGACAAGTATTATACATGGCCATTATAACAAATAGTATAGGAGACAATCATTGCACTTACTATTTACTCCATAGCGCCAAGAATCAGCGTCTAATTTGTTTTTAAAAATTAAAATTCGAACACAGGTACTTTATTGTACCCAATAAAATGTAAAGCCACTAAAGTAAAATTAAAGAATAATGTAAAACAAAAGGAACAAACAACTGAGTTAAATACCGTGGTCAGAGAATTGACTGATTACCAGCTGATATTTGCTTGAGCTAAAAATGCTGAAATATAATACATGTTAGAAATTAAGACATTATTACAAAGATTACATGCCGAGCCCCGGTAACTCTGTCGGTAGCGACGCGGGCTGTCAGTTCGAATCCCAGGTCGGCCAACATTCTTTCCGACGTTTGACAAAAGTCACTGTGACATGCGTCATTCGTCTTTCACCAATGGGCTGTTTAACAATCTATGTGGAAAAGCAGCCAGTTGCTCTGAAAGTATGTTGTGTGGAGTACTGGTGTGGGAAAACCAGGAAACGCGGCATGAGTAGGTGAACTGGTCGCAGTGATATGACTGAACAATTGTTGAAAACGGCGTAAAACCCTGATCTAACAAAGATAAGATCTACGTCATTTAAGAATGTTAAAACAGGTTTTGGAACATATCGAACCAATGACAGACTTGTTAATAAATAAGAATGTATAGAAATATTACCTGATTGAAACTTTAAGTCCTCTTGCAAAGAATTCCAGAAAAACCACCTGACCTCAAAGTTATTATATATATAATATTAGTTAAGTTTCAGTTCACTTCACCTAGCTTTTTCTATATAACTATCTCTAATAAATTAACAACATGTACTTTTAATAAGTGTATGTGTTACCTGTGTTGACCGTCGTATTTTACGTCACAATTTTCACCCAGTTTTATTGTTTTATAAAATATCTGACTATCAAATGTACTCTTGTCTAAACTATCATTTAGATTGACGTTCCTTTACACTCCAGCACAGTTCTTTTCAGACAAAAACTAGCAATCATAATTTTATAACCGAATTCTGAATGTGTGTTGCCTAGAACACATTGTCGCACGTTTCCTCTTATTCCATATAGGTCTGATTTCCTTAAATCAGTCGTCGTTCTCTCCTATTTTTTTAGGTCTGATATCCTTAAATCAGTCGTCGTTCTCTCCTATTTTTTTAGGTCTGATATCCTTAAATCAGTCGTCGTTCTCTCCTATTTTTTTAGGTCTGATATCCTTAAATCAGTCGTCGTTCTCTCCTATTTGTATAGGTCTGATATCCTTAAATCAGTCGTCGTTCGCCTCCTATTCTTTATAGGTCTGATATCCTTAAATCAGTCGTCGTTCGCCTCCTATTCTTTATAGGTCTGATATCCTTAAATCAGTCGTCGTTCGCCTCCTATTCTTTATAGGTCTGATATCCTTAAATCAGTCGTCGTTCGCCTCCTATTCTTTATAGGTCTGATATCCTTAAATCAGTCGTCGTTCGCCTCCTATTCTTTATAGGTCTGATATCCTTAAATCAGTCGTCGTTCGCCTCCTATTCTTTATAGGTCTGATATCCTTAAATCAGTCGTCGTTCGCCTCCTATTCTTTATAGGTCTGATATCCTTAAATCAGTCGTCGTTCGCCTCTCATGAACTGTCACCAGAGGTTATTTATTTACATTTATTTACATCGACACTTTTTTTTTGAACAGAGAAATATTTCGATTTCTTATCACATTGCGCAGTTAACATGCGCTGCGCACAATTCCTAGTATTGGTTTATTTTGATCTTTTTCATCTAACGCATGGCCCTATCTGCTTTTCTAGTTTCTTTCCGAACTAAACATTTGTAAGGAAAAATATTAAAAAATCAATTTTGAAATCGAATGTATTTGACAGAATAAAAATAGTCACGGTGGTTAAAGGAGAACTTATCATTTAACTTTGCTCGAAATATTTTTAAAAGTGAACAACTGCATTGTGCTTCTGGAATTAAAACACTTATGTGCACTCATGTCAAGGGTTAATCCTAAAACATATAGATAAGAAAAATAAAACCGTCACTTATTACATTTCGGTAAAATAATTTCTTCGTTTTTACATGATCCAATTTCCTTGCACAAGATATCCTTTTTTATTTTCCGTTTTTAGTATAAAAGTGTTTAACTAAACGAAATTTTAATTCCTCCTTTTACATTCTTATCCAATTAAATACTTATTGAATTGTGTTGTTCGTTCTCTGTATTTTAAAATTCCTACTGCGCAATAATCTTTCGTCTACGGAAACAACCGAAGTGCCATCGGTTTGGGATCGTTAATCGAGTTCTGCGCATGCCCAAACGATTATCGAAGAAGTCGTCCCCAATGATCCAGAGCTAATTTAATAGCAGATTCAAAAGACAATTTTGTCAATAAAATAGAATGATATAAGACAGATAGGTCCCTTCTTGCTTTATGTACCGTCTGTGAGTCTTTTATGTAGAACATAGCGATAAGCAAAGGAGACGTTCTGATACTTGCAGAATGAAGTGACCTTTATATGGAACCCGTCATATATAATAACCGACATGTCTTTGTTGTCTTTCTGCGATTAAAAAGACACATTAAAGAACATAATAGAAATTTGAGTATGTATATCCTTCGTAACTTTTGAAAATTGTGTAAGAAAATCAGCCCTATTGTAGAATATCGAATAGTCAGTTCTATTGGGAAAAAAGTAACATTTAATGGCACAATAAACAAAAGTAAACGTGGCGTTGCATGTTTCTCAGCTCAGGAAATAATGATAAATGTGAACCAGTGCAAAAAAGTGACTTTATTATCAAGTAATGACATTCTATATAATAAGACTAAATACCCTTCTGCAAAGGTAGTTTCTAACAGCATATTTACAGCATGTACACTTTAATGGTTGACATGTTCCGAGAACCACTTTAACCGTGTGAAAATTCGTTCATGAAGTTTGCAATTATTGTGGCGTGGATAGTTAAAAATACTTTTCAAGCACCATTATACTGGGATAGCAGTACTGTCCCCGGAAGAGACAAATGTTAAAACAGTCCTTTGTTTGATCAATGGACCTTTCTTTATCTTGACAAGTAACCTTTTGAGGGTATTGCATATCAACTTCATCTCCGATTTATTCGAACTGTACATAGTTTTGCGAACCCCTTTCGGGTCCCCATACACTTAGAAGAGACAAACATATTAAAGCGACTGAACTCCAGATACCCAACTGTCGAAAAAAAAAATCCAATTTTAAGAGAATAAGTGTTATTTTTGTATTTGGGGCATTAAAATATGATAACTGACATATTACATACCCCTATAATCGGTGAGATTTTCTTGTTTTCGATACTTCTTCCATCGCAAATTCTACCCTGTCAGTAACGGGGTAAGTATTTTTAAACAGGAAACCCCTTCATCGGGATAATTGAAAACGACTCAAGTTCACTTTATTGATAAAAAAACGATACATTTTCTACCCCGTTTTACTCTCCGTAACGTGGTCAAATAAAGGGGCATTGTCGTATAACTTAAGGAGTCATCCTTCTTGTTGTCTTGCTCAAAATATGCATTTAGACGGACAAAAAAGGCTGCGGTGCGACTGTACGGATGCATAGGCTCGTCTTTGATTTAATAGTACGGATGCATAGGCTCGTCTTTGATTTAACTATACGGATGCATAGGCTTGTCTTTGATTTAACTGTATCGTAGATGCATTAATACCCTAAACAGCTAGACACGACTTAGTTATAACTACGGTGGTCATTATAATAATTTTCCTTTTATATGACGTCAATGCGGGGAAAACACCAAGCCTCGTCCTTTGGCCTGGAACATATCATGCTTGCACTATCATTTTACAAATCCACTCGTAGAAACAATCTCCGAAATTCTCACTTTAGTTAAAACATGTATGCTTATTTATGGAGATTTAAGATTACCCCCATTATTGCCTGCGCGCGGCTTATTTATATAAAAGCTATCACACTCGACTGGCAACATATGGATAGCAAACCTGACAGCTACAGTTCAAGATTGCGAATGCATAACCGCAGAAAAAGTCTTGCAATTACATATGGTTGAACATTCTAGTCATTACATATTATCAATAGTTCTACCCTGTACCATATATATACAACAACATCTGCAGCAGGCATCTTTCAAAAATCTGTAAATAATAGTATAATAATTGATTAGAGTTGAAAACATTGAGGCAAAAGGATAAATCGCTCATTATGAGCAAATTTCTCCTTTTCCACAAATGATTTCAAACGTCTTCTGCTGCAGTGGCGTCAGAGAACGTCTGTATATGGGAAAGGGTTAACAACCATACAAAGTGTTTAATCTAGGTCTACATTGTTTGGATTTGTTTGTTTATTTTAATGGTGTTTTTGGGGCCTCTTTCAACAATTATTCAGTTATATAAACGGCGTTTCGTGGGTAAGTTTCTAATACATGTACTACTGGTTCGTTTATCCTGACACCAGCAAGTTCAGTCGTAACGATAACGCCTGAATCCAGATTGCAATTACAACCAATTTTAACCCTTTCCCTCATATAGACGCTTTCCGACGCCTCTGCAGCAGACGGCTTTTTGAAAACATAGTGACAAAAGAAGAAATTGCTCAAAACGAGCAATTTCTCCTTTTGCCACAATGTTTTCATCTTTTAGTAATAGTCCATTCAATTATAGAGATTTTCTATTTTTTGACAAAATATGTTCAAAGTCGTCTGCTGCAGATTTGTTGTATGAGGGAAAATGTTAAAGACTTTGGTATGACCATATCGGAGATCGATTCCTTGACCTTCCGCACCTGAGGCGGACATTGTTTTGAACAAAAAAGTGTGATCAGTTATCATGATATTGGTTCTGGGGGTCTGGAAAATGTTACGTTTGGTTTATGGGATTGTTTGAAAGGTATAATGATAATTCTAGAGGTGCTTTGCGAAAACCATAAATTTAGAGTTATTTCTTAATTACTGACAGAGCTTTAAAAGTCGCCCGCTTCACAGTGCGTCTACTGAAACCTGTATTAAATAACTGGTTTTAAAGGGATAGTTAACATAAATAGTTGATTTTCTCTTGAAGGACATTTTCATGTACTGTTACATTTATGCAGGCACTCAAACACATAGGATTTCATGCTTTTAACCCCAACAATATTGAATATATGTATTTCTATTAAATAAAAACAGTATTATTTTTTATTTTTGCATGCACTTACGTGTGAAAACGAGATAAAATTAACAGACTATTGACCCTTATGATTGTTCGTAACCCTTAACACACTCTAATCCATCTTTTCTTTGTACTTTCAACATCTTTGAATTGATTTAATCTTTGACGTTTTCATGTGAACCCGACTGTCAGTTCTCCTGTGTACTTTGATTATTTCTGTTTTACCCCTCATACATTTTATCGCGAATACGTCTGTACGACAGTATATAGTTATACTTGGTCAGGAGGCTTTTAAGCACCTGTTATTGCCTTGTTTCCATCGGGAAATGTACACAATTTGACGTTTGGTGAACAATATAGATATAGATCAGCATGTGTATATAGCTTGTATAAGACTGAGCGTATGTACAGTGTGATATGAAGCTACACTGTTCAGAAATAAAAACTAGTACCTTTGCCTTTTGGCGGGGACAAAAAAAGGAGGTTATTATTGACCAAATAATATTGATTATGTGTTATATATACAAATTACTAAAATGAACCAGAGGATATTTACGACTAGTGTAAAACAAGATCAATGTGGACATCGACACATCCACTTGGAGCTGCTCATTTCGTCAATCACTGACAGATGTTATGTTATGTACGGACCAGACATAATATACATGTAACATAGCTATGCGAGTAAATATTTGTCCATGCTGATCACAAATGCGCTATGAATGGTCTTCTATACTATACCCAACAGTACGGCTGATACATGCTCGTCACGATCATGATCAGTTCGAACCACTGTGTAGTTTGATCACGATTGTCCTGTTCGATATCTCGTCGCATTAGGCTGATGGAATCCATTGTCTGTAAACCGATTATGATCAAATCGTCTATACAAGTAGGCTATGTATCCATTATTCCATTATTTTGAACAACCTCAAATGGTAATTTCTTGTACAATACAATACAATACAATATATTGTATTGCATACAACAACAAACAATATGTTGATAGTAAAGAAAGAAAATATAAAAAGTACAATCGGAGAAATGGATCTTGTACGACATTGCTGATTTATGGTAAGTGTAGGAGGTTGAGGGCGTACCCGTGTCTTATAAACAAAGGCTAGCACCAATTATAGAAGTTACTTCTGTTTCTGGACTTTAGTTTGGTTGTATCAATTAAGATAAACTTATTGGATAAAGTTGAAAAGAATGTGGCTAAAGTAGAAATTGCTCAAGATGGGAAATGTCTCCCTTTGCCACAACGGTTTAATATCGTCTGTTTCTGGCGCGTCTGCATGTTGGAAGTGGTTAACCCGTTCAGACGCATTTTGACGCAATAGCAGCAGACGACTTTTGAAAACATTGTGGCCAAAGGTGAAATTGCTCATTATGAGTAATTTCTCCTTTGGCCACAATGTTTTCCATTTTATTTAACAATTAGGCTGCCTTTTATGGTGATTTTTCAGGTTTTTGCCTTTACGTTTATAAAGTTGTCTGCGGCAGATTTGTTATATGTGGGAAAGGGTTAATATGATCTCTAGTCGTGGAAATATGTCAGTAAAATTGGTTTCGTTCCTGATTGACCTTCTTTTTCCTTGAATACCAAAACGATTTACGTTTTTACATCAAATGCTCTTTTTTTTTTAAAAAAAACTAAGTAGATCTTCTTTGCGGAAAATTTGAATAGTTCAAATGTGCAAGTTATGCTTTTCAAATATAATTTTAATATGAACTTTTATAGCTACTTTGTCACGTTTTCTTTTAATATGCTACATTTTATCTCTGTTGTTTTAAAAGCATGTGAATCATAAAATGTCATAATATAACATGACATATTTACCGTAATATTTTACAAAGTTACATTAATTTCAGGAATATTGTCGCTTTTCTCACACACACATATATATATAGAGATGCTTTCTGACCTCTCTGTAGCAGACGACAATTAAACACATTGTAGCAAAATAAGAAATTGCTCATGGTGACAATTTCTCGTTTTGCCTCAATAGTTACTATTTGTGTCAGTAATTATACCTTCATTTTTAATAAGTTTTGTAAATGTTTTAAAAGTCGGCTGCTACAGATTTGTTGTTCGTACTATATTCGCAAGTAGAATGTGTAGATAAGGAAAATTAATAGGCTGTCCTTTCACCCTTTCCCACATACAACTAATTTGCAGCAGACGACTTTGAACATATTTTGCTAAAAAATGGAAAATCTCTATAATTGAATGGATAACCAATGACTATAAGTGGAAAACATTGTGGGCAAAGGTGAAATTGCTCATGATGAGCAATTTCACCTTTGGCCACAATGTTTTAAAAAGTCGTCTGCTGCTATTGCAAAATGCGTCTGCAAGAAGACGTGGTATAAATCACAGCCTGCTAACGTTATTGTCGTGTTTTATTGAAATGGTAATTATAATAAATATCGAAGTTTAGGCATAAAGCATGGCACCTCGCGGAGAATGTAACACATCTTTTGAATTATGAAGGGGAAATTGGATTGAGGTCTACGCGCGTTTGTAAACATGTTCAGCCTAACGCTTTAATTAAATGGACGACTTTAGACGCGAGGTGTATTTTGATTGATTGTTTTGTTGTTTTAAGCCAATTTCAACCATTATTCAGTTTTATCACGGCGTTTCCTTGGTAAGTTACCAGTACTTCTGGTCCATTTATCCTGACACCAGCCAGTCAGTCGTTAAGCTAATCCCGCAACGCTAAGCGCCAAGTAACCCAGCCATTACTTCCATTTTCAAAGATGTTTGGTATGACCCGGTCGGGGATCGAACCTGCGACCTCCTGCACCCGAGGCGGACGCTCTTCAACTACACCACCGAGGAGGTCCGAGGTGTCTTTGGAAAACATGTTTTAAAAAAAGAAAGAAATTTCCCATAGCGAGTTACTTCTCATTTTTCAAAGAAGTAACATGTAACTCTTCCAAGTCATTAGGTACATGTATTACGTATTTATCCTGCAATGGTACAATCACATAAGGATCAAAATGGATACAGCTTTACAGAAGTTTACCGAAACTGTTTTGAAAGTGTGAAATGAGATTACCAACTGATGTGCTTTGCGTCATGATAAATATACCTTCCTGCGAGAAAACCAACATTGTGGACTCTGCGTAAAGTATCGACCCGGATCGGCTTATACATGCAACGCAAGCTAACCCGGACATACACTTTTCGCCTTTTGGGATTTTCTTTTTTACGAATCATTACTTTATACCTATTTTCCCCTGAGACGGAATTGTCGGCCCGGCTCAGTCTGCGCGGACTGCGCAGGCTGATCTGGGTCGATACATTACGCAGATGCCATACTGTTGGTTTTCTCGCGGGACGGCTCATATATCTTCTATAGTGTTGAAAGCGGTGTTAAATACCAGTCAAATTAGGAAATACCGAATGTTTATGAGTCGCGGTAAGCGATAATAGGCCTTAATGTATCTGCATGCCATGTACTTTTGTGCCAATAAAACCATTAGATAATATAAAAAATCGCCAGAGGCGGCTCATATAAATGTCATACATATGGTGTTGGTACATTAAAATAAATTATCGCCTCTGTCATCTCAATCGAACGAAAGAAAAGCTTAATATATTAATACGCGTAACCATAGGTTATTCGACACGAAATCCTTGGTTATCATCGGTGACTGGACATTGTATCGGGTACAACCACAACGTCTTGGACAACCAGATTACTACACACGATAGAAGAGTTCAAAATTAAAAGTACAATACCAAGAGAGTGTTTACGAAATGAACGTTTACCTGTAATGCGGTATCAGTTTAATTTAGTTTAGTTGATTTGAAAATTTATTGTGTTTACATCGATTGCATAACAAACGTTTATATCTGCAGGAAGCAGACATTGAGCGTGTTTAATAAACACTCTCTAGGTCTGTTTCCTGGAGACATAACCATACACGTACAGTTTGTGTTAAAATATTCAAAAAACAGAACACTCTGAGAATCTCGGACCTTTGGTACGAAACCAATACACGTTCTTTCCTCTACACCACTATCTATCTATCATGTTATTGATTCTCCGGTTTGGCTACCGCCTCGGTGGTGAAGTGATAGAGCGCCCGCCTCGTGTGCGGGATGTTGTGGGTTCAATCCCCTGCCGGGCCATACCAAAGACTTTTAAAATGGAAGTAATGGCTGTCCTCTTTGGCGCTGAGGGTTGTGGGGTTAGCATAACGACTGACTATGTGTTGTCAGGATAAATGGGCAAGTAGTACTGGTAACTTACCAACATCGTAAGAAAAGGCTCATTTGCAAATCATGCTGATTGTAATTATGGGGAATGATATATCTGCAACTGTCTAGTAATGTCTAAATCACGTGATTAACCTGCATTGTAGAACTACCAAGTCATTTCATGCTCCTGTTTACCTCCACAAAATAAACAATCCAAACTAATGCTTCTCAAATGGATTCAAAACCGATATTGTCTTTCTTTGTTTTCATTCAAACTATCAATTAGAATTGCTACCGTTGTTTGTGAACTGTGGACCTTAAACGTGAGACATCCCCATTCAATTAGTGTGCCATGTTTCTGATGTGGCAGACAGTAGGATTGGGTAGCGTGCATAACATAATCCGAGTCAGTATCCAGCGGAAAAGCGGGTTCCATTTTCGGGATTATTCCTCGCTTCCTTCGTTCAGCTTATGTCGAAAAGATATTGAGAAAGGTAATAATAAATTGAGTCCGCGCAGACTGATCCGGGCCGACACATTCCGTATCAGGTGTATAGAGGTATAGAGTTATGATTCCTGAAACAGAAAATCAACAGGAGGCGAACAGTGTTTGTCCGGGTTAGCCTGCGCGGTATGCTTAGGCTGATCCGGATCGAGTCCACAATGTTGGTTTTCTCGCGGGACGGCTCATTTTTAACCTTTGACAAATAAGCAGCAGACGATGAAATATCTAGGCAGAATATGAACAGACTCTTTAAATGTATTGAAAATGAATAAAACACTTAAGTAAAAGAAGAAATGGCTCCTTATGAGTAATTTCTCCTTTTGACACAATGTTTTAAAAAGAATTGTTTGATCCAGAGGCATCAGAAAGCGTTTGGATGTGCGAAAAGATTTAAAAACAAACATGCGAGTCTTGTCATTTTTCTTTTCGAACAGTAGATCGAGTACACGTACCTTTACACGTGAATCTATTTATACAAGGCCAATAAAGTCATATTATATTGAACCATAAATGGGTCACTTATGAACGAAATTTCCGTCAAAACACGACGTTCTTGCTGCAGAATAATTAATGAAACAACAACATGATGGCTTTTTATCTCATCTTACGAATAAGTTCTTGCTGCAGAATTATTAATTAAACACTGCATGACAAAATGGTGCCTTTTTTGAAAATGGGCTATTGTTAAAGTCACGTGACTTGGAAAACGACCAAAGGTTAACGAGCGATGAACTGGGCCATTTCTTACAGCGCCACATTGGAGTCTGGTCTGGGTCTAAAATCACAAACCATTCTTAATGTCGTTCATTCTATCATTATGAGTTGAATGTATCTTTTACACTAACTTTGTATTAGCTGTAACATACTGCTTTATTATGTTACGTTGATAACATGAATGTATATATACAAGTATTATGGTACAAGAAACATGTATGTTTACCTTTACGAAATAAAGAATTTTGAATCTAATTATAATTTAGAAAAAGTAACAACATTTTTGATCAATCAGAGGTTGATCAATTTCATTTTATTTCTAACCGTCGTAGTTCTCGGTTTTCAGGGACAGAAGAAATCGGCAACGAATTGTCATTATCCAGTACACGTTGTGAAACAGACAGCAATGATCAAGCTGAAACGATTTGAAAGTTGTGTAAGTCCGAGTCAAATATCTTCGTATTGTGCGGTTAGGAGTTTTACCCTTTCCCTCAAACAGACGCTTTGTGACTTTTGAAAATATTGTGGGAAAAAGGGGAAATTTGTCATTATGAGCAAAATCTCCTTTAATCACAATATTTTCCATTTTATTTCATAATGATACTTTCTCTTACAGAGAATTTTCACATTTGTTGTCAAGATGATTTCAAATTCGTTTGCTGCACATTTATTGTGTGTGGGGAAGGGTCTGAAACATATTGTAAACTTAATCTGTTAAGACTTTTGACAAAAGAGTATCTTTGCGTTTAAAAGATACTAACACAGTACCGATAAACTTGTAAATCCCCCTCGTTGTAAGCGGTATGAAACCTCAAATTATTCAATTATCTGATTTAATTTTAAAAAGGCTATAATTTGTAAACACTGCAAGGAGGCCATTTTCTTTGAGTACTGGCACAGCATGTATTTCCAATTTTCCAGTCAGCCATATAGCTTGCGTGCTAAACTTTCCCGTAATTCTTTATTAATTATACTACATTATGATCAAACTTCTTCAACATTGAAACCATCTGAAAGTAAAACTATTAATATAGAAAGAAACATTAAATTTTGAGATAAAATATGAAACCAAGTTAGAAACGAAATTGAAATTTTTCAATGTTTTTCATTGATCTATTTTCTCCATGTTTTATGTTTTCTTGTTGCAGAATGATCAAATCTGTACTAGATTGGATATCAGAAACACACATACTATAGAGTTAAGATATTGCTGTGTACCGGCTGTTATTGTCGAACATATGATCTGGCTAGAACAAGTTGTATATGTAAAGGTATGACTTAAACATAATATAAAATGCGGTTTCTTAACCCTTTCGCACATACAAACAACACTGCTTCAGACGTCTTTGAAAACATCTGGACAATATTTGGAAAAATCTTTGTAAATAAATGCATATTTATTTATAGTGTTGGAAACCTTGTGAATATAAAAAATCAAACGGCTCGTTTAGAGCAATTTCCACTGTTAAACTCAGAATTACTTTGAAACATTATCTGCTGTAAATGCATCAGATGCCCCTGCAATAATATGATATTATTCTTAGTCGTCGGGGTAACTGGCGTCTTTCGTGCTCCGGGATTTAAGGATAGAAGTGTGCATGATAAGCATATGAGCCGTCCCGCGAGAAAACCAACATTATGGTCTCTGCGTAATGTATCGACCCAGATCAACCTGTGCAGTCCGCGCAGACTGATCCGACCGACACATTCCTTCTCAGGGGGGATAGAGGTATAGAGTAATGATTTCTGAAACAGAAAATCCACAGGAGGTGAAATATGTTTGTCCGAGTTCGCCTGCGCGGCATGCTTAGACTGATCCGGGTCGATACTTTACGCAAGGTCCACGATGTTGGTTTTCTCGCGGGAAGGCTCATGTGTGTTTAACTTGCTATTTATCTAGAATTGTCCGTGACACAACCGATTTACTATTGAAAGCATTGCGAAATACAATGTCAACAATCGAACCAACTTCGTTTACAGCTGAGTGATTACATAGGGAAATAGTGAAAGAGTTAGCCTTTCTCATATACAACAAATCAGCAGCAGACGACTTTGAATATAATAAAAAAAATCTTTCTAGTGGAAAGATTATTTATAGAAAAAGGTTGAAAACATTTTTGTCAAAATAAAAAAAATGCTTGTTTTGAGCTATTTCTCCTTTTGTCAAAACGTTTTCGAAAGACGTCTGCTGCAGATGCGTCTGAAAGCGGCTATATGTGGGAAAGGGTTGATCGTATAAAAAACGCATGTACGAAAGTGCTGGTAAATGTCAGGGAACTGCACAGGGAGATTAAAGAAAACAATTTATTCTAGAAAATCGAAGAACTAATATTATTATAATGAAAATGGTACAATATCGTTATTAAAGTTGCTTCAAGCCTTAATAGAAATAGATGTTGTGCACTCGAAACATTGAACATCTATACCAGCATTCATCAAATACAAATGAACAGCGTCAAGAAAGACCTGTGAAAACTGAACTCTCAGACAATCTTGGCTATAATCACAGTCTGTCAATCTCATGAACACCAGATTTAAACTTCACTAGTTTGTATATATATCTGATGACTGCGCCATACAGGTCGACTCAGATTGACCTTTGCGTCAGCCAATCATAATGTCTCTTACCAAATCGTTCGGTTTAAAAAAGGTAAGATAACCCATGTAAATAAACGAGATACAGAAGTGGTGATTGTTTAGCACGGGCGATGGTTGTATCATGCGATTTCATTGGATATACAAACCAACGAGTATTTTAGTGTATACGGTCAATTCGATTCGACCTTTAATACGGAGTAGTCAGATCCAATTAACGCAGACTTTCGTCTGATTTTAATGAGATTATCTGTCCTCCTGTGTTTACTCGAGTTATACATGTATTAGCAGGAGAACCCTAATTCCCGTACGAGATCGGTTTTTATTAAAAGTTTAAAAGCTCAGTAATTATGTCTGTTTTTGTAAGAGTTCGGCATTGTTCGTGGACTTGTCGGTAATTTCCGTTATTGCCCACGAATAATACCGATCTCTGCTGACTAATTAGTGATGTTTAAACTTAAGCATCACCAAACATTGAATAGGTGAATAGAATTGAACCCCATCATGTGAAAATGTATCTTGTATTTTCTCTGTTTTCGCATCATATTTAGGTATACATATTTTAATTTAGTTGGATTACACTCCTTGTTGTAGGCAATCTTAAATTTAGAACTATATAATGTGTAGACGCACATAGAAGGCTCTTGCTAGACTGTGGTTACGCAGATAATTGCCCGAGTTTCCATATATTGCGTATATCTCTTTGCACCTGATGGTAGCTCCTCAATGCGATCCGCCTTCATAGACATATATCCCAAAATCAATCATTTGTGATGCAACACATAACAATTTTGCAGCACATAAATGTATGATTACATTTAACTTAAACGTGTCCAGTGTAACTGCCACGCTTTTCGATTTGATTGATTTCGTAGCAGTTCATCATAACTGAAGTGACGTTTAAATTCGATCGAGATATAAAATGTATGAGTATCTCAGGCTATGACTGCAGGCTGTCTATTGTGTTACCATCGTGTTTCTATTTTGTGTACCAGCATTTATTCACAGAACTATGTTAACCAGGGGCGTAGCTTGGCAATAATCAATGTGTAGGCCGTCTTTTGAGAAAATCAGCATTGTGGACCCTAAGCATACCACACAGGCGTACCCGGATATACGCTTTTCGCTTCCTGTGGATTTTCTGTTTCAGGAATCACTACTTTATCTATCCCCCCTTAGACGGAATGTGTCGGCCGGATCAGTCTGCGCGGACAGCGCAGGCTGATCTGGTCGATACATTACGCAGATGTCTATCGCCGCAGCTGAATTTTAAGAACAAATGTGTAGGCACGTGCCTACAGTGCCTAAAGGGAGCTAGGCCCCTGTTAACGATGTCTCTACTATACTTGACTTTGAATATTTTATTCTCAAAATGCAGACAAAACATAGACTAAACATGCGTGAAATCCCATCCAGGAACACATTGCTCCAAAAGGCTTGGTAAAACTACTGCACTCATAAAAAACATTTGCTATAAAATTGAGAATGAAGAAAAGAACCGCATCAAGTGCGATATTGTCTCTTTGTAAACTCGAACTGTGTGATTACTCGCATTCATCAAATATCTTTCTGCATATATGCAGGGATATGATAAAGAGGAGGAAACTGGTCTTTTCCCAACAATATCTCTCTTATAACTCAACAAACCCTATGCTGTGGGTCAAACAATTCATTCTCACGAGAGTCTTCTCTGTCCGCTTATAACCAGTACGTAGCCTACTGCTTAAGTGGAGCGGGAGGTCGAAGGTTCGAATACCATTGGCGACAGTAGGGTCCGTTTTGATAATATGACCGGTTGATGAGCCGACAGCTAGTTAAATAAGTGTATGTCCGAGAAAAGGATACGATTCCCACATTATACTATCTATCCCGTGCAGAAAAGGTTGTATGGCTGACACCGCTATCATAGACGATTCCCACATATACTATCTATCCCGTGCAGAAAAGGTTGTATGGCTGACATCGCTATCATAGACAATTCCCACATATACTATCTATCCCGTGCAGAAAAGGTTGTATGGCTGACACCGCTATCATAGACGATTCCTATATATACTACATATCCCGTGCAGAAAAGGTTGTATGGCTGACACCGCTATCATAGACGATTCCCACATATACTATCTATCCCGTGCAGAAAAAGTTGTATGGCTGACACCGCTATCATAGACGATTCCCACATATACTATATATCCCGTGCAGAAAAGGTTGTATGGCTGACACCGCTATCATTGACGATTCCCACATATACTATATATTCCGTGCTGATAAGGTTGTATGGCTGACATCGCTATCCGAGGCGATTCCCACATATACTATATATCCCGTGCTGACACGGTTGTATGGCTGACAACGCTATCATAGACGATTCCCACATATACTATTCATTCCGTGCTGATAAGGTTGCATGGCTGACACCGCTATCAAAGGCGATTCCCACATATACTATATATCCCTTGCTGATACGGTTGTATGGCTGACATCGCTATCATAGACGATTCCCACATATATTATATATCCCGTGCAGAAAAGGTATTATGGCTGACAACGCTATCATAGACGATTCCCACATATACTATATATCCCGTGCCGAAAAGGTTGTATGGCTGACACCGCTATCATAGACGATTCCCATATATACTATATATCCCCTGCTGATAAGGTTGCATAGCTGACACCGCTATCATAGACGATTCCCATATATATTATATATCCCGTGCAGAAAAGGTATTATGGCTGACAAGGCTATCATAGACGATTCCCACATATATTATATATCCCGTGCAGAAAAGGTATTATGGCCGACAACGCTATCATAGACGATTCCCACATATACTATATATCCCGTGCCGAAAAGGTTGTATGGCTGACACCGCTATCATAGACGATTCCCATATATACTATATATCCCGTGCTGATAAGGTTGCATGGCTGACACTGCTATCATAGACGATTCCCACATATACTATATATCCCGTGCTGATAAGGTTGCATGGCTGACACCGCTATCATAGACGATTCCCACATATACTATATATCCCGTGCAGAAAAGGTTGTATGGCTGACACCGCTATCATAGACGATTCCCACATATACTATATATCCCGTGCTGATAAGGTTGCATGGCTGACACCGCTATCATAGACGATTCACACATATACTATATATCCCGTGCTGACAAGGTTGTATGGCTGACAACGCTATCATACACGATTCCCACATATACTATATATCCCGTGCAGAAAAGGTTGTATGGTTGACATCGCTATCCGAGGCGATTCCCACATATACTATATATCCCGTGCTGATAAGATTGCATGGCTGACACCGCTATCATAGACGATTCCCACATATATTATATATCCCGTGCTGATAAGGTTGCATGGCTGACACCGCTATCATAGACGATTCCCACATAAACTATATATCCCGTGCTGACAAGGTTGTATGGCTGACAACGCTATCATAGACGATTCTGACATATACTATATATCCCGTGCAAAAAAGGTTGTATGGTTGACATCGCTATCCGAGGCGATTCCCACATATACTATATATCCCGTGCTGACAAGGTTGTATGGCTGACACCGCTTTCATAGACGATTCCGACATATACTATATATCCCGTGCAGAAAATGTTGCAATGCTGACATCGCTATCCGAGGCGATTCCCACATATACTATATATTCCGTGCTGATAAGGTTGCATGGCTGACAACGCTATCATAGACGATTCTGACATATACTATATATCCCGTGCAGAAAAGGTTGCAATGCTGACATCGCTATCTGAGGCGATTCCCACATATACTATATATCCCGTGCTGATAAGGTTGCATGGCTGACAACGCTATCATAGACGATTCCGACATATACTATATATCCCGTTCAGAAAAGGTTGCATGGCTGACACCGCTATCATAGACGATTCCCACATATACTATATATCCCGTGCTGATAAGGTTGTATAGCTGACACCGCTATCATAGACGATTCCCACATATACTATATATCCCGTGCTGATAAGGTTGTATGGCTGACATCGCTATTATAGACGATTCCCACATATACTATATATCCCGTGCTGACAAGGTTGTAAGGCTGACAACGCTATCATAGACGATTCCCATATATATTATATATCCCGTGCTGATAAGGTTGTATGGCTGACACCGCTATCATAGACGATTCCTACATATACTATATATCCCGTGCTGACAAGGTTGTAAGGCTGACATCGCTATCATAGACGATTCCCACATATATTATCTATCCCGTGCTGATAAGGTTGCATGGCTGACGATTCCCACATATACTATATATTCCGTGCTGATAAGGTTGTATGGCTGACACCGCTATCATAGACGATTCCCACATATACTATATATCCCTTGCAGAAAAGGTTGTATGGCTGACATCGCTATTCGAGGCGATTCCCACATATACTATCTATCCCGTACAGAAAATGTTGTAAAACTGACATCGCTATCCCGTTCAGAAAAGGTTGCAATGCTGACATCGCTATCCTAGACGATTCCCACATATACTATATATCCTGTGCAGAAATGAATGTAATGCTGTTATCGCTATCATAGCCGATTCCCACATATACTATCTACATGTATCCCGTGCAGAAAAGGTTACAATGCTGACATCGCTATCCGAGACGATTTCCACATACATTGTATACTATATATCCCGTGCTGAAAAGAATATAAGGCTGTTATCGCTATCATAGACGATTCCCACATATAATATCTATCCCGTGCAGAAAAGGTTACAATGCTGATATCGCTATCCGAGACGATTCCCACATATACTATATATCCCGTATAGAAATTGCTGTAATGCTGACATCGCTATCCTAGACGATTCCCACATATACTATCTATCCCGTACAGAAAAGGTTGTAATGCTGACATCGCTATCCTAGACGATTCCCACATATACAATCTATCCCGTACAGAAAATGTTGTATGGCTGACATCGCTATCCTAGACGATTCCCACATATACTATCTATCCCGTACAGAAAAAGTTGTAATGCTGACATCGCTACCCTAGACGATTCCCACATATACAATCTATCCCGTACAGAAAATGTTGTATGGCTGACAACGCTATCCTAGACGATTCCCACATATACTATATATCCCGTACAGAAAAGAATGTATGGCTGTTATCGCTATCATAGACGAGTCCCACATATACTATCTATCCCGTACAGAAAAGGTAGTAAGGCTGACATCGCTATCATAGACGATTCCCACATATACTATCTATCCCGCGCAGAAAATGTTGTAATGCTGACATCGCTATCCCGTGCAGAAAAGGTTGTAAGGCTGACATCGCTATCATAGACGATTCTCACATATACTATCTATTTCGTGCAGAAAATGTTGTAATGCTGGCATCGCTATCCTAGACTGAAATCAATTTATAAAGTGAACCGTTAATATGATATTTCTAGAATCGTCTGCTTTTAAAAACATTTGAGAAAAAAGTGCAATGTATTTCAACCTTAACTAAAGTTGAAAACGTTTTGGAAAAAAGGCAACTTTTTCTGACTGTTTTCGAACATTGTCTGGAATGTTGTCCACTTCAATCTAAAAGTTCACTTTCATTTATAAATACTTTCTCCAGGATGTTTTCGAAGTTGTTCCTTAAATAATATATATGGGAAAGGAGTATGGACAATTTTGATATGACGACATAAAGCAAATGTAACTTTATTCTATTTCAAAGTAGGAAAACTTTTGTTAAAAAAACCTTTAAAAAATACTCATCGCAAACCATTTATCTTATTTCGACCAGAAGTTTTGAATCGACAGCAACAGAGGTCGATATGCGATAGAGGGGGGTTCAGAAACCTCTTGGTTTGACGACTGACTCGTGATTTACAAGTGTTTCTTACAGATAAAGATCGTCTAATAACAGTCATAGAGACGGCAGTCTATCGTAATACCGACCATTTATTCAATTTATCAAAGCACTTTAAGTAGTCAGTAAATCAAACGTTTTGAAATACGACTGTGGGATTTTGAACCCAGTTTTGAACAGTTCAATAGTAATAAAGTTATATATTGAAAAAAAAAAAAAAAAAAAAAATACTAATGTTATTCCGTCGCACGTGACAGTGATATATGTACAGGCTCAGATTGATTTCTAGAAATATGTAGTTGGTGTTTTTCTAAATTGCTCATGTCCGTTTCAATCGACTTTGTATCTTTTTTCGTACACATACACGATTAGACATTAGTTGACTTTAAATCGTTTTAATATTTCCGAACAGTCGTTTGTAAAATTTGAATCATCTGCAAATAACCTTTTCCTTTGTGACACTTTTACATCTTGATTGCAGACGATTTTTTTTAGAAAGAAATGTCAGGAATTGAGAAAAGTTGTTCAAGATTGGCACACATGTTGATCTTGGGAGACAACGTTAACAAAAGTTATCCAAAGAATTGATCACATTTGATTTGATTTAAATAAATCGCAGACATCAGCCGACGTGATTCCAAAACCCTGCCTGATAAGTGTTGTCATTATTGAACCCTTTCCCATCACATACATGCATTTTACCCTTTAACATCACATACATACATTTAACCCTTTAACACACCATACATGCATTTAACCCTTTAACACACCATACATGCATTTAACCCTTTAACATCACATACATACATTTAACCCTTTAACATCACATACATACATTTAACCCTTTAACACCACATACATACATTTAACCCTTTAACACACCATACATGCATTTAACCCTTTAACATCACATACATACATTTAACCCTTTAACATCACATACATGCATTTAACCCTTTAACATCACATACATACATTTAACCCTTTAACACACCATACATGCATTTAACCCTTTAACACACCATACATGCATTTAACCCTTTAACATCACATACATACATTTAACCCTTTAACATCACATACATACATTTAACCCTTTAACATCACATACATACATTTAACCCTTTAACACACCATACATGCATTTAACCCTTTAACACACCATACATGTATTTAACCCTTTAACACCACATACATACATTTAACCCTTTAACACCACATACATACATTTAACCCTTTAACACCACATACATACATTTAACCCTTTAACATCACATACATAAATTTAACCCTTTAACATCACATACATACATTTAACCCTTTAACACCACATACATACATTTAACCCTTTAACACCACATACATACATTTAACCCTTTAACACCACATACATACATTTAACCCTTTAACACCACATACATACATTTAACCCTTTAACACCACATACATACATTTAACCCTTTAACACCACATACACACATTTAACCCTTTAACATCACATACATACATTTAACCTTTTAACACCACATACATACATTTAACCCTTTAACACCACATACATACATTTAACCCTTTAACACCATATACATACATTTAACCCTTTAACACCACATACATACATTTAACCCTTTAACACCATATACATACATTTAACCCTTTAACATCACATACATACATTTAACCCTTTAACATCACATACATGCATTTAACCCTTTAACACCACATACATACATTTAACCCTTTAACACCACATACATACATTTAACCCTTTAACACCACATACATACATTTAACCCTTTAACACCACATACATACATTTAACCCTTTAACACCACATACATACATTTAACCCTTTAACACCACATACACACATTTAACCCTTTAACATCACATACATACATTTAATCTTTTAACACCACATACATACATTTAACCCTTTAACACCACATACATACATTTAACCCTTTAACACCATATACATACATTTAACCCTTTAACACCATATACATACATTTAACCCTTTAACACCACATACATGCATTTAACCCTTTAACACCACATACATACATTTAACCCTTTAACACCACATACATACATTTAACCCTTTAACACCATATACATACATTTAACCCTTTAACATCACATACATACATTTAACCCTTTAACATCACATACATGCATTTAACCCTTTAACACCACATACATACATTTAACCCTTTAACACCACATACATACATTTAACCCTTTAACACCATATACATACATTTAACCCTTTAACACCATATACATACATTTAACCCTTTAACACCACATACATGCATTTAACCCTTTAACACCACATACATACATTTAACCCTTTAACACCACATACATACATTTAACCCTTTAACACCATATACATACATTTAACCCTTTAACATCACATACATACATTTAACCCTTTAACATCACATACATGCATTTAACCCTTTAACACCACATACATACATTTAACCCTTTAACACCACATACATACATTTAACCCTTTAACACCATATAGATACATTAACCCTTTAACACCATATACATACATTTAACCCTTTAACATCACATACATACATTTAACCCTTTAACATCACATACATGCATTTAACCCTTTAACACCACATACATACATTTAACCCTTTAACACCATATACATACATTTAACCCTTTAACACCACATACATACATTTAACCCTTTAACACCATATACATACATTTAACCCTTTAACACCACATACATGCATTTAACCCTTTAACACCACATACATACATTTAACCCTTTAACACCATATACATACATTTAACCCTTTAACATCACATACATACATTTAACCCTTTAACATCACATACATGCATTTAACCCTTTAACACCACATACATACATTTAACCCTTTAACATCACATACATACATTTAACCCTTTAACATCACATACATACATTTAACCCTTTAACATCACATACATACATTTAACCCTTTAACATCACATACATACATTTAACCCTTGTACACCATATACATACATTTAATCCTTTAACACCATATACATACATTTAACCCTTTAACACCATATACATACATTTAACCCTTTAACACCACATACATACATTTAACCCTTTAACACCACATACATACATTTAACCCTTTAACACCACATACATGCATTTAACCCTTTAACACCACATACATACATTTAACCCTTTAACACCACATACATGCATTTAACCCTTTAACACCACATACATACATTTAACCCTTTAACATCACATACATACATTTAACCCTTTAACACCACATACATACATTTAACCCTTTAACACCACATACATACATTTAACCCTTTAACACCACATACATGCATTTAACCCTTTAACACCACATACATGCATTTAACCCTTTAACATCACATACATACATTTAACCCTTTAACACCACATACATACATTTAACCCTTTAACACCACATACATGCATTTAACCCTTTAACACCATATACATACATTTAACCCTTTAACACCACATACATACATTTAACCCTTTAACACCATATACATACATTTAACCCTTTAACACCACATACATGCATTTAACCCTTTAACACCACATACATACATTTAACCCTTTAACACCATATACATACATTTAACCCTTTAACATCACATACATACATTTAACCCTTTAACATCACATACATGCATTTAACCCTTTAACACCACATACATACATTTAACCCTTTAACATCACATACATACATTTAACCCTTTAACATCACATACATACATTTAACCCTTTAACATCACATACATACATTTAACCCTTTAACATCACATACATACATTTAACCCTTGTACACCATATACATACATTTAATCCTTTAACACCATATACATACATTTAACCCTTTAACACCATATACATACATTTAACCCTTTAACACCACATACATACATTTAACCCTTTAACACCACATACATACATTTAACCCTTTAACACCACATACATGCATTTAACCCTTTAACACCACATACATACATTTAACCCTTTAACACCACATACATGCATTTAACCCTTTAACACCACATACATACATTTAACCCTTTAACATCACATACATACATTTAACCCTTTAACACCACATACATACATTTAACCCTTTAACACCACATACATACATTTAACCCTTTAACACCACATACATGCATTTAACCCTTTAACACCACATACATGCATTTAACCCTTTAACATCACATACATACATTTATTCCTTTAACACCACATACATACATTTAACCCTTTAACACCACATACATGCATTTAACCCTTTAACACCACATACATACATTTAACCCTTTAACACCACATACATACATTTAACCCTTTAACACCACATACATACATTTAACCCTTTAACATCACATACATACATTTAACCCTTTAACACCACATACATACATTTAACCCTTTAGCACCACATACATACATTTAACCCTTTAACACCACATACATACATTTAACCCTTTAACACCATATACATACATTTAACCCTTTAACACCGCATACATACATTTAACCCATTAACACCATATACATACATTTAACCCGTTAACACCACATACCTGCATATGAACCTTTAACACCATATACATACATTTAACCCTTTAACTACACATACATGCATTTAACTCTTTAACTACACATATGCATTTTGACTTGATAACAGCAGACGACCTCTGAAAACATTGAGGATAAGGGAGGAATTTCTCATGATGAGCAATTACTCCAATTGCTACAATGTTTTCAATTCTATTCAATAATAAAGCTTTCATTGAAAGAGAGTTACCATAATGTTGCCTTGTCGTCTGCTGAAGATTTGCTGTATGTGGGAAAGGGTAAAGCGTTTTTCTTATTTGAAAATGAAACGATTTATGATTTAAAAAAAACCATTTGGGTATTCACTCCTTCCTTCATATAGACGCTTTCTGACGCCCATGTGGCAGACGGCTTTTGAAAATATTGTGGCAAAAGGAGAAAATTCTCACGATGAGTATTTTTCCCCCTTTTGCAACAATGTTTTCAACTCTCGTCAATCATGAATTAAACATTAAATTATAGAGATTTTTCATATTTTTTGGTCTAGACAGTTTTCAAAGTCGTCTGCTGTAGATGTGTTGTATGTGGAAAAGGGTTTAACTGAAGACCATTATTGCAGTATGCTATGAAAATGAAACCATTAAAAAAACGTTATCTATAGAAAACGTTCACATATCCATAGTGGACAGATTGTGCGACGCCATGTAATAACTAACCTCGAAAGTAAATGAATTAACAATTATTCGGAACAATTTATAAACGTATTATATGTTACAGTCAAACTGTGTAACTAGGAATTTTACAAAGAAATCCTGAAAATTTCACTGATAGTTACAGAAAAATGACTTCAGTTATTTCACGAAATTCCTGTAAATAGTCAAAACAGTTCTATTCAATTTTAACTTTATTCATAATTGTGTACATGTGCAACATAATATCAATAATAACAATAGTAGAACAAAATTATGCAGCTACTTTCTTTAATTCTTGGAGGCTTTTGAGCTGTAAACTCAGATGAGAGCCTCTGTAAAAGTTGCACACCTCCCATAAAATCGTCATAACAAGACAGATATCGTCCGACATTAAAATGACTCATTTTTATTTTTTACAAGTAATACTGTTGTGACACCTGCTATTACAAAGTCACTGTGCCTTAAAACACTTGTACCTGTTTGTCTGACACTGTTTCTTGCCTCGATTACAGTCACAGTCCAATTTGGTCATACTCGTTCTGTAGGATGCATAAGAACTATATTTTGAACAGGAAATATAAGATCTGGTTCGGACTGCGTGCAGGTTCGTCTAACTCTTCACTCGTCACAAAGAACTAGATTGTGAACAGGGAATATAAGATCTGACTCAGACTGCGTGTAGGTTCATCTAATTCTTCACTTATCACAAAGAACTAGATTGTAAACAGGGAATATAAGATCTGGCTCAGACTGCGTGTAGGTTCATCTAGAACTCTTCACTCGTTACAAAGAACTAGATTGTGAACAGGGAATATAAGATCTGGCTCAGACTGCATGTAGGTTCATCTAACTCTTCACTCGTCACAAAGAACTAGATTGTGAACAGGGAATATAAGATCTGGCTCAGACTGCGTGTAGGTTCATCTAACTCTTCACTCGTCACAAAGAACTAGATTGTGAACAGGGAATATAAGATCTGACTCAGACTGCGTGTAGGTTCATCTAACTCTTCAATCGTCACAAAGAACTAGATTGTAAACAGGGAATATAAGATCTGGCTCAGACTGCGTGTAGGTTCATCTAACTCTTCACTCGTTACAAAGAACTAGATTGTGAACAGGGAATATAAGATCTGGCTCAGACTGCATGTAGGTTAATCTAACTCTTCACTCGTCACAAAGAACTAGATTGTGAACAGGGAATATAAGATCGGGTTCAGACTGCATGTAGGTTCATCTAACTCTTCAATCGTCACAAAGAACTAGATTGTGAACAGGGAATATAAGATCGGGTTCAGACTGCATGAAGGTTCATCTAACTCTTCACTCGTTACAAAGAACTAGATTGTGAACAGGGAATATAAGATCTGGCTCAGACTGCATGTAGGTTCATCTAATTCTTCACTCGTCACAAAGAACTAGATTGTGAACAGGAAATATAAGATCGGGTCCAGACTGCGTGTAGGTTCATCTAACTCTTCACTCGTCACAAAGAACTAGATTGTAAACAGGGAATATAAGATCTGGCTCAGACTGCGTGTAGGTTCATCTAACTCTTCTCTCGTCACAATGTCCAGGCTGTTGATTTTATTGTGACGTTGCCCGTTTTACATTTCCGTGCTATATGAATTTCAGATGTTAGTGACTTTTTCATACGGAATGGATTTTCCCGGACGCTTATAATCTAAGACAGAGTACATCTAGTATCCTTCAAAGTAACCAATGTAGGAACGAAGCACATACATATAATTCAATCAGTTCAATTTCTCATTTGCTCAAAGAACTGTCAGTTTTTTCCAGTGAAGTATATATGATATCCCTTATTGCACCGGCAAACACGTTTTCGCAGTTGGCTTGAAAGTTGTGTACTGCATCATTGATCTAAGTGGGAAAGGGTTCATGGAATTTAACTTTAGTTAAGATTTACCAGTTTAACAAACAGTTGGTGTTTTTCTTAGATGGAGTCGGGCGTCGGTAGCTCAGTCGGTAGCAACACAGGCTGTCAATCCAGGGGATGTGAGTTCCTACCCCATCTTGGCAACCATTCTCTCCGACGTTTCACAAAAGTCACTGTGACAAGCATCATTCATCTTCAACCACTTCGCTAACAGTGCGTCTCTGTGTAAAAGTAGCTACCTGATTGGAAAGTCTGGTGTGTTGAGTACTGGTGTTGGAAAGCCAGGAAACACATGAGTAGGTGATGTAAAGCCGTGTTGTGATGGAAAAACTGTTGAAAACGGCGTTAAACCCAGACCAATCAAACTTACCCGACACTATTTCTTTTGTAAAGTTACCAGATTCATAAACTATTCTTTTGAAACTCTTCTTTTAAATACAACAAAATGCTTTGAAAAATAGTGAGGGGAAAAATAAAAAAACACTACAAACGGAAATTAAATTTAAGAATATAGTTGCTAAAACTGTGGCAAAGAGAGAAGGTGCAATACTGTTATTAATCATCGTTCGCTGTAGATGTGCCATGGTGCGTCTGTAAGCGGGAAAGGGTTTAAATGTTCCATAAATGAACACCATCTGACATGTTTAGTACGTAATCAATCAAAGTTTCTTGGGTGTCTTTTAGAATTGCAGATTCAGTTAGTAAAATATGTCAAAATGTGTTGCGTACCGAAACGTTTATATCAAAACTGGAGTTTCTCACAGTGACATTTCTAAGAACACCGTCCCAACTGCCTGCAAAATTCCACATGTTTATGCTAGACTATTTAGGTGTTGTTTTTAAACTCAAATATAACTTAAGTAATTTACAGTAAATACACATTTTGTTTTTAATCTTGTAGTAGTTCTTGTGGTAAGATTGGTGTGACGTTTTTCCTCTATTTTTGTTAAGTTTGCAATACGATTTTTCTCTATCGCCGCCATTTTGTTATGTGTTGTCTAATGCAGTTGTTCAAGAGGTAGGCGGTTGGCGTGGCGTCAAAAAGTCCGTAGCACCAATTTCTTTATTTCTTTGAATGAATATATTACAACATCATGAGAGACATGTCGTACGAAAACTGACCTTTGAAAGGGGGTGTCGATCAATAGCCATGACCATTCTCCAAAGCTTTCCAGGATGCTTGTTTCATTAGATAATTCAATCGATAGATTCTGATCAGACTACTTGGAGGAGCAGGCTGATCTTTATCTTCCCTGAACGCAAAGTTTAATGGTCGGTTTACTTTTTACGAATCATATTTCATATATTTTTTTATTTTTTTTATTTATTCAAAATATCACCAGAAGGTCCATGTGGTTAGAAATACATGTTTGGTCTTTCCCAATAATATTTACGAATACAACAGTGAAACATACAAAATAGTACAACAAAATAATGGTATATACAATTCATTACATATACACGCTTGTTTAGATGTACCTAACTACATACATATAAAGATGCTTGTATGTAAGCAAGACACGAGATGCAAACTGAATTTACACAAAAAAAAAAAAAAAAAAAAAAAAAAAAAATATAGAGAAATATAAAGATATAACACCAATCTTGTCCGAAACGAAAAGACAAGTTTGTCATTAGGTGTTCTTATACATGCAATGCTAAATTATAATTATAAAATTTATAATTTAATAATTAATCTGTTTAAATTTACACTCACAATCAATTATATACATGTGTATCCCTTATATACATTGCCTTTTCAATATACATACCTAAATTTAGTATGTCTTTCTTGTTTTCAGATTTAAGGAGCTGCACTAATTTAAACATGTTTGGTCTTTCCCTATAATATTTACGAATAAATTGTTGCCTTAGATCAGTATATATGTTGCATTCCAAAATGAAATGAAATTCATCTCCTAACAACTTACATGAAAAACAAACCCTTTCAGAAATTGGCTTACTAATTGGTTTTGCCCATCTTCCTGTTTCAATAGCTAATCTATGTGATGAGGTACGCAAACGCGAAAGAGAATTTCGATATTTATTTATAGTTAGCGTATCTAAATAAGGCTGAAAACGGAAATCACAAATTGATCTGTAAAATATAGCTATACTTGAATCATTTAATCTACTATGCCAGTCTTGAATGAATTGATCTTTGATTCTTTGCTTAACAACTTTTAAAAACATCTTTACATCTCCTACACTTTGATAAAGCCAAGCGTCTCCAAAACCAAGATTATAAAGAGCATTTCTAATTAATGAACACCAGTTTATCCTATTCATGAATGTTTCGCAATCATTCTTTAACATTAGATAGATTTTCTTGATATATTTATTTTCACCTGATTGTAATATTTTAATCCAATATTTTATAATAATAAATAATCTGTACTTTTGTAAACACATTCTACCCATTTCACCATAAATAAAATCATTTTGCGTCGATTTTTAACATTCAGTAATCTTTTACAAAATTGCAAATGTATCCTTTCTACCGCCATACCATGATTAAAACCCCAAACTTCACTGCCGTTGTTTAATATTGGTAATACTAATTTATCAAATAATTCTAATTTATGAGAAACCGACAGATTTGTAAATTTACATAAGTATTTATTCATTGCGTAAATTGCCTTGAGAGATTGACCGGATAATGTTTGTTGTGCTTCAGAAAAGGAGCCGCCCGTTGTGAAAACGATTCCAAGATAAACAAATTTATTCACAATTTCTAGACAACCGTTATCATAATTGAATCGTATATTTGCAGGTGTTCGGCCACCTTTTTTGAAAATCATAATTTTTGTTTTTGAGACATTTATTTTTAATTTCCACCTGTTACAGTACTCATGCATCGGATTTAAACTTTTTTGTAATTCGTCAGCACTATTTGCGAAGATGACAAAACAAAACCATACATACAATATGACAACCTTCATATCAGAGCTCGGCTTTCATATGAATGAGGTGCAATTAACTTTTTGTGGTTTCAAGAAGTTTATTATAACATAAGAGTTCTTGATTAAGTTTAGTGGTTTGAAAGTAAGTATTTAGATGGAAAGCAGCTTTACGTGTTAATCTTAAAGCTGATTGTTTAACATTAAAGGTGCTGAACTCCAGAAAAATGATTGTATTGTCAACGTTTCAAACCTGTTCAAAAGTTGTCTTGAAATATAAGAATCACAAAACTGTGACAAAATCAAGAGTAACTATTTCACTTTCCAGTACAATAAACATCTAAATAGTTATCGTGTATGCTTCATTTTTCCTGGGTAGACATACCCAGTAAGGCAACTTTTGTACAATTTCTTGACTTTCAATTGACTGTTTTTCAACAGGTACTGCTAAAATAGTGTTAATCTATTTATTACTTACTTTGTTGTCACTACTAGCAATATTTAACTCAGTTTCAACATTTCCAAATGTTAATCTTCATCTGGGGTTCAGCACCTTTAATATAATGTAATTTAGATATAAGGTTCATGCGTATGTTTTTGACGAACTAGGCATACAACTATGAGTACCGGGTGTAAGCCATGCACTTAGTTGACGCCGCGTGGAAGCGCGGCGTCAGTATGGGTTTTAATTTTGTACCATGGGGTGACGTAATCGAAAAGGGAGAAACCAACATATATTATTGTAAAGAAAAACTCTGTAATATGTTTGAAAAAACAGCCTTTATGATTGAATAAATTGTATTAACTGATTTAAGAACAAACAAGATACAAACTATGTACATCGTTTACCGTTATTACAAAACTTTAGACACATTTAAATTGTTTTTAATAACTGTTCCCCAACTAACTAGGCTAAGATTTATTTTTTTATGAGTTGGTTTACGGATTTCACTAGGCCACGCTTTTTAAATTGTTTGGTTTACTGCTCTGACGACTCGATTCATCAAAGCTCAGAATTAAGATTCGGGTGATGTTTTTTCCTATTTATTTCTGTTGTATTACTAAACTTAAAACGTTCCTCCCTATACAGTTGTTCATTGTATTCTTGCTATATGTTGACTATACAAGAGAACTTTTTCTTTTAATTTCATAAATGCTTAATTTTGATATTAAATATCTTTAAACTCGTTAGAATTATTTGTATTTTTTGTTTATATACTCTCGTCTTTTGTTATCATACTTCTGCTCAACTGGAAGGAGAATATACTTCCCTCTCTCCTTCCAAAGCTTGTGTCACACTTGACTTATAACTAGAGGCATTAACACTTAAGTTAATATCTGTTAATATTTCAGTATCTATGTTTTTTGTTTATCTAATTGATCTAGTAAGAGCAGATTTAAAATTAAGAAACTTCAGCTTGTATGACACTTTATTGTTGCAGTCAATGTTAAAGCGACTGAAATCCAGATGGCACGAAAAAAAAAAAAAAAATTGAATTCGCCCTAAATGTTATTATTTATGTTATCCAAGTAAAACCAGGGTAGAAAATGTATCGTTTTTTATCAATAAAGTGAACTTGAGTCGTTTTAAATTGTCCCGATGAAGGCGTTTCCTATTTAAAAATACTTACCCCGTTACTGACAGGGTAGAATTTGCGATGGAAAAAGTATCGAAAACAAGAAAATCTCACCGATTATAGGGGTATGTAATATGTCAGTTATCATATTTTAATGCCCAAAATACAAAAATAACACTTATTTTCTTAAAATTAGATTTTTTTTTTTCGAGAGTTGGGTATCTGGAGTTCAGTCGCTTTAAGCAAACTGTAAACCAAATGGTTTGAATACTAAACTTTACATGCTGAATATCACATAGATCCTAGCACATAAAGTATATAATCCCTACGTCAAAATGGACCCTTTTTGCTCTTGATAACATCTTATTATAGACTATGGTATCCAGGTGAGCAATAAAGGAACATCTTGGCCTTCTTGTTTAAGATAAAGGTACATTTGGCCTTCTTGTTCAAAATATTTACATCCTGTCCGTTTGCACACGTTATTTAAATGTATTGAACTGCATCTGCTTCCCTTTAAGTCATGCTTTAAAATCATGCGCGGCGTCTTTGATGCTTAGCATCAAAATTCGTCTGTTTTATAAGAGAACGCTGCGCGTCCATAGGCATGGCGGTGTTAGATCCAACGAAATAAAGTTTATGAGACTTCTAGTATTCCATTGCTTGTTCCAGTGCGTCCATTTTTCAAATTAATTGTAAATCGCCAGCCCAGGACACGTGACATATGTCAATGGTGCCGAACGCATAACCACGATGTTCGGGGAGCAAGTCTTGATTGACATCGACTATCAGCTATATAATTGTGTTACTAATTAGTTTATCAATCATACATTTTACTTGATCTCAGTGTATGACTTTAACAAGGGCATATAGAAGAAAGAGGAACAATTGCCTTCATAGTGTATCATAGCTTGTCATAGGTCAGCTTTTAGATGGCGTTAGTTTCATGACAATCGAACTGACAGTGTCTCACTGTCACCCGGTGACATTGCCTTGATGATCGAACCACTAGTGTCTCACTTTCACCCGGTGGCATTGCCTTGATTACTCAACACGTGAATATCAGTGAATTAGTCAGATACGGTTTTACGGAAGCAATCGTACTAACCGCTCAATATCATTCGTGTATTTTCGGTATTTTACTCAACATGTTCGCTTTATAATGGACTGCTCATGTGTAAATCAGTCTTAGCCAAAGAGCTGTTTCCAAGCCCCATCCTGAAAGGATCTGTGCTCCATAAAGAAAACCAACCTGAAAACATTTGCGAGCAGTTCAGATCCAGAGCAACATGATCCAGATCAATGACGTTTGATTTGGCTCTTAAGGTTAAACTGTAACAATTCAATTCAATTCATTCCTTTATTGGCAAATATCGACAAAATGTGTCTATGACCATTTACAGAGTGACAGAATATGGCTATAGAGACAAACGTAAATATATATATATATATATTTCTATACAGTATGTCAGATAAATAACTAAACAGAAATAGTTGGTATATCAAATGAAAAAGGTACACAGTAACACTTTTTGTCCATTTTATTCACATTACTTGGCCACCAGAGCAGATCTCTTCAACACTTAAAATACATACACTTAGGTATGCTAACACCACTCATATCTTCTTAGTTCATTTAACTCCGGGATGTAGTTATTAGGTCACACGAATATAGGAAACTAAGACACGCGTCATCCAATAAAAGGTCTTCTTGCATTTCCGTAACGGGATCAGATAAACGAATATGGTACACATTTCCGAGAGATTATACATCTAGCTTTTTGTCTGAATTTACAAAATGGTTTATCCTACACGCTAGCGTGAAATAAAGACTCTAGTGAAACTGCGTTTACCCGCGTCTTCAATGTTCACAGATGTAACACGATCATTAAACGCCAGGCACGGCCTGTAAATAGACGTTTTTTCTTGGAAGAGCAAATTTGTAATGAAAAGGCATTGATTGGATGAATGATGTAGGGAGAGTTTTAGAGATAATTAATTTGTTTTTGTAGGATGATAAGACTGAATTACCGCCTGTATCAATGGAACAGTACGACATTACAACGTCTCTTAATTCACTCAGGCTGTAATACGAGAAAGAGGGTCATAATAGTGTTAAACCTGTTTGTTTACAGTGTGACAACACGAGGGCTTCTTAAAATGGAAAATGTTCTCCTTTCTCCACAATGTTTACATGAGTTTCTAGAAACTTTTCTACGATTTAATGCAGAAAAAAATATAACCAGATCAGACTGTGCAGATACACTGGCTTATCTGGATCTACACAGTTACACTTGTAGCAATTGGATTGCAATTAGTTTTCGCAGATCTACGATCAATTATTTATAAAATATCTGTGAGGAGGATATGCAACAGTTTTCAGAGTTTTCTCCTCAATGTATAAATAAATATATTATACAGCTATTTACTCCTCTTGAGGTCAATAGTCATTTGCGAGGAAGAATAGTTTTTCACTATTGACCTCAAGAGGAGTAAATAGCTGTTTTATTATATATCTTCATGAAAAACGCATAATTTAACTAGTTTATTTATAAAATTATAACGCGCGTTTTAAAACATGTTGGTTATGCACGTGCATGACGTCATTTCAAACAATAACGTCATAACAGATGAACTATTGACTCGAAAATGGACTATTGGACCTGAATTTTAAAATAAAAGCGAAAAGGAGTCAAATAGTCATTTTTTATTGAATCACACGTGACTGCTTCTCGTCCAATCAACTACTTTGATTCATAGTAGGTATATAATAATATACAGCTATTTACTCCTCTTGAGGTCAATAGTGAAAAACTATTCTTCCAAGTGAATGACTATTGACATAGAACTATTGACCGACACGAAGTCGAGGTCAATAGTTCTCTATTTCGTGTCAATAGTCATTCACTTGGAAGAATAGTTTTTCACCATTGAACTCAAAGGGAGTAAATAGCTGTTTTATTATATATCTTCATGAAAAACGCATAATTTAACTAGTTTATTTATAACATTGCTGTCATCATTTTAATTGGGTAAATGTATGTAACATAAATGTAGATTCTTACATAAACACAGGATTATTATTGTAAATGCAGACAGAATTCAATATACTGTTACATGACACGCGCGTTAAAATGTTGGTTATGCACGTGCATGACGTCATTTCAAACAATAACGTCATAACAGATGAACTATTGACTCGAAAATGGACTATTGGACCTGAATTTTAGAATAAAAGCGAAAAGGAGTCAAATAGTCATTTTTTATTGAATCACACGTGACTGCTTCTCGTCCAATCAAATACTTTGATTCATAGTAGGTATATAATAAACATTTCTGTGGCATGTGGCATCTTCTCGGATCCAAACACCACATTTCACTCAGTATGGGGGAAAATGATTACATAACACAGAGGTGAATTGAACCACACACTGACGCGTGATAGCTGCTCGCTGATTGGCTATGGTACAAATAGTTTCGAGAGAAATGTGTTAATCGTTTTCTTGATTGAAATGACCTACACGACTTTTAGACACCGCCAGCAACTGAATAGTTTTATTTAATCTATTACTTTTTTTTTCACCGCAATAACATTAATCATTTTATTTACCATAAAATACATATGTATATATATATATATATATATATATAGGATTGCTTTAGCATTGTTTAAATATATGTATAGATAGAAAAAGAAAAAATAATATCATTATTATAGTGTTTGCCTAAAACTTTTGTATTTCCGTTAAACTAACATGATATAATAGACACTCTTTTTATGATACCACCAGTCCTGTTGATTATTATTTTATACCCTATAAGACTCCGTGTACCAATAAACACGAGTTTATAATGTATTAAACCAATCAAATATAATCTGATTTAAAAATACATCGGATCTAGTATTACTGAACACAGCATAGTTGCGAACATTGTACATCGAATTAACTTCCTGGCAAATTATCCTTTACATGGGAGAGCATAGGACCCAATGGAAATTAATATTTCTTAGACCAAACAATCCATTCAACAAGAGTTATCCCTTACAAATATATAAAAAAATCTAAGCACTGAAAGTACTGATGTGGCTGTGTATTGGAGATGTAAACATATAGGTTTCATTGATTGGGGTTTAACGCTTATTTCAACAATAGTTTAGTCAATTCACAGCTGCCACTTCAACTACCCATGTTTCCTAGCTTAATCACACGCTATTCCAAAGCTATAGCTGCGTTTCCACATAGACCGTAATTCCTTTGGTGGAATACAAATGATGCGGTGTCGCATTGATTTTATAAATTGTCCGAGAGAATGTTGGCCAAGCTGGGATCCGACCTCAAACCCCTGCATTTACAGCCCGAGTCACTACTTACTGAGCTAGCAAAATGGGTGTTGTGGCAAAATACAAAGTGATATTTAATATACGTTAACAATTTATTGAAACATCATGCAAAACATAAATCAATTGTGTAAAGGGTCACTAAGCGAACATTTCTATCAATTTATCTTAACATCAGACAAGCACTTTCATTAGAATGTAATTTAAAAGTTTTGTCATTTTTGCCCCTTTTCTGATGCCACCTGGCTATCATATTTTACAACCAATCAATATGGCTTGAATAAAATCAAATTGTCTTCGAATTCTAAAGTTCGGAAGTTTTGACATTTCCCTCTTTCTGATGCTGCAGTAATCAAAGTTCTTGATAACGTTTAATCTTTTGAAAACAATTTGACCATGGCATCCTAGTTGCTTCAGGGAAGACGATTTGAATGGACGATGTACGGAGGCCTGGAATAAGAAAACAATTTTGAGGAGAACAGCTCTAAAGTTTTGTCATTTTATCCCCGTCGCTGTGCATCAGTGGAAGAAATAAAGTTTGTTTTTACACTTTTCCACATACAACGAATATGCAGCAGACTAACTTAAAAATATTCTAGGCAATTAACAGGAACCTTGCTACAAACGAAAGCGTGATTTAACAACCAATCAATATTATATTTATAGATAGTTATCCAATGATAGCATTATACCACATTATATTGGTATCAGACAAGCTTATTCAGAGTAAAACATTTCTTAAAAAAGGGTTAAGTACGCTGGTCGTATCCGGTGTCTGGTAAGAAGTTCCACTGTTCGATTGATTGATTGATTGATTGATTGAGTGAGTGAGTGAGGTTTAACATGTTTTTAATAGTATTTTACTTGCTCATGTACTAAACACAACATTATTCCCAGAGAGTTAGGATACCTACAACATTTTTCCAATCTTTGAAGGACGCATATTACTGTGATATTTGACAATCAATTGAAATAGTGTTGGCCAAGCTTACTCGGAGTGCAGGTCAAAGGGAAGCAATTCATTTTACATTGGCTACCATTATAGCATTATTGGTAAGGGTTCTTTCCCTGCATTTAAAAGAAGCCACAAACCTGTATTAAATCAAAGTTCATTCTTTTGTTATTATACAATTAGTATAATGATACAGGTAAACAATTTACTAACACAAGTATTCCGATACACGTATGCTATATACGGATACATGTAGACTGATACAGTATACATACAATGTATATAATTGTGATAACCCATGAATCCATAAATGTAAATACATGTATGTATGTTGTATGTATATGAGCCGGTGATCGGTGGCCTAAAAATATAATATACTTTGAAACGTTGACACAAAAAGAATGATATAGGTATACACTATACTGATTCATGTACACTGATACAAGTAACACTATACTGATACCGGTATACACTATACTGATACAGGTATACACTATACTGATACAGGTATTCAGTATTCTGATACACATAGACTGATACAGTATACTGATTCAAATAGACTGATACAGGTTTACTATATATGTATGTTACAGTCAAACTGTATAACTAGAAATTTCACAAAATTCCTGAAAAAAATCAGGAAATTCGTGAAATGACCAATTCACGTAAGGATTTCGTGTAAAGCCTAAAAAGTTCAGGAATTTCGCGAAGTTACTGAAAAATTACTTGCGTTAATTCACTAAATTCCTGAATTATGCCCAAATGAAAATAGTCAAAACTGGCAAAACTGTTCTATTCAATATTAACTTTATTTACAGTATTGTACATGTGCAACATAATATCAAGAACAATAGTAGAACAAAATTATACAGCGACTTTATTCAATTCTTGGAGGCTTTTGAAATGGTAGTGGCTAGCTGTTAGCAAGTGTATTAGTAACTGGTAGTTGCTGGTTGGTAACAGGTGTATTAGTAACTGGTAGTGGCTGGCTGGTAGCATGTGTATTAGTAACTGGTAGTGTCTTGCTGTTAGCAGGTGTATTAGTAACTGGTAGTGGCTGGTTGGTAGCAGGTGTATTAGTAACTGGTAGTGACAGGTTGGTAGCAGGTGTATTAGTAACTGGTAGTGACTGTTTGGTAGCAGGTGTATTAGTAACTGGTAGTTATTGGTTGGTAACAGATGTATTAGTAACTGGTAGTGACTGGTTGGTAGCAGGTGTATTAGTAACTGATAGTGGCTGGTTGGTAGCATGTGTATTAGTAACTGGTAGTTATTGGTTGGTAACAGGTGTATTAGTAACTGGTAGTGTCTTGCTGTTAGCAGGTGTAGTAGTAACTGGTAGTGACTGGCGGCTGTTAGCATGTGTATTAGTAACTGGTAGTGTCTTGCTGTTAGCAGGTGTATTAGTAACTGGTAGTGTCTTGCTGTTAGCAGGTGTATTAGTAACTGGTAGTAACTGGCTGTTAGCAGGTGTATTAGTAACTGGTAGTTGCTGGTTGGTAGCAGATGTATTCGTAATTGAAAGTGGCTGGTTAGTAGCAGGTGCTTTTGTAACTGGTAGTTATTGGTTGCTAGCAGGTGTTTTGTAACTGGAAGTGTCATGTTGGTAGCGGGTGTATTAGTAACTGGTAGTGGCTGGTTGGTAGCAGGTGTATTATTAACTGGTAGTGGCTGGTTGGTAGCAGGTGTATTAGTAACTGGAAGTGGCTTGTTGGTAGCAGGTGTATTAGTAACTGGTAGTGGCTTGTTGGTAGCAGGTGTATTAGTAACTGGTAGTGGCTGGTTGGTAGCAGGTGTATTAGTAACTGGAAGTGGCTTGTTGGTAGCAAGTGTATTAGTAACTGGTAGTGGCTGGTTGGTAGCAGGTGTATTCGTAACTGAAAGTGGCTGGTTGGTAGCAGGTGTTTTGGTAACTGGTAGTTGTTGGTTGCTAGCAGGTGTTTTGTAACTGGAAGTGTCATGTTGGTAGCGGGTGTATTAGTAACTGGTAGTGGCTGGTTGGTAGCAGGTGTATTAGTAACTGGTAGTGGCTGGTTGGTAGCAGGTGTATTAGTAACTGGTAGTGGCTTGTTGGTAGCAGGTGTATTAGTAACTGGTAGTGGCTGGTTGGTAGCAGGTGTATTAGTAACTGGAAGTGGCTTGTTGGTAACAGGTGTATTAGTAACTGGTAGTGGCTGGTTGGTAGCAGGTGTATTAGTAACTGTTAGTGGCTGGTTGGTAGCAGGTGTATTACTAACTGGTAGTGGCTGGTTGGTAGCAGGTGTTTTAGTAACTGGTAGTGGTTGGTTGCTAGCAGGTGTTTTGTAACTGGAAGTGTCAGGTTGGTAGCAGGTGTGTTAGTAACTGTTAGTGGCTGGTTGGTAGCAGGTGTTTTAGTAACTGGTAGAGGCTGGTTGGTAGCAGGTGTATTAGTAACTGGTAGTGGCTGGTTGGTAGTAGGTGTATGAGTAACTGGTAGTGGCTGGCTGTTAGCAAGTGTAGGTTGTTGGCTGGCGGTAGTAGTAGCTGGTAGTGGCTGGTTGGTAACATGTGTATTAGTAACTGGTAGTGGCTGGTTGGTAGCAGGTATATGTGTAGTTGCTCAGCGGTAGCGAGAGTCTGTGGATGACAAAGCGCTAGTAAATTGTCTTCAGATTGGAGTCTTTCGAGGATTTCAGCTGGGAGACTAGCGAAAGTAAGTGCTACTTTAAGGTTTTCTCCAAACAATGTATTGTATGGGGTCTAGTTTATGCCGACATTGTGGTAACAGTTCTTCTGCTGTTGTGTAAATTTGAGCCCTACTGTCCAGTCACGTGTATTGTTAATGCTCACCCATGCTACCAGAATATCTTTGATGTCACCGTTTGCTCGTTTGACTGAACCCTGGCTTTGAGGATGTTTGGGCTTTTCGTGAACAATAATGAGCTGCGGCTACAATTCTTTCAGCTCTGTGATGGCTTGGGCAGTGAAATCAGAACCATTGTCACTCTAGAGGATGGATGGTGCTCCGAAAAGAAGGAAGATGCCTAATAGTTGGTAGGCTACTTCAGCAGCTCTTTTTGAAGTCAGTGGTCGGAAAACAACAAACTGTGTAAGGTGGCACTGGTAAACCATGATCCATTTGAACTGTTTATGTTGTGATGACTGCATGTCTCAATCGGATCAACTTGACCAAGAGAATTGAATTCGCTGGAGAGAAGAGGTTTGACAACAACACCTTTTGTCTTTGGACGCTTCCTTTTTTTCTTTACAGACATGGATCGGACAACTTGTATCAGTGAACTTGTATAAGTATACTGTTTAACTGTATCAATATATAGTATACCTGTATCAGTCTAGTTGTATCAGTATACTGTATACCTGTATCGGACCATTTGTATCAGTATACTGTATGTCGGACTTGTTGTATGTTTTGTATTGTTTCAGTATACTTTTATAAGTGGTCATGTATCAGTATACCTATACTAGTACATTTATATCATTATACCAATATCAGTCTATGCATACACATATATCGTTTCAGTCTATAAGTATAAGTACACCTGAATCAGTCTACATCTAGAAACAAACTTGTATTTTACTATAAGGATAAGTACACTTGAATCAGTCTACATCTAGAAACATATTTGTATTAGACTATAAGGATAAGTATACCTGAATCAGTCTACATTTACAAACATACTGTAAGTATTTACGGTCTATTTTAGACTATACGTGTAATGTATTTTTAATCTGTGTTTCGCTACCATGGTCTCTTTTGTTTTCAGTGTAAACATGAAAATGTACATGTAGGCATGTATCTTGTATCTGTAAAGATTGTATCAGTTGTATCTAGTGCATTAAACATGTATTTTGTATTAGTATTAAACTTGTATTTTTTTGTCATTATGCATGTAGTCTTGTATTCATGTATAGATAATGTGTATTTTTGTAGACTTATTTGTAGTTTATTTATACCTGTATAAGAGCCGACATGTACATGTTCAATTGGTATTAGTGGAGTGGTACTTGTATCAGTTTCTACCTGTATCAGTCTCATGTACACGTATAAGTGTACTATTTTAGATTCAAGTAGACTGATACAGGTATACCATATACTGATACATGTACACTTTTACAGGTATACACTTGCCTGATACAAGTGTATAGTGGTCTGATATAAGTAAACTGATGCAAGCAGACCGATACCGTATAGGTATTGGGCATATAAGCAGTCCGATATAGGTATACTGATACAAGTGGTCTGATACAGGTACACACATATAGCGACGTGGTAGACTCCTCCGTAGAGATGGGTTACATTCGTAGCCTAGCGCAGGTGGTTTTGGGTAATCTCTATTTACTGGATTATATTCAGAGACTACATATTCATTCATGACATCTCTTTCTGTGATGCAATTTAACTATTATTCAATATATCAATAAATCCAAAAAAGTTTTCCAGAAATGTGGAATGAGTTTCTAACTAATAAGTGATCAGTAGTCACATGACCAAATGTTGCAGCCAATATGAAATCTAAAAATATCAGATATTGGCTACACCCCATCCAAAACAACTGGTTACATATAATTCCCATTCATAGCAATTAATTTATTCTTTCAGGTGCTGATTCAAATATAACAAGTTAAGGTAGAGTAAGACAGACAGGAGTTGGTGCACCGCGCTTCGATTTTAATCCTGAACAGATTCAGAACTTGTTGACAGCGGGGTTTTCTATGGCAAGAATAGCTCGAAATGCTCTTCTCGGGCAGCAAGTCCACAGGCATAATATTAATCTGAAACTGAAAAAAAAAATGCTATGTAAAATGTTGGTGACATGCTGTTTAATTGCAGAAAAGTAATAATATATTTGTTAGGAATAATATATTCTGTTGTGTTAGTGATAACAAAATACTGGTTTCATTTAATCCAAGAATCTTGTTTGGCTGTTAAATGTATCTTTCAATTCTTTCATTAGATGTACTTCTCGCTCATGGTGAGATAAATTCATCACCAAGTCTGTTTGTTAGTTCACATGTTTAGATGAGTACAAAGTGCTCCATGTGAGGTTATGTGATCACCTTGTGTCTAATGTCTGATGTTAACAATTTCAATTAAATGTCTTTCTAAATTGTACAAAGATTGAAATTATATCGACAAATTGTAACATTCTGGAATGAACTATGCTGATGTCTTGTTATATACTTTAAACAAGATCTGCTCAAGAATATCTTCTGGTATGCCAATAGTGCAAACAGTTATTGACAAATTTTCAGAATTTCACAATGATATTCCTCAGAATACATTCTGCAAAGGCTTTTATTTATTTGAAACTTTTGAAATATTCTCTTATAAATTTAATTGAATCTGGTTGATCTTTTTATTAAACGAGATACTATTAAAAATGGGGCCACACAGTTAGTTCCTAACTTTTCTGCATTTCGTAAACATGAATTTCAATGTAATGTCCTTTATAATATATATACATACCCTCAACAAATTCAGATACATGTATATCATATTCATTATAAATTTATGTTAAGTAAATTTATTTCCTATAGGAATACAGTTGCCAACCATATGAGGAGACTCAACATACAACTGCCCAGAAATGTGAATGGAATTAGTGACGAAAACATCAGAATTTTAATTACAGGTTACATTCGAGAGCATCCAAATTCTGGTGAGTAACTTAACATATGATTATAGTTCTAGATTTTAAATGATTACTATGAGAGACAAATTCTTCTTCAATGGCAAAATCATTGCTGTAAAAAGGTTAATATATTTTTCCAGATCTTATGCACATCTTTTAATGCATCACTGTATTTTCCCCATGTAAATACATATGGTAATTTATGTTTGTAAATGAAATACAAAGACAAGTATGGCATTTCTCCTTCTTGATGTGACTGGATAGAGATTATTAGTATTTTTTGGGTACTCCTGTTCTTCAAACGATCTACTAGAATGATGGAAGCAACCAGAGTGATCAGATTTTAAATTAGAATTTTAGATGAGACATATATATTTTATATTCCAATATTTTGTAGAGGAGGGCATGTTAAAAAGTTTTAAACACTCACTTAAACACCTGAAGTACTCACGTGATTCTTAAATTGTATTTAGATTATGGCTAGTTCAGAGAAGTGGTCTTACTAGATAATACATTTCTGGTTTGATCATACTAAATACACAACTAGATTACTAAATATATTGAATTTAAACTTGTGAATATCTTTTGATGTCCTTAAATCTCTGTCACATTAACATATAGTCATGACGCAGAGTCAATTCAGAGTCTGGAATACTATAACACCTGCTGAGTCAATAACAGTCACTGAGTCTTCAATCAGTGGGTGGAATATAGCCTATGTTGGAATGCACCCATACTGTTGTATAAGGTTACGGGTGTAAGATACTTTTAGTGGATGTAAGATTTATTTCTACACTGTTTCACATCATGAGTTTTATTTTGTTGATCCACCACGGGGCAGGTCTCAGTTAGAACTTAGAAAACTATTGAAGTTCTATTAAATCAGGACAGCAATAAAGTACCATCACGGTCCTCTTGTACTAATACATTTAATTGTTTTCGGTTTTTTTAACATTACTGTGGTCACATGATTCCCGCGTTGAAAGACAGTCTGGATACAACAAAATTGTTTGCCACATTATAATCAGTTAATAATTATAAAAGGCAGTTGTAATCTTAAGAAAAACAGGACATAATAATGGGCTTTTCTGTTCTCATCAAAATATGATTTCTTTATTTTCTATAAGTGCTGAAGAAATAAGGGCGTATTTGCGAACCGGAGATCCACCACTGGTAGTCAGTAGAGCTAGAGAGCAGGATCTGGTTGCAAGTATAGATCCTGCGGATGTTGTAACAAGGTCGACCCTTGTTGTTTCTAGGAGGAAATATTCTGTTTCAGGGCTGAACAGTTTACGGCACATTGATAGCCACCACTACCTTATGAGGTAAACAAACTATTAAACTTTTATTGGAGACAAATTGGTCATTTTTAGCTACAGTCAGTCATTATACTAACCCCATAACCCTGATCGCCAAGGAGGGCAGCCATTACTACCAACCCTGATCGCCAAGGAGGGCAGCCATTACTACCAGTTGTAAAGTTTTTGGTATGACTCGACCTGGGATCAAACCCACGACCTCCCGTACCCGAGGCGGACGATCTACATCCACACCACCAAGGCGGTCTATGAATGAAAGTATGATAAATTAGTTAGTTTTGATAAGCTGCGTAGGTATGAGGAAAAACATAGAGCGAAACCTTGCACTATGAATGAAAGCATAATTAAATATATGTGTGCCTCAATTTAAATATTTCGCACATTACAAGCCCACTAAGAAAGTGTTATAAATAATATGACTGCTCAGTAGCACACGACTATTGAAAGTAATGCGTGCATCACAAGCCAATTAAAACTTCTCTGCAGCTTACGACTATTGACTCATTGTGCTTAATTTCTCCTTATCCCACACTTTCTTTTATGGAATTTACAGCGGAATCAATAACTGAAAGTACCTTTTAGGAAAGATATTGATTTTAAAATAATTAAGCATTCAATGGTTTGTTGGTGTTTTTCCGTTAATTTCGTTCCTATATTGTTATTTTAGTTAGAAAATAACTTGAAAATCACCCTTTCATTTGTCCCCACTTTCACTCCGCTAAAATGTTACTGGCAAAAACAGAAACTTAATGAACTCTTTCCAAATGTTGAAAATAGTAAATATGTCTATGAATAATATATAATTCGCAGTCTCTACGAAATGTCTTGCGATTTGTTTCTATTTTAACAATATTTTGTATATTCCTACGAACCACGCTTCTGCGAACAACTGCAATACACTGGACTAGAGACATATAGGTACACGGATTATATCAATTCGTGGACAGATCGTTTCGTCGAATTAATAAAATAGAAACAAATCTTAAGAGATTTCGTAGAGACTGCGAATTATATATTATTCATAGACAGATTTACTGTTCATATACAATCAGTTTGATGTATAATATAGTTTGGACACTAAATATTTTCAAACTTTGCGGTTTTTAAAGAGGATTTTATTTTGAGAAATACAAATCGTTACCACTTTAAAAACCGCATAGTTTATGTACAATTAGACACAATACACACACGACAAACCAATTAACATGTGTCCCAGTATAAATATTCCGATAATACTCTGTAAACATCGGGAGCTTTCGCTAGCAATCACGTAAACCTATATTTACGCTGAAAAGTTAGTAGTACTTATATAAAATGATAAAAAACGTACGTGCCCTGTTCATTTTTTATTTCTTAAAAAAGATATTCACTGAAGAACGTGTGAAAATAAGCGGTTTATATGTAATGAAAAGAGAAATTAGGGTGACTATTTTCAAAGTTAAAAAAGGACCAAAATATTATTAATATAAAACAAATAAAAAAATACATTTATATTTCGGAGATATTTTTCTTGAAAAATTGATAAGTGCCTTTTTTAATTTTTGCAAAATAAAATGGTTATTGACTAAACACTAAAAAGATGCTATGTAATTTTAGTTATCGATTTTTGACAGTCGCTGATTCTCATAGTTGGATATGTTTCCCAGATCAAGAATTGTATACGTAAGCATCGGATATAAATTTTAAGCATTGACAAATGTGTGGCCCTCTATTTCAGCATGATTTGCATGCATGAACATTAATATATTCCCCTCCTTACGATTACAATCACATTAAGCCGTCAAAACTGGAAACACACATCCTCTTCTTCTCTAGATACAATGACAATGTTTTTTTTATCAGACGGGCTTACATTGTCATTCAAATTTGTTTGCCAGTTTGGTGAAATGTTTCGATGTCGATGACCCTGCATCGAACATGTTGTCCTCATTTTGTTCTAGTTTCTTAAATCACATACTAGTTCTATCTTCTGGTTTATAAAACATAAACTAGGTAAATATCACATTCAAGTTATAAGATCAGGGTTCAAAGCTGAATCCTTAAATGCCATGGCTAAAGCCTCTGGTTCTTTATCTTGATGATTGATAACAGTTTTTTAAGAGTTACATAGTTTCAATTGGCACTAACTTTCTACCATTAAAAGGATGTTCACATTCTCTTGACCTGTTGGATAAAAACCTTCAATCAATGGAAAAACTGGTTAATCCGACACATTAGTCCAATGTGAAGTTGATTACTTGTTCCTTATTCCTTATTTAAATGTGAAGTTGGTTACGTATTACCTGTTCCTTATTCAAATGGGAAGTTGGTTACTTGTTCCTTGTTCCATTACCTGTTCCTTATTCAAATTTAATATAAGGTACTGCATATGTTGATATTGTCAACAACAATATTAAGGTTGGTTTTGTTGTAAATGATGAAAGTGAGCTACTGGTACATATTAAATCAATTGTTACTTATTTAAAAACCAGTTTTGTTCCTTATTCCAAAGACCTAATAACACATGTGTTATTAGGTCTTTGCTTATTCCTTATTCAAATGTGTACTTGGTTACTTGTTCCTTGTTCCTTGTTCCTTGTTCCTTATTCAAATGAAAAGTTGATTATATGTTCCTTGTTCCTTATGTGTTACTTAATCAGATTTGATCTAAGGTACTGCATATGTTGATTTTGCCGATAACACTGTTGATAATGTTGTTGTTGTTGTAGATGACCCATTGGTATATTTTAAATCACCTGTTACTAATTCCAAATTTAAGCAGAAAGAGATAAAACAGTTTGATGTATGTGTGCATTATATTATGAGATACAACAAATCTGCAGCAGACGAATATGAACAGGTATTTGCAAAAAGACAAACTTCAAAATATTAACTTGCTTTGAACTTGTTTCATTCAGAAATAAAAAATGATAACAAAAGAAAATCCAAATGATTGAAGGGATTTTTCTAACTTTGTAGAAATTGAAAATTGTTATTCAGAGGCTTCAAAGCAGATTACTCTTAATATATGTAAAAAGACAGTGTTGCGGTGGTAGAGCTACGGCCTCTCTTACTAAAGGGCCCGTTTCGAATACGGTGATGAGATGTTTCTGACCACTGATTAAGCCTGATGAACATGCGTGATATAAGCTTAAAGCTTGATTTGCAATTAATGTAAAATAAATGAGTTTATATTTTACTATGTACTAAAATATTAAATCAGGTCTGCTGAAGACCTGTGTAGATCAGAGGTTCAGATAAGGAAGGGTATACAGTTCTTTTCCCCGCAATATCTCACTTATTATCCAATCAAACCATACGATGTGGTTAATTAAAAGAATTTTCTCATTGAGACGATTTTTATGAGTCCCCAAAACATACGGTTATAGAGTCAAATAAGGATTTTAGAACATGAAAAACGCCTATAATCCAGAGCTCTGGTGAATGTAAATGTACATGTATTTGCAATCAGTGTACAACCTGATCAGTCAGCACATACATGCACCTGATTTGGTTCAGCACTGTTGGTCATTTACTCATAGAAGGTTTTCAAGAAACTTCTGTAAATTAGTAGATCCTTAGCATGAATGGGTCGGCAGGTGTTTTCCACGGTAATGAGTTAATTGTGTTGAGGTTAATTTTCTCGAAGCATTGCTCAAATGGAGCATGATGGATCTGTTTACTCTATCCTTAATCAATACAACTTTTGACAAATTTGCAGCAGATGGCTTTGGAACATATTTTAGGAAAAGTACTATTGCTCAAAATGCTTCATCAAACTTATTTCAAATTTTCTTAATGTAGTCTTTGTTCTTGCCTAGCTATTTTCAAGCCAGATGACTTTAACGTTTTCCAATAAAGAAGATACCTGCATAGATGATTTATTTCATGTTACCGCAAATTTTTCAAAAGGCATCTGCTGCATTTGGGAAAAGGTTTAAAATATCAAATCAGGTACACCATCCTCTGACAGTTTTCAGTTTTTCACTATCATGTATTTTTCATTTATTTTTTCCTGCTTACCACTGCCTCAATAAACAAGTTATTTTCAGCAATTCTCCTTTTTTCCACAGTTCCGAATTATGCTTCCAAGTCTCCGGATTTAACACATATATTGTTTCAAAAAGCGGACGACTCTCTATATCAATTAAAGTAAATGATGTTATATGAATATGAGTCTCGACTGGCAATTTGAGGTTAACTTGCCTCTCTGTTTGATTGATTTGATTGTGAACCTATATGTGCGGCGACACTTTCAGTTATTGTTGTCAGGCATTGCACTCAGTTTTCCAGTTATTGATGTCAGACATTGCGTTTAGTTCTATATAACATAAAGGTGGACAGTTATCCTGTTATTGTTGTCAGACATTGCGTTTAGTTCTATATAACATTAATGTGGACAGTTATCCAGTTATTGGTGTCAGAAATTGCGTTTAGTTCTATATAACATAAGGGTGGACAGTTAACCAGTTATTGTTTTCAGAAATTGCGTTTAGTTCTATATAACATAAATGTGGACAGTTATCCAGTTATTGTTGTCAGACATTACGTTTAGTTCTACATAACATAAAGGTGGACAGTTTACCAGTTATTGGTGTCGGAAATTGCGTTTAGTTCTATATAACATAAAGGTGGACAGTTAACCAGTTATTGTTGTCAGACATTGCGTTTAGTTCTACATAACATAAAGGTGGACAGTTATCCAGTTATTGTTGTCAGACATTACGTTTAGTTCTACATAACATAACGGTGGACAATTAACCAGTTAATGTTGTCAGACATTACGTTTAGTTCTATATAACATAAAGGTGGACAGTTAACCAGTTATTGGTGTCAGAAATTGCGTTTAGTTCTATATAACATAAAGGTGGACAGTTAACCAGTTATTGTTGTCAGATATTGCGTTTAGTTCTACATAACATAAAGGTGGACAGTTATCCAGTTATTGTTGTCAGACATTACGTTTAGTTCTACATAACATAAAGGTGGACAGTTAACCAGTTATTGTTGTCAGACATTGCGTTTAGTTCTACATAACATAAAGGTGGACAATTAACCCTTTCCCGCATACAGACGCTTTCGGACACATCGGAAGTAGATGCATTTTAAAAACATTGTGACAACCGGAGAATCAATATGAGCAATTTCTCCTTTGCTCAATGCTTTTCATTTTGTTATAGTAATTGAACCTACTTTTTTTAGGGATTTTCCGTGTTTCGCCAAGATAATTTCAAAAAAGTCTGCTGCAGATTTGTTGTATGTGGGTTAAGATTCAACCAAGACTTCACTGAACTCTGATGCATCAATACTCCAAATTGCCAGCCGAAGTACATATGAATAAATGAATAAATGTTGTAAGTTACAAGGAGTAAATGTGATTATTCTCAGAGAGGAAAAAAGCTTTCTTTTTGTTTACTTCAGTTTAAACTTGCCTTTGACATTATGAGCAATATTTAACCAATGTCCACATTTCAAGGAATTTCATAAGTTAAGCCTTATTACTAATAAAATAGTTTGAAGAATTGATAAATTTGACCATAGTGAACACTTTATTTCTTTGCTGCAATGATTACAATTATATTCAAAGATTATACTTTTATTATCATTTTCTTTTAAAAATTATGTTAAGTTATTTCCCTTAAGATTCTTTTTCATTATTTTATTTTTAGTAAAAGTAATAGTATAAAAAGGTAAAAAAAAAAAATTGGCAAATAGTAATACATTCAGATACATCTTGAAAAGTATAAATAAATTTCATGTTTTTTGGTTTCAATTATAGTTTTATACTGTGATTCTCAAAAGGAAAGTTACATCATGAAATCAGAATGATGCTAAATATCCTTGAAGCATTGACAATGTTTGTAAATTGCAATACACAATAAAAACAAAAAAGTTTAGTTTCTTTCGGTTTCTCCACATGTACGAATGTTCATCTAATATGTTTTTCCATACTGAAAGACGGACCTACTTGAAGGCATTTGCACATTTTAGCGATGCTTGAGGAAAGCCAGTCATAGGGTTTTTGACAAATGCAGATACTAATCTGTTTGGGCTGCAATTCATTTTAGATCATGGTGAGCTAATGTGATGGCCGACGTTCTTCGTCCGAACTTCTAGATCTCTAGACGGCCGATGAAAACCTTTTCTTTAATTGAAATCTCCTCCTGAACCGCTGGTTATATTTTGACCAAACTTGGTAGGAATGATCCTTGGGTGGTTCCCTTTCAAAGCTTTTCAAAGAAATTAATTATAAACAAAAACAATCTCATTGCCATGGCAACAAATAGGAAAAACTTGAAATCTTCTTGTTCGAAACAGAAAAGCTTAGATATTTTGTCTGTAACATTAGCTAGTGCTTCTCTTCCAAGATTGTTCAAAGTATGCCTTGATCAAAATTGGCCTTGCCCCCGGGTCATCTGATTTATATAGAGGGATATATGAACAACATAAAAATCTTCTAATCTTATACAGACTCATCAGTTTCCTCAAGTCATATCAATTTGACAAAAGACAGACAAAGATTGTTGGGTTATTTCGCCTTGTGGCAAATGAAGCTATTCTGCGCATTGCGCCTTTTGTATAAGCTTACCTGACAGCAAACTTAGTTTCTGTGTTTAACATTACCATCTTATCATATTGCATTACTCAGGTGAGCGACCCATGACCAGCAGAGCCCTCATGTTTATCCTGACTCACAAAGCTAATGCAATTTTTAAAAATCCCTTTTAAAGTTTGCTGAAAAATATCAAAACAAAAATATGGTAAAAGTTTAGTAATTCTAAAAAGTACATGTATAATTATTGTATAGATTAAAACATTGTGGCAGAGGAAATTTCACATTGACGAAACTATTTTTGCAGCTGCATTAAAAGCGTTCGTATGTAGCAAATGGTTAATATATGAGCGGTGTTTCAGGAATACAATGTTTCTAATTACTGTAGAATGCTAGTTTTGGGCACATCGTCTATAAATGAGCTCATAGCAAAGAACGTTCTCAAATTTCTTTGAAAACACTCATTTACCATTTCCCAGATGACAAATCTGCAGCACACGATAAACATCCAGACAATTCTGAACAGTTTCACCTTTTGCCACAATGTTTTCAAAGGTCGTATGCTGTAGAGGCGACATACATGGCATGTATGTGGATGAGGGTTAAACGTACGTAGCTTCACTACAGATTAGACAGGGACTATCAACTAGTCAGAATCATCGTCTTTAGTAGCGCGCATCCGTTGCGTTCATGAACCTGTTAATTCGAGGTTGTTATTGCTATTTTTTTGCACGAAGAAAGTTAGAAACCCTTGAAACGTCGTTCGTTGATATATGCCTTCCCTGCTGCGTTTATCAAGTGCATCACAACGACGACGTTGGTCGCCAAATAATGGCTGAATGTCTATCATTGCCCCGACGTTCTTGATAATACATACAATAATTGCTAGATGACATTGTCCTGTCTTAAACAAAAAAGGAGAATAGGACAGCCCTCAATAAACGCAAATCGTGAAAACTCACTAGGCCACACGAAGTCGGTGTTAACAGATTAGCCTAGCTAGATGACATTATGGTGTCTTAAGAAATAAGGGAGCAATTAACGCACACACTGTTCCGTTAATCGTGAAAACTTTTCACGTTTTATTACCCTTAATTCCGCTCTTATCAATACAAAACAATACATTTTATTACATTCAGGCACCTTTTCCTATAGTAAATTACAAACAAGTATTTACAATTTACAAAACGTAATCCCTTTACGAGAAGCAAACATAAAGTAAATTATAAATATTAAACAATTTTCCCGACAATAAAAGCTAGAAATATCACTGAAGGTGATGAATACCCCCAGCTGGTGCCTGATAATTTACATATGTATGAGAAATTCAAGGGGCCATAACTCATTTAAAAATAATTTCAGAGCAACACGCCGACAATATGCACAACTAGGCTTGGTATCAATCATTCTTGTGAAGTTATATTGAATTCTGACCAAGGATTGCTGAGAAATAGTGTTCACAAGAAATGTCTACAGACCAACTATGTATGAGGAATTCAAGGGGCCATAACTCATTTAAAAATATTTCCAGTGCAACGCGCCGACAATATGCACAACTAGGCTTGGTATCCATCATTCTTGTGAAGTTGTATTGAATTCTGACCAAGGATTGCTGAGAAAGAGTGTTCACAAGAAATGTCTACAGACCAACTATGTATGAGGAATTCAAGGGGCCATAACTCATTTAAAAATAATTCCTGTGCAACACGCCGACAATATGCACAACTAGGCTTGGTATTAATTATTCTTGTGAAGTTATATTGAATTCTGACCAAGGGTTGCTGAGAAATAGTGTTCACAAGAAATGTCCAGACCAACGGACCGACCAACCGATCGACCAACCAACCAACCAACCGACCAACTGACAAACCGACCGACAAGCGTGACTCCTATATAGCCCCCATATACTACGTATCTGGGGGTATAACAATGACTATAACAATAGAAACAAATACAATAGTGCATACCAATATCAAACTATATAACTGTATACAGTCTGATATCGATAGCGTACTCGTGTACATATATATAAAATTATTCATTCAACCAAATCAAGATGATGGTGATGAGAACCATACTTATGCAGATCGAGATCAGACCACATAACTATGCAGTTTAATCTCGGTACACTTTCACATTTTGTTATTTATTTTGTAACAATATATTTTTCTCGCAAATACAATGTATTGTTAAACATATATACATGTTACAAAGACAATACACAAACACACTTTATATTTACGTGCTGTCTCGATTGAACGGTTTCGGTCTGACATGTGTAAACATTTGTATAACTCACTATTTTATCAATGAAAAGTTAAACAATCCATATATGTATTGAAGTGTGTATTTTTTAAGCCGATTTATGAATGGAATAGTTATTGTATTATTAATATTATTATCATTATTGATAAAGTGTATCATTGGATTAAATTGCAACATTCGTGTATTCGAGTTTGTGTGAGTGTGTGTGTGTGTGTGTGTGTGTGTGATGCTGTAGAATATTTATAGAGGATTTAAAACTTAATAACTGTGAGTATTGTATTTTTGCATTTGAGCCTCGTTTTCGTTTATTTATTTTTTAATTTGATTTTTTTATTTCAATATCAAAGTGAATATTATCGTTTATTCATATATTAATCATTTTCCCGTCAGTGTTCTTAAGTTCAATTCCTCATTCTATTTGCGTTGTAAATATATTTTGCTAGTTTAAGCGTTGCAGATTTCGTTTCTAAACTTAGAAAACGTGTGAATTTATTAAGATTTGGCCAATTTTGGTAATATGGTTCTAAGAATTATTTACGAAGATCTCTATACTTCGGGCAAACAAGTAGACAATGATATTCATTCCCTTCTTGTTGATGATTGCAGTTTACACACAGTATGTAGTTTCTGGGTGTATTGACATATCTTCCCGTTTCTATATTGAGTGAATGAGAACTCGTTCTTTGTTAATGCCATTTTGATTCTTTTTTAGCTCTACTGGCCAAAGGCCAGAAGGGCTTATGTCGTGGCGATTTGTCCGTCGTGCGTGCGTGCGTGCGTGCGTGCGTGCGTGCGTGCGTGCGTCCGTAATCAATTTCTTGTTAACACGATACAGTCTTCACTTTTGATTGTATCTCAACCAAACTTATACAGTAGTTAGATATCTATGAGAGCTCGGTTCCTTTAGAAAACAAGCCAGATCTGCCCGTGCATGACTGGATTATGGCCCTTGAAATGGTCAAAATTGCTATAAAAGAGCTTGTTAACATGATACAGTCTTCACTTTTGATTGTATCTCAAGCAAACTTATACAGTAGTTAGATATCTATGAGAGCTCGGTTCCTTTTGAAAACCAGCCACAGATCCGCCCATGCATGACTGGATTATGGTCCTTGAAATGGTCAAAATTGCTATAAAAGAGCTTGTTAACACGATTCAGTCTTTATTTTTCACCAAACTTATACAGCAGTTAGATATCTATGAGAGCTCGGTTCCTTTCGAAAACCAGCCAGATCCGCCCATGCATGACTGGATTATGGCCCTTGAAATGGTCAAAATTGCTATAAAAGAGCTTGTTAACACGATACAGTTTTTTTTTTTTTATTGTATCTCAACCAAACTTATACAGTAGTTAGATATTCATGAGAGCTTGATTCCTTTCGAAAACAAGCCAGATCCGCCACATGCATGACTGAATTATGGCCCTTGAAATTGTCAAAATTGCTATAATAGGGCTTGTTAACATGATACAGTCCTTATATTTGATTGTATCTCAATCAAACTTATACAGTAGTTAGATATCCATGAGAGTTTGGTTCATTTCTAAAAAACGGCCAGATCTACCAATGCATGGCTGGATTATGGCCCTTGAAATTGTCAAAATTGCTATAATACAGCTTGTGAACACAACAGAGCTTCCATTTACTATCTAATATTCACCAAACTTAGATGGTATTTGAATATTGATGACATATTTGTTCCTTTTGAAACAAGCCAGATCAATGCCAGTAGAGCATAGGCCCTCGTGGACCTCTTGTTTTATGTACTCAAGATATTGTTCAAATATGAACTGGTGCTTAAATAAACTGTATTTCTCGAGTTTGTAAGAGTTGTTAATCTTTGAGTACCAAGATTGTTTATACATATCATTTATTCTTTTAGTGGCAACCAAGTATCCTATGTATTTCAACTCATTTTGTTTCGGCGTTAACTGAAAATACTGAAACATACTGGGTTATCATGAAACATTGATCGCGTTTTATGTCTATTGAACCCTAGGCATGATCACAGGTACCCGTATCGTAGACTGTTACAAAACAAAACATTGCATTTTCTATTACATCAACAAGGTATATTTTCTTTCGGACGGCTATTTTTAAAAACTGTCGCAAACAATAACTGCTTTGAGATTTCTCCAAGAATTTTTTATTTGCATAAAACGTAACGTAAAATAAACAATCTGCAAAATCAAATTTACTTTGGTTGTTTTATTTTCGAGATATGGGAACAAATGTGGAGAAAATATTCCTCTACAAAATGTCCACATACCCAATAACATGTTCAGTTTCTGGCAGTTTCTGAGCATTCAAAATAAAAACAATCAAATGTCAAATTTAATGAAGGATGGAACATGGAATAAAACCGGAACAGATAATTGCATGAATACTCATCTTGCTGAAATAGGCTGCTTGAATATTCTCTTTGGATAGATTTTTTAATTTTTGTTGTCAAGTGCTTCAGTTTGTGTCAATATATTTCATTGTATGATAGACAATCATCCCATTTTTCATTGGCTGATAGAGACACACCTCAGAAGATTGCCTTCAATTATGATAAGAGGGGTGTTATGATCATGACATATGGCACCCAAGCCAGCGAAACAACCCCGCTCAATAACAGTTATTTCTTTAATGTTTACCTACATACATGTATACGCTGCCTGACGCCTCTGCAGCAGACGATATTTGAAAACTTAGTTACAAAAGGACAAATTGCTAACAATGAGCAAATTACTACTGTGGCCCCATTATTATCAATGCCAAGATGTTTTCAAAGTCGTTATTTTCAGATTTGCTGTATGTGGGAAGGAGTTAAATGCTAAGCAAATGAAAAGATATAATAATAATAATCCTTACTAAAAAGCGTTCAGATTTAAGTCGGAAAACGCATTCCCGATACGGTTAGAATAAAATACAACTCATTCACATATCAAAATGGATGCATTACATAATCATTTGTCGTAAACATGGTAAAAAATAGGATTAAAATCACTCTTCTTATTTTTCTTAACATCCTCATTTTGACTTGTTTAAAGAACACTAGCTGATTTGTTAAGGTGTCATATTTGCATAATTAAACCCGAAATATGTACATATGTAGATAGTTTACGTGTATTAAAACTTGTAAATTACCCAATTTACACACAAATTAAAGACCCAAAATAGAGCTAGACGCGATTTAGTAATTGTTATTAAAATGTATAAAGAGTCAAGGCCTAAGATTAATTACTAGCCGATGGTAACCCTCGACGCACGAGAGCTTCGTCAATGGCTTCTTTCCATTCCAGTATCCTTCTTTCCATATCCTCATCAACATGTTTCTTCCTTGACATATATTCGGGCTTTCCCACTCGTTTAAATGAGCCCTCTTTGTTGTTCAGCGTACACCACAGTCGTTCTAGGCTGAGCTCCGAATGTAAGAACGCAGCTAGCTTTGTAAGGGAGTTCGCAAGATCGGTTTTCAGCTTGTCGTAATATAGAATGAACAAGTCGCCTTTAAAGCTGTTTATCCATCCCACATTTGTATTCTTACGTATACTGTTGTTTAGACTTTCTTTGAAATCTGCAAATAGATAAATAGTCCACATTTAGATTAGAACAAAACATGTTTCATAATGAGGAACTTGGACTCGTTTTAAATTCGAAATGTATATTTAATATGAAAGGGTAGTCGGGACTCCGGATATCATATCAGTAAATTACCTGTACTAAGGAAGTCTTATGTTACCCGTGTAATTCAGCCGGAATAGCAAGAGACAATTATATTCTAACGAAGATTCATGTCGTATTTAACGCGAGGTTCAGGTTGCATCTCCGATTCGATGTCATTTTAAGTAACGTTGGCATACGTCAAAAATGAAACAGTCATTTAGTCAGACGATGCGTGTGAAAACAAACCTTAATGCATTTGTGACCAGTGAAGATAGCCTTAGACTAGCCAGTTCACCTACGCAGTCTGATCTGGTTCTGCACTGTTCGCTAATAAGTCATAGAAGGTTTCAAAATCCATTTGGATCCTCAAAACATCGATGAACATGCACGGTTTTTTAAATACGTGAATATTGGTATTCATAGAACACCGTTCAAATGATCAAATGCGATCGATATATGTCATTTTAAATATAGTTTTTCGTTATCCCTTTCAGTTTGACACACCTGCAGCAGATGACGTCTGAAAACATGGTTGCGTGTGCAGCAGATGACTTTTGAAAACATGGCGGCGTCTGCAGCAGATGTGTTGTATATGGGAAATGGTTAAAGGAATAGCAATATCAAGATATCTCTCAAATTTAAAGGACTACATCTTATCTCGATAGGCCCTTTTTGTAATTAAGATACTTTCATTTTAGAATATCTCTCAACCATACCTGACATCTGTTTACCACATACTAGTTGTTATCAGTATTGCAAATACAGATATCTCTCAACAATGCCTGACATCTCTTTTACCACATACTAGTAGTTAGCACTATTGCAAATACAGATATCTCTCAACCTTGCCTGGCATCTCTTTTACCACATACTAGTAGTTAGCACTATTGCAAATACAGATGTCTCTCAACCATGCCTGACATCTCTTTTACCACATACTAGTAGTTAGCACTATTGCAAATACAGATATCTCTCAACCATGCCTGACATCTCTTTTACCACAAACTAGTAGTTAGCACTATTGCAAATACAGATATCTCTCAACCATGCCTGACATCTCTTTACCACATACTAGTAGTTATCACTTTTGCAAATACAGATACTTCTTAACCTTTCCTGACATCTATTTACTACATACTAGTTGTTATCACTATTGCAAATACAGATATCTCTCAACCATGCCTGACATCTCTTTACCACATACTAGTAGTTATCACTTTTGCAAATACAGATACTTCTTAACCTTTCCTGACATATATTTACTACATACTAGTTGTTATCACTATTGCAAATACAGATATCTCTCAAAAAGATCACAGGACAAGGAAAGCTTTTAAATAAATAAAAAAAAATCTCTAAATATATTAATATATATTTAGTATATGTATGTAGTTTTCTTGCGAACAATGAATAAAGAGTCTTTATATTTACTATTTCCAACTTGAAGACACATTACGACGCTACTGCAGCAAACGACTTTTGAAAACATTGGGACAAAAGGAACAACGTGTTCATAATGAGCTATTTCTCCTTTGGTCTAAATGTGTTCAACTCTATTCCATATATACTTAGATTTATAGAAATGCCCATATCATAGTCAAGGTACCTTTTTAAAGGCGTCTGCTGCAGATTTGATATATGTAGGAAGGGGTTTAAATGGTTTTCATTCGACGTTTAATAGATTGTGACCCTGTTCACGTTTAAGCTACACTTTGGCAATCATGAACAGAAAAGGTTCCATTCAGTCTGATAATCTTATCCGAAAAGTTTACTATTCAAATGAATCTTAAGTCAAAAAGCTTAATATGTAACTAATTTGCCGGAATTCTGAATTCAGATCACAGTGTACACAGGTTGATATGGATCTTCACTGTTTGCACAGGGTGCAAATTAGCAAGGACAAGCTCATATTGAATATGTTTTAGTAAATGTTATCGATCTCCTCTGAATGTTTTATGTTTTTGTTTTAATTGAAATAGAATTCTCGTACCCGAAGATCAAATGTTAAATGAACTACCATATATCTATAAGTTTGTTGAACATGTGCCACATTGCGCTTACATCGCATGCCAAAGAAGCAACGATTATGGTGGCGCGAAGTTGATTCCAAAAAGGTCGTAAAAAATCAAAGAAACAACGATTATGGTGGCGCGAAGTTGATTCCGAAAAGGTCGTAAAAAATCATACCGTCTCCGTTGAACTGTGATTTCGGTATCACTGCGGTTTTGTTCGCCTTTCTTCTGTTGTATTCAGCAAGCGTTGATTCAAATGGATCTCTAACTATGATGATAGCACGACCGAAATCTAGTTTTCCCAAGTTGTGGGTTTTCACTGCTATCACGTTGTGAATTGTGTGTTCGCCTTTAAACACATGATCGATAGTACGACTACCATAAATACTTCCCGTGTAAATTCCTATAAAGAAATATTGCGTGTGAAAATCACTGATGGTTTACTTCACACAACTTCATCGTAAATTTAAATCCGAACTCTTCGGGAAATCAAGTAAAACTAAATGTAGACCAATGTCACATGCAGTAACTTATTCAATTGGTTTTAAATAGCAATTAAAGGAAGGATTGTGATATTCATAGCAATTAATGGAAGGATTGTGATATTCATAGCAATTGATGGAAGGATTGTGATGTTCATAGCAATTGATGGAAGGATTGTGATATGCATAGCAATTGATGGTAGGATTGTGATATTCATAGCAATTGATGCATAGCAATTGATGGAAGGAGTGTGATATTCATAGCAATTGATGGAATGAATGAATGAATTTATATTGTTTTATGGCGCATCGACAGCTATGGTCATTTAGCGCGCAATTAAATTTAATTATTCATGATCCCTGGGTAAACAAACCAGTACTAGGCTAAAAAAGCAATTGATGGAAGGATTGTGATATCAAGAAAGTATAAAAAAGTTGTTCTTTGTAATGAGAACGTTATCTGTACTTCTACATTGTTAGTCCATAGGAAGATAAAAAGTTTACTTGTTTACCAATTCTATTTTCTATAAAAGTTAACTTATAAATAAAGTTGCCCTTTTCTTCTAATGTATCTAATTATCCAATTTTAATCCATTTTCATACAATACTGGTATAAAGACATGTTTTGAATTTACCGTAAAATTAAAAATATAAAGGCATATTCACTATTTGTTCCCATTCTTTAAGTTGCAATAAACAAACTGTACGACTTTAAACGTCGTTTTTTTTATAGTTTTTTAAACTTTAACAGTGTATTGTTTTCCCAAATTAAACAGTTGTTTAACATCGATATCAAATACATTATTGACTACTTTAAAGCATTTATTATCTCCATAAGTGATTATATTTTTGGCCATTTTATTTTCATACTGTTTTCATAACGTTTTACCTCTATCATCTGTAAACCTTCTTCAGCATGTCAATGGGCGAACAATGGGAAACCTAGAGATCTAGAAAATTGTCTGTTTAATGAATATAAGGAGGCAAAGCGAATATTCAGACATAAACATAGATTTTATGCCGAAAATTATCTTTGCTCCCTTAATGATGACTTAGATAAAGCAGCCGACGTAGATCCGGGCACATTTTGGAGACTATACGGTAATAGAACGGGAAAAGGAGGTACACAAGCATATCAGGGAGCTATGAAATTTAACAATCAGTCGTATCGAAATCCGGGTGAAATTGCTAAACAATGGGGTGTGTTTTTCAGTAATATTTATACTTTTAGATCCGATCCGGATTCTGCCGATAATTCTTTCATCGAAAAAATAGACGAAAATGTGTCACATATTAAATATGGCGACAGCTTTTCTAATGCCTGTCGATTTAACATTGATGACATCAAATAAAAGCCGTCTCTACACTGAGCAAAAATAAAGCATGTTCACATGATTGTATTTATATATTTTACTCGGAGGTCCAATACCAGAGTTTACAGAACTTTTACATGTCTGTCATATTGACTTCATAATATTGATGGTATATTACATTGATCGTATGTGGTCAATATTTCATGGCTAAATTTAATGATGGACATTCCATACTGTCCCATGCCTGAGTACAGTTGTACACGCTATGACACTTTTTTTTTTTTTTTTTTTTTTCACATTTTATTAATACATTGTAATTAATTATTATGTTCATGTAACTCTCCTTTGTAATTTGGAGGAAATAAAGATATGAATTAATAGCTTTTAACAAAAACAGTGTTTTTTATGTTAGCTTTTCCATCCCATACAAAATCTAAAAACATATCATTTAATTGTTTTATAAATTCGTTTGTCAGTGATGGTTAACTTATAAGCAAATTTGAAAGTAGTCACGATAGGTATTTTCCCAACGGGAGTCGAATTTCTTTTTTTCCAATGAGAAATTCTTGTTTAACTTTGGTTCAAAAAGTAAGTTGTAAGTTTTTTAACGATTTGCATGACAACAAATTCCAAGTAGTTTAAACTAAGTTTCTCCCCTGGATAATTTCCATTTAGTTTTAATTGAACGTGTATTGTGTTTAAATGATCCAATCCAATTATATTAGTTTTATTGGAATTTACTTTTAAACCGGACATTTTCTTAAAACTATTTTTTATTTCAAAAACGTTAATTAACGGATTGTCCGACCCATCTAAAAGGAGAGTTGTGTCATCTTCAAATTATAAGATAATGTATTCTTATTCCTTAATTTTAATTCCTGAAATATGTTTACTGTTTCTTATTTTAATATTTAAAGTTCAGAAGAAAGAATGAAAATATAAGCTGAAATAGTATCTACAGCAACTTCTAACCGTGAAGAATTCTCATAAAATCCCATTTAATTGCACGCAGACATCAGTATTATATAACAATAATCTAATCACCAAAGATAAAAATGCCAAAGTTTGTTTAATAAATTATAAAGACAAAGAATTGAATGCCTTTTCCAAATTAACAAATAAAAAATCCAGGTACATGGTTTTCTTCACAATATTGCATGATGTCATACACTAACCATGTATTTTAGCCTATAAATATATCCTTAATAAAAACCCGTTTGTTCGTTTGATACTTAATGACTTAAAACAGTTTTGGGTCTATCAGCTATAGTTTCCGAAGCTAACTCATATAAAACATTTAGTAGAGTGATAGGCTTCCATTTTTTAAGGAATTGTTTCGGCTTGTTTTCTTTCGGAATACATGATTTTGGAAAAGGAATGTGATTTGAACGCATAATTAATTAAGTGCCCTTTCGACAAAATGACATATTTTACTTCAAATTAAAACTTCGACGAAAACCAATCACAACCCGGGCTTTTGTCGTTTTTATGTGTTTCAAGGTGTATGCAACCTCATGATAATTTAAAAGACCTTCTAAACCGGTTCTTTGACTATCATTTAATTTATTTATATAACAATTGTGTAGGTCTGCTTCTAAATCAAAGTCATCTATTGTATTGTGTTCATATAACTGCATAACTTTATTAACACTTGTGAACCTATAAAACCTTTATAAAGATACACAATGTTTTAGCGTCAGATATTTGGAACCGGGCGTCCCAAGTTCGACAACCAGGTGCAGTGGTCTTGGTTAATTGGTTTTTGTCAAAACACGTTTCATAGCCTAGTACTAGTTTGTTTACCCATGGCGCATGAATAAGTGATATAACTGACAATAATGTCGAAACTGGTATTAAACTTATTCATTTGGTTCAATTAACATCTAAATAACGATTATACTGACGTATGGTAACGGAGAGAGTCGAAGATAAATAAGGGAGATGTAAAACCTGTTTACTGATACCAGACTTACCAGGGACATTCAATTATATTTAATTTATTTACCTTCGCTGAGCATACCACGGATATCGTTCATGAACACATTTATATGGGTAATTAATTGATTTCCGGTCGCGTAATGTGATTAAAAGTAGTCCATTCCTGACATGGGATAATAACCGATATGGCTAGTAGGAATTAAAGTAATTGGAGTACACTCGCCCAGGAATGTAATAAATTATTGAATAGAGTTAAAACATTGTTGCAAAAGGAAAATTTGCTTATCATGAGCAATTCCTCTTCTTGTCACTGTTTATAAATAAGTCGACTACTTCAGATTTGTTGTTTGCGTAATACGATAATTACCAAGGTATTTTTGATAGGAAATAGGCGAGTTGCGCCCGATTATGACCGATTATGCTTTGTTTAACAGTATTCAATCCAGTCTGCAAACATGTATATTTGTACTTGTATATTCCTGTATATTTTAAATTCATGCCTAGCAGTTAGTTTAATTGTACTAAAAATACTGTGTTTGGTTGATTAGTCGTCGGGCAGGAGCCGGCAACTTATATTTTCAAAAGCTTTTCTGAAATGACATGGGAGGACGAGTTATTATTAGAAAAAAACAAATTTAAATGTCTTGAACATATCACAATTGCGTTTGTTTAAAAACACTAAGTTATGACACATCTAAAATGAAATAAATATTCCGATGTTTTAAGTATTTGATTTTTTTATATTTTGACTCGCATTTCTTTTTGTCTCATTTACGAAGGCAAATGAGTCCCTATTAGACTTGCAGCAGACTGTAATGTGTCAATATCGAGATAAAATCACGTCGAATTCTCCTTTAAAAAGTAATCTTAACTTACTGAATGTTATTTTCATGTTCAAAGAGATGTCTTGATTTGTGAAGAATTGTAACTATTTTATAAAAGAAAATAATGAGATTAATAGGCATTTATAATGATACGTGTGACTAACCGGTTAGATCTTCTATCAAATGCCGCACCCAAGTGTTGCCAGAGCCAGGAATACTTGCAAGTGCAGTCTGAAAAAGAAATAGATGCTGCGAGAACGGAAGAATAGACATCCATTTATCTACGTTATGGCTGATAAACCATTCTGAGTGTCTGGTATACACATGAATACTATCATCATTTTTGATAGAATGGCATTAGCACGGCTACCATAGTTTCGGGTAAGGTTTTGACATCACAGGATGTAAATGACTGAGAACACTATCTAAACAAAATAGTGCAAAAAATTCTTGACTGAAATACGAATGCAAAGATAAGCAAAAGTAAAAAGAGTAAAAAAAGTAAAAATGAATCCACTTATTCTAGGTAACCAAATAAAATTAGCAGTCTCTGAATGAGTAAATATCATATTTAAGTGTAGCAAAAGACAAGAGGGCCATAATGACCCTAGCTCGCTCAGCTGAGTTATGCAATGAGATTTCTAATGCAAAACACATGACAACCTCTCAAACTGCTGAAATGAAAAATCCAGAGTGTTGTAAAGTTTTTCCTTAAATTTGGCCTTGTGACCTAATTCGAACTCGACCTAAATATCATCAAGTCAAACATTCTGATGAAGTTTCAAGTTAAAAATACAGCCTCCAGTGTTAACAAGGTTTTCCTTTAATTTCACCAAGCGACCTAGTGTTTAACCAAATATGACCCATGTTTTACCTAGATATCATTAAGAGAATCATTGTGACAAGATTTGAAGCTGCTGAAGCAAGAAGTGCGGCCGCTAAATTATTAAAGGTTACATGTAAAGAAAAATAAAATTAATTTCACATATAAAAAGTCTAGATTTTACCAAAGCTGACTGTCCAGTCCATATTTAAGTTATCAAATTAAAACGGAAAATATATATGGTCAAAGTTGTGAAATTTACCTTGTCAAGCTTATCTTTCCAAACAATCACGATAATGCGAACCGAGCTGTGACGTCATAACAGCCTTTACGCATAGTCAGATAGTATAGACTAATGTGAAGATATGGTAGTTCTTGAACAATGTTGACAGAATATTGTATCAGGGTGCACATATTATAGCCCAGGTTGACAGACAATAAATGTTCTACTAATAGGCATTTCACAAAATAAAAAAAATGAAACTTAGCTTTTAATAGTTTGTTGTTTTTTTAGGCTATTTACTCTCGTAAAACCAACTCTAGACTATGTGTATGTCAAGTATTAACAGATCTGCATCCATGGGATCTATTTCGAGTTCTTATAATAATAAGTCTTCCTTTTAAAAGTTTTTTTAAACTAATAAGTGAACAGTATATGATCGGATCGAACTATGCGGATACTCAGAGTGATCTAAATCTACTACACCACAGACCTGGAATAACAGGTCTTTTTTAATTCAGGTTTCTGAAAATGTTCTTTCATTCGATTTCCTGCTAAAATACTCATTTACTGAACGGAATTACAATAAGCTTCAAGTCAATTAAGGTTAACGATCTCCCATATATAGACACATCTGCAGCAGAGGAACTTTGATAAAAGTGTGACGAAATGAGAAGTTGCTCATAATGGGCAGTTTCTCCTTTTGACATATTATTATCTACATGCTACAGTTATTGTACTTTCAATTATAAAGAGTTTCCATATTTCTGCTTAGATGTTTTAAAAGTCGCCATCTGTGGGAAAGAGTGAAACAGTTATTCGGGTAGGTAGGCGTACTTCAGTATTATTGTTCCGGCCGATTTCTGGTAGCTCAGACGGTCCAGGGTTTGAGTTTAAAGCCAACCTCGGCAATATTATTCCTGTCATTTGAAAAAAAACCAGTGTGAGTGCTTACGAGATTTTTCATATTTTGTAATATCTAAATCTATATGAAAAAATACTTCAATTTGATTCATTTACATTGCTGTTTAATTAAATATGTTCACGAAGTTAACACAGGGAAGCCATTCTTAGATTTTGAGTAGTATGATATACATTATAGGTTCTTAGGCCGGATTTACAATTTAGTTAAAACATTAATATATGATAACCTTCTTCGGTATTATTTTCTTGCTAGGTCTGGTTATAAACAACGGATATTTAATGTTTCCGTTTTTATTCTTACAAATTACTACATGTATGTAAGTTTTAGAACTTAAAACATTTATTGATTATACTATAGCGACCAGGTCTGTATCAATATTCTGATTCATACAGGGTCTATCATAGACCCTGATAAATAAAACCTACAAAGATAAATATTCGCGCAAACGCAATGCAAAGCATAATAAAATAAAGGTTTAACAAAACTTATTAACCAAAAAGTGTGTTGGCGTTGTCATTTATTATGTATTACATGCTTAACATCTCTTCAATTTCTATGAAGACAAGTGTAATCTAGAAAGGAATGGTATTGCATGACGTCACACCTGATTTTGTCACGTTACAAAAAAGTAATCGATCACCTGATTTTTCCCCCACTTTTGCCATATAAGCCGCACACCATATCGGCCATAGTTTTCCACCAATCAACATGGTTTGAAGGAATCTTAAAGAGGGTCATCCAAAGAATATTTCTACAAAATCATTTGAAAATTTGCCAACCGGTTTTGGAGGAGAAGAATGTTAAAGTTATTTTTCTTTCGTTGCAATGGAAATCAGAATTATGCATGGATCCAAGAAATTTGAATGAGTTCTTGTGAGGCCGTTGAGAGGATGCTTTCTGTAAACTTTCATCCAAATTAACTTACTGGTTAGTGAGGAGAAGATGCTGACTTACAACGCACGACGCACGACGGGTGATGCACGAAGCACGATGGACACAAGACGATCACAATAACTCTTCTTGAGCACTTCGTGCTCAGGTGAGCTAAAAAGTACTATTTGGACCGAATGATATTTTCCGAGTTCGTGTCAATTAATTTCCACATGACCAACAAGAATTCATGATATTGGAACTATTTCATTCCGGCCTGATGCATCATTACTAGTCGTTCAAGCTGGGGATTTTCTTTCAATAAATATGTCTATATGCACTTCTAAATCTCCTCTCAACCGATCACAATTCTAAAAAATAAAAAACAGAGGATAATTGTTTCATTGTATTATTAATATTTCGTTCATCGAGTGAAAAGCAAGGAGTATTATTTTCAAGAGTGACGAAGGTGAAAGAAATTTCAATAATACACTTAAACAAACATTTATTAATTTTCTTTAATGCTTTAAATGAGTTTTCTGAAAGTGCTGAGGTGTAAAACGTCACATAACTTATGCTGACTTAGTAATTAATTCCCCGTATGGAGCCGGAGCCCCAGTCGAAATTAATTCCCCTTGTGAGCCCAAGTCAAATAATGGCGTAATGAGGTCGACATATTAGGTGATTTCTTTAAAGCAGACACTTTGATTTAATATTTAACGGTAATATTGATGAAAACTCATGTTACTTTTTAAAAAGAAATATTTTGAGTTACAAACTATAGCTGAAATCGTATTCCGGGCTAGCCTATGTAACTATTTCTTCGGTTATTTGCGCGGATGAAATTCATCCACCCCTTCATGAATTGTTTGGAAGGTCTTTCTTGTGTCTATATATCGGGGAGATTTATTAGATGGAAGCCCTTTGCAAAATAAATTATGTTTGATATCGCTTACCGGCGAAGAGAAAATATCAGTCTAAACGGGTCGACTTGATCGACAACTTGTGTTCTTACAAGATGGCTAGATCTTTATTGAGGATGAACAGAGGCGATGTACATTATTCCTATATAATAGGAACATGCCTACTCTAAAAGTATTTATTCGGTGTCTGTTACTCGTAACATTCTTATATTTGTTTATACTATGCCTGAAAACATAACGCAAAAGGGACACTGTGCAAATACTGAAATCTAGATTTATTCCCGTGTTCCTCCCTTCTAAACCTGATTTGAACTCTCCTGAGTATAGCCATACAAGCATGAGTATCCACAATACATATTAACATCAAAATCATTCAAGCTAGAGAAAGATATTGCATATACTATCTAAACAACAATAGATCTACATTAAAGTACAGTTCCTTGCACACGTGTAGACAAATATGTCGATTTGTGTATTCAGTAAATGACATCCCCGCAAAAGGGAAGTAAAGCTCGAAAGTTTGCGTACTTTCAACAGTCTAAACTAAATCAAATGTAGTTAAAGACCCCCCCCCCCCCCCCCCCCCTAACTCCCTACTCTAATCAAAGCACTAAAAGTACTGGTTGGACGATTGTCTTGGAATATGTAATGTAAGGTCCGACAGGCAGTTGTATATTTATGTGCACAAGATATGTTTGTTTAAATACGAATGCTTTCACTGAAGGTAAGTCACTTAAATAATCCATTTTCATTTTGATCTGCCTATGTTTTTTTTAAATGACTATGACAACAGCAGGAAGACCAGATTCCTCTATACACACTGCCAACGTTGCAATGCTTGTGTGAGGGAATGTGATTAATAATCATACCAGGGAAGTAGCCAACATTGTTTTTTAAGTGGTCATTGAAGTAAGAATGAATGAATGAATGAATGGTGTTTTAAGGCCCGTCGACAACTAAGGTCATTTTGGGCGCTTAATGATTTACTTACTGTAAATTATGAAATTATTGAAATATAACTAACCAGTTTATTAGACAAAACAATTAAACATGATGTATGCGATATTTAACATTAATATAAAACGACATGTAAAACAATGTAAAACAGAATTTAGGCAAACAAGCCAAACACTGCTATGAAATACTTAACATAAAGATAAACAATATCTGAGAAAATGCGGAACAGGATCTGTAAAAGTAATACATGTGCAAAAGCACGATTTAAGAAATAATCATATCTTATTAAAAATATTAATTTCCCTAAGGAAATCAAATACAAGTTCAGGTTTGACAGACTCAAAGAGCTGACGCATACTTTGAGCCTTGAAAAATCTATCACGTATTGGAGCGAAATCAGCACATTCCAGAAGAATGTGCTGTACTGAAAGTTGTGTAAAACATGGAATACACTGAGGTGCTTCCTCACCCTTCAGTAAGTACGCATGAGTTAACCATGTGTGCCCAATGCGTAAACGAGCAAGGACAATTTCTTCTCGGCGACAGCATCTAAAAGCTGGCAGGCACTCACCAAGTACTGACTTGATTGAGTGCAGTTTATTATTTACTTGCTCATTCCAATCACTTTGCCACTTATCGTGAAGTAAAACATTTATTAAAGGTTTAAAATCGGTATAAGGTATTTTAAAAGGTAAAATATCTTGTAAAAGAGCAGACTTTGCTGCCAAGTCAGCATGTTCATTACCGTGAATGCCCATATGACTGGGGATCCAGCAAAATACTACATGTGCTGTTGCACAAATACGCGATAACTTAGAAAGGAGGTCAACAATAATAGGGTTATCTATTTTGTCATTCTGAAGTGCCTGCATAGCAGACAATGAGTCAGTAAAAATAATATATCGCCAATAACCGTCGGATTCAATATGGTCCAAAGCCAAATGAATTGCCTTTAACTCGGCAGAAAATATAGAAGCATTATTTGGCAACCGACATGTTATCACATCGCCATCATGAACTGCAGCGGCAGCAGCTTTTTTTTCGTCCTTAGAACCATCTGTATAAATATGCTCAAAGTTATAATATGTATTTTTAATTTCCATATACTTGGACTTAAAAACAATAGGATCTGTGCAGGCCTTTTTATCAGTCGCAAGATCATAAATGAATGATGGACTATTTCGAGTCCAAGGTGGAGAATCTGAAATCTCCTGCCTCGCGATGTCCTCAAGATCAACATCAAGCTTAGCGACTTCGGGACCGTAACGGATACCAAAAGGCGGTATTACCCGTTCCTTCTTTAAAAATAATTCCTTGTATAAAGGTTTAAAAACAACTCTATGAGTGGGATTTGAAGGGTTAGACTTGAGTTTTAAAAGATACTGCATAGCTAGTTTTTGTCGACGTAAATATAAGGGTGGTTCATTGGCTTCTACATAGAGACTTTTGACGGGCGAAGTTCGAAAAGCGCCCAGGGCTAGCCGTAAACCCTGATGGTGAATGGAATCAAGTGTTGCAATGTATGATTTTCGTGCCGAGCCATAAACAATACATGCGTAGTCTAATTTAGAACGTATTAATGACCTGTAAAGTCTCAAGAGGACTTTACGGTCAGCACCCCAATCCATGTGGGATACAACGCGTAAAAGATTTAATGCTTTCTGGCATTTATTTCTAAGATATTTAATATGAAGAACAAAAGTCAGTTTTGGGTCAAACAATAGACCAAGGAATTTAAATTCAGGCACAACTTCAATACGAGTGCCATCTAGTGTTAAATCAGGATCTAGGTGGTGTTTACGAAGTTGACAAAAGTGCATACATTTGGTCTTGCTTTTAGAGAATTTAAAGCCATTTTCGTTTGACCATTTTTGCAAATTATTCAAAACTTGTTGCAGTTGTCTTTCAATTGTATGCATATGTTTTGATCTGTAGCAAATACAGAAATCATCAACATATAGAAAACATTCAACTCCAGGGTTAACAGATTTGATAATGTTATTAATCTTCACACTAAAAAGTGTTACAGAAAGAATGCATCCCTGGGGAACACCCATTTCCTGTTCATGTGGATCAGACAAAGTATCACCAACACGAACTTTAAACTGACGTTCATTTAAAAAAGCAGAAATGAAAAAAGCAAGGCGACCTCTTATGCCATAATCATAGAGGTCATTCATAATACCATATTTCCAGGTAGTGTCATATGCACTTTCTAAGTCAAAGAAGACGGAGACAACGTGTTCCTTTTTAATGAATGCTTCTCTGATAAAAGTTTCAAAACGGATCAAATGATCCACTGTGCTTCTATGTTTACGAAAACCAGACTGGAAAGTAGTAATAAGTTTGTTCTTTTCGAGAAACCAAACAAGTCTGTCGTTCACCATTCTTTCCATGGTTTTACATATACAGCTAGTTAAGGCTATAGGACGATAATTCCCAGGATTAGTTGTATCTTTACCAGGCTTGGGAATTGGAATAACGATGGCCTCTTTCCAAGACCTCGGGAGATTTCCCGTTCGCCAAACCTGATTATAGACGTCAAGTAAACAAGAAAGGGATCGGAAAGGTAAATGCTTAATCAGTTGATAGTGTATATCATCTGAGCCCGCAGCGGTATCATGGCACTTCTTGAGAGCCGATTTTAACTCTTTTAACGTAAATGCTTTATTGTAGGCCTCTTCATTTTTCGATTTAAAGTTAATTTTCCGTTTCTCCCTCTGCCGTTGAAATTTTTGAAACTTTGGAGAATAGTTTGAAGAAGACGACTTTTGTGCAAAGGAATCTGCCAACGTATCGGCAATATCCTTCTTTGAAGTAGAAACACCGTCTGAGGTGTTCAGATGATTAACACTAAGCGAACTGCTCTTTCCTTTTATTTTCCTTATCATGTCCCATGTCTTTTTGACAGATGATCTAGAATTTAATCTAGATACATACTGTCTCCAAGACGCACGTTTACTGTGCTTAATTGTTTTACGAGCTTTTGCTCTAGCTATTTTAAAGTATACATGATTTTGATGGGTTGGCCTCAGGTTAAACTGCCTTAAAGCCGATTTGCGTGTTCCTATAGCCTTTTTGCAATCCTCATCAAACCAAGGTTTGCGAGGGTGCTTTGGATTTGTCGAAGTTTGGGGAATTGCCTCTTTAGCAGCCTGATACATTAAAGATGTAAATAGTTGTGAAGGGTCATCACATTCCAAGAAAGCATCCGGATTAATGGAACGTTCACATCGCATCTGGAATAAATTCCAGTTCGCTTTGTGGAGCCTCCATCGTCTCGGACGCCCCTGGACAGATGGCCCAGTTTCAGTGATAATTATAGGGAAATGATCACTTCCATGAAGGTCGTCTTCCACCTTCCACTTAAAGTCAACAAATATATCAGGACTACAAATAGAAAGATCAAGAGATGAGTAAGAACCAGTAGCAGGATGCAGATAGGTGTGAGATTTATTATTCAAAATACAAAGGTCATGTTTAAAAATAAAATCTTCTAATATTTGGCCTTTGTTATTGGTGTCACTACATCCCCACAACTTATTGTGTGAATTGAAGTCACCAACTATCATAAAAGGTGTTGGAAGCTGACTGACAAGCTCAACGAGCTTGTCTGTATCAAGAGGTTGACTTGGCGGAAGATACAAAGAACATAGGGTAATTGTTTTGCTCAATGAAATTCTTACCGCAGTCGCCTGCAGAGTTGTAGTAAGTGAGACTAAGCTATGGGGAACAGAGTTGTTAACAAATATTGCTACCCCACCACAAGCTCGAGCACTTGCATCGGAAGTTTTATGATAACATGAATGATATTTAAGAGAAAGACTATCAATATCTTTTAAAAATGTTTCTTGTAAGCATAAAGCTACTGGTTTCTTTTCATTAACTAGAAGAGACAATTCTTCAAAATTGGCTTTAAATCCACGACAGTTCCACTGGATTATGGAATTCATTTCGATATAGGTTCACAAATTTTGATCTCGGCTATCGCAGTATGCCAGGAATCAATATTTTGATTCCATTCATCTGTTGTACCCGACCATGGACTAGGAGGCTCAGTTTCCTGTGTCTCCATGTCATCCAATGTCTGATAACGATTTGTAATTTTAGGTTTAGAGTCACTAGCTCTATCTAATTGGACCTTATTTTTTTTAGTTTTTTGTTTCTCGAAGCCTTCAGAATCGGGCTTTGAGTGTAATTTTAACTTTAGTTTGTTTTGTTGGTTTGGTTTAAGTGAAATAATTGAAGATTTTTTCGTATCAGGTGATTTACTTGTATGGTTTGAATTATTTTTTACAACTTTAGAAGATTCCTTTCCTTTTGAAGAATCAACTTCCCTGGAAGAGGACCCAATCCCTCCAGGAGAAGACTCAATCTCTCCAGAAGAAGATAATTTAATTTCTCTAGGAGAAGACTCAACCTCTCCAGGAGAAGGTGACCTAATTTCTTTAGAAGAAGACTCAATTTGTTTAGAAGAAGACTCATTTTCTTTCGAAGAAGATGCAGTATTGCTACAGGTGTCTTTGTTCATTGATGGTAATGAAGAAAGGATAGAAGTAGAGGGCTGTTCATTTGACATAATTGCTTTTAACTGTAAACTGATGTCAGGAAACTTTTGAGATAGAATCTTCAAAAGGCGATGGCATGTAGTACATTCTTGTGAGGGTGGCGGTGTATTGACAACAGGCCTGATAGTAGTTGGTCCTGAGTTGTTTTTGGTGACATTAGCATATGAAACAGTCAAATTGAATCGGGTTTCAACAATTTTCTTCGCCTCAGGAAAAGAAAGACCTTCTTTACACTTGACGGTAACAATCTCCTTCTCCCGTTTCCACACAAGGCAGGAGCGGGAGGTAGAATAATGCTCACCACCACAGTTTGAACATTTAAGTGCATTTTTACATTCATTCACATCTGCATCATGTTCTGAACATAACGCAGTGCAACGACGGCAAACCTTTTCTTCTGTAGTTTTTCGGCATTTTGATTCATGATGGCCATACTTATAACAGGTGTAACATTGCAATGGGTTAGGGATGTACATGTCAACAGGGACATTCAAGTATCCAACTTTAAGGGATCTTGGCAAAATAGCTGTATTGAATGTTAGCACCAAGGTGTTTGTTGGTCTCTTGATACTGTCCCTGTAGGAAGTCATCCTTCTGACATGGACGACCAGTTGGCCGGCCAGTTCAGAAGCAATTTCCTCCTCAGAAACTCCTGCAAGATCTGGGCATCTTATAATTCCTTTTGACGTATTAAGAGTATTATGGGCAGAGCATTTGGCAGAGATATTGAAAAAGGTTTTTAATTTTAAGAGGTTGTCTGCATGTGCTTTCTTCTCAACTTCAATGAGGAGAGCACCTGATTTCAATTTTTTAACAGACTTAGGTAAACCAGCAAGAGAAAGAAGGCATTTCTGAATGACGAAAGGTGAAAGGGAAGTTATAGCTTGTTCAGGCAAATTTGATTCAATCAATAAGAATCGGGGGAATGAAGGGTTTGAAGTGTTGCCATTTGGTTTGTCGATATCGGAGTCCGAGTCCATTTCAGTACGTGTGCGTTTTTTGGTTTGAGGATCCATATCCAAGTTTTTATTTTTCGTCAACCGCGGCCCCCACCCGCCACGGAGTCCAACAAGGGAACACGATACATGGAGCGGAAATCCAGCTCCTCGTGTCAGGGGTCCACAGATGGTATAACTAGATACCGCGAATAAGTTAGCGCGACAAGGAAGAACATGGATGTGTCCCCTATATCAGGGATCCGCCATGCAAGTCAGTGCCCCCGACCAAAACATCCGCGCCACCCAATTAGCCCATTAGCCTATAAAAGACGAGGCACAATAAACTGTAAACTTTATGCAAATTAAATATGACACATATAATATAAAGTTGGTGTATATAAAATGAAAGAAACGATCGGATGGAATATTTTCAAGTGAAAAAAAACAAACTTATACGTAGATACATGCACAGATATTTATGACATTTTAACACCATTACAGTTAACATACATGTATTTGTAAGAAAAGAAAAAGTGTGCCTAAATCTAATATATGACCAGCCGTTTGCACTAGATCGGGCTCATCTAGGCTCCCGTTTACACCGAAGCAGAGGCCAAAGCAGTGTGTTGGAAAGCCGGAGATCCCTGCGCTTCCCTCAACTGCCAGGATCCTCGTTTCCTGCTTACGAGTATCCACCCACGGCAAACAGGCGGGTCCATTAGGGGACTTCTACCCCTTGTAGGACGGACAGCCGGCGTATTCTAACCCCCACCGGCAGGGGGACATTGAAGTAAGAAAAAGACAAAATTTACCGTCGATTTATCTATAAAGTTTATAACAAAAAGAGATTTGTTTCTACGATTTGATCGATGCATTAAAAAGGAATAGTGTGATCATCAATTCAGGTATGGATGTGTAGGCATAATTATAGTAAATAAATAATGAACTTTAGCATAATCCATTTAAAGATTTAACTAGACGGTCAAAATGACCATTTGTGGCTCACCTGAGACATATTTATGATCATATGTGACACAAATTCAACCGGAAACACATTCATTCTGTTTCATCTTTACACTACAAACAATCTGACTGATTTACATGATAATTGGCTTATTGTGTCTTAAATAGTATCAATAAGGGTTTTCATGAAATTTACCTGTTGGTTTTGATGATCAACACAAACACTCGGACACAATTTGATGACGATAAGGTATTATATGTGACTGTTAACAACGTTTAAATTTGCTTTGTTCAAATGACCTAGGTTTGAACCCCAAGTAACCCAATTTTAAACTTGATTTAGAAATAATTTCATCAAATAGTCTAATCAATTTTCACGAACATTTGATATTGAATGGTGTCGTGTTAACAATGTTTTCTTATGACTTTAATGTGTGTCCTGCGCGTCCAACATATTTGGCCAAGAATGATCCATATCTGAACTTGACAGTGAAAACGTCGAGACAAACATTCTGACTAATTTACTTACATTGGATATTAAATGCGACCTCACAAATTTGCATGACAATTGGGTAATGTATAGGGCGTTTAGATTTATAACGTTTTTCTTTGAGCTGGCCGTGTGATCATTGTTAAACCCATAGTGACCAAGATTCGACCTATGCTCCGAAATTATTGAAAACACATTCTTATCAAATTGATTGATTTGTAAATGTAAACTTTATGGCACAAATAATGTTATTATAAGAGCTGATCGGGTGACCTAGACTTTTATTCCGATCATTGAACATTTGGCTAGGGTGATCAAACAAGAGGACCAAGATGGTCCTATGTCTCTCACCTTAAGTAATAGAACATAAATATTTTCCTATGAGGTTACACTATCCATACAATGAAAACAAGCAAATCCCCCTGGTGTCTATGATTTTCAACGTATCGGAATTAGTTCAGCAATATTGTTAAAAAGTCGCCCAATGAAAATCTGTGGCAAATTTTGATCAAATCTAGTTCATTCCTTTTGACAAGAAGATTTTCAAGTTTCAACTATATTGTATATACATCCTAAGAAAAACCAACACGCCCCCTTGGATCAAAGATTTTCCTAAGATCAGAATAATGTGAACAATCTTGGTAAAGAGACACTCAAGCAATAGTTGTGCTAAACATATTTACATTAAACATATAAGGAACCAAGCCCCGCTCAGTGACGACCATGTTTTTCAACGGATCCTGTTAAAGTTTAAGGTCAGCAAGAAACATTGTGCCAAAATATTTTCAAATCGGACCTTAACGTTTGGATAAGAAGCGTTTTTAATGTTCACTATATACACATGCAAGTGGACAATGGTGGTCCTAAATCTCTCACCTGATTTAATAGAAATTAAACAGTGTCTATGTTTTAAATCTATACATACAAGCAAAAAAGTAAACGCCCCCTTTTAAACCTGCTTTGATGCCGCATTGGAGCCATGTTTATCAACCAATCAATATGACTTTTGTAGAGGGTGTCTCAACGAACAATTATATCAAATGATCTTCGAATCAGACACACCGTACTATTATTATGTACATGTTCCCCAAAACTGTCCAAGGATATTCTTTCTTATAGTATGGGAACAAAATAATATTTGTAAATGCACAATATCAAAACAATCAATTACTATTGCAGAGAGATATGAGCTTGTGAAACACAGTTCTGCTCATTAGGCCAAGTTAATCTGAAACAAATTGATTTTGACAAAGATTCATCAATTATTATTTGGCTAACCCTTTTCCAGATACAACAAATCTACAGCAGATGATAAACCTCTTTTACTAAATGTCAAATGATTGAATAGATATCAAACATCGTCCCAAAAGGCGAAATTGCTCATGATGAGCAGTTTATCCTATTGTTGCAATGTTTTCAATGCAGTCAGCTGCAGAAGCGTCATACAGCTTCTGTATGTGGGAAAGGCTTAATTGAATGCCAATTTATTATACGAGAGCCAATGAAAAACCGTCCCAAAAACTACATCAATATTTCTTTTTCTTTGGTCAAACTTCCAAGGAGGATCTCTGTGGAATAGTTTGTAGTGAAACACAGGAAATCAATTTTCACCCTATAATCGTATTTAATCTAGAATTAAAAGAAAATGTGTGTAATGGATAAATTGAGTTAAAAACATCAACATAAAAGGTTACAATGCGTTCGAAAGCCGTTTGCAGCAGATACGTGACAATGCTTTGCTTCGTGAACATGTATCTACAAGCATGGAAGGTCACCTAATTGCATCAAGTGTATTTTTCAAGAAATAAACCAGGTCATACAAAAGCTACTTTCAATATATATACATGTATATCAGCCTGCGCGGCCTGATCAGGTCCTTCCGTGTTCGCCTCCTAGTTACACAAGCATCTGTGACTCGACATGAAAAAACAATGACTATAGAAAAAGGGACACCAATTTGTTTATAATTTATGTAACTGTCTTTGATTTCAGGATGTTAGTTTTCATTTTACGTGGCAAAACTACCCCGGGCAATTTCAGCACAAAGAAATGACGAAGCCAAAAATACTCCGCTTTTAACAATTTGTTCCACTTTGGATCCATTTGTTTCGGCGGAGCTGCCGGTGTTGTAAGGAACGCAGTCATTCCAAAACTTCGTTTATAAATTGTGTTGACTCTGGAACGGAGGTATGTCGACTTCAACTTATTAAGTATTTCTATACCTTCTTCTTTATATTTTTACTTCATATTTTGCCTTCGTTTACCCATTCTGGATAATGAAATACTTTAATTTTATTAACATTAACTATCTATCAAATATTCTTCAAGTATATCCAAACCTGGTTGTAACAAGGTATTAGTAGTAGTCGTTGTAGTAGTATAAGTAGTAATAGTTAAACGTAAAGCATAAACAATTATTATTTCTATTAGTGTCTGGAATTGACCTTATACAGTTAAATACTCATGAGCACGTGCTTGTTTTTTATGAAATCGCACGATACAAAAAAAGTCCGTACTATATAATCGGAGCGCTCGTCAATCACCGCTTCTCTATATAATGACAACGACAATAAGTGTATTTGTTTAAAGGCCACCATTCAATACAAGTACATACTTAACAATTCCAAAAAACAGCAGTTTGTGTTAGTATACGAGTAAGACTTGCAATTTTGTCAGTTCCAAGAAAGATGTTCTAATCTTGTTGAAAGTATGTCCATTTTGTAAAAGTAAACCTTCTGGGTAAAGAAGAACAAGCCTTTCAGCAATTTCACCCTTTTTCACCACACTAATCCATCAAGTCAAATATATACATATGCATTTACACTCACACAAACAAATACAAACATGTATGTGAGTATGTAAAAAAATATGTACATATACATATAAAACATGTATACATCTACATACACACAATTTAAAAGTTTTCAACAAATGTTGATCTTAATATATTTCCCCTAAATTTTGATACATTCACATATGTGTGTAAATTTGCCCGAGTTTGATTCATGCTAAGTAATGCAAACGTAAGTATTCTGGGAAAAGGAGAATAAGCCTTTTAGCAAATTCACCTTTCACCACAGCAATCATCATATATCAATACATGTGTACAGAGTTTATCATTCTGGCATATGTATATCATAAAACGAATGAGAGACATTCTGCATATATATGTATATCAATAATAATCTTAACTATTTCGTTTTTCGTTATTTGTGAATTCCCCTTTTCAACGATCGATTTTCAGTTTTAAAACGGAAAAATATGTATCTGAGGTTGATTTGAAACGGTTTTTACCATTGGTACATACTTATTTTCGTTCAATTTGTTTTCTTCTTTTATTTTTGGTTTTGATTATGTGAAATTTGTGTACCTATTCATTGTCATCAGATTTTAATATAAAACATACTGAGTATATGTTAACGCTGTTATGCTGTTATTCAAGACCCTATGCAAACAGTTTATCTGCATCTGCGAAAAGTAAATTGAATAATATATAGCACTCAATAAGGTTTTGAACTTGTAGTCATAGAAACAACAAAAGTCTATGTAATAAAACAGTGTGAATCGGTTGAAATTGCAGATACAAAACACCTTGCCATCACTTTTCAATTTAACAAAAATACTGAATATATTTCAACGCTGTTATGGTATTATACAATACTGTATGATGTTTTTTAACTGAATCTTCGAAAAGTAAATTGAATACTGTTTACATGTAACCCTCAATAAGACTTTGATCTTTGAAATAAAATCGTGTTAATCGATTGAAATTACGGATACAAAACACTTTGTTTTGTGTCATTATTATTAAATTATAGATGTATAACTGAGCGCTGCTGAACGAAAACGAACCTTCATGCATTTGCGAGCGTTAAAGAAACAGATCAACTTGCAAATCCATACAATTTATTCCGTATATAGGTGTTTAGATAATAGAACCCTTTGCTATACTTCGTACAAACAGTATACACCTGGCTCATGTGTGATTTATGTGCGGGAAGATCTTAATCAACACTTGTCGGAAACATCCTAGACTGTAGAAAACAACCCAATCTATTATGTACAAAACAAACCCAACTCCAGTTAAACAGTCTTGAAAGTACTAAATTATGTAAGGCTTACGTGATTTGTAAGAGATATTGATCATGAAATAATTTCTCATCGGGTGTTACACTTGTAGGAGGCTGACCTGGAAATATGTTTGTTTCATTCTGCATGTACTACATCAATCTGCATTTATAAAAGAAGATATATAATATGTATAATCTGTTTAAGCTGCGTGTTTCATTATAGAAAGCCGTAAACAATCTGGTTTTAATTTTCGTAGACTAACAAATGCATGTACATGGATCATGCATAAAGGGAAATACATACGGTGCAATACATTAGAAGCCAATTTCAGAAGTTTTCAGTTTCGATCTTCAATGATATCACAAGATAGAAAAAAACGTTCGTGATATATTTAACCAGTATACATCTAGACTAATCCGCGTATCCCAGTCTGATCTTAATTTCATCCATTGGATAATTTGTCATCATCGCTTTCGAGAAGTTCACGTTTATATCCAGTTACATGATTGCATAGACCAGTATCTTTTCACACAGATAAGTCAGACAACAGTAGTCGTAATGCTATACCAACACAGATACATTCGTCGTAATGTTATACCAACACAGATACATCAGTCGTAATGCTATACCACATTGATACATCAGTCGTAGTGCTAAACCACATTTATACATCAGTCGTAATGCTATACCAACAAAGATACATTAGTCGTTATGCTATGCCACATTGACACATCCGTCGTAATGCTATACGAACACAGATACATCAGTCGATATGCTTTACCAACAAAGATACATTTGTCGTAATGCTATACCAAATCGATACATCAGTCGTTATGATATACCAACACAGATACATCAGTCGTAATGCTATATATATATACCAACACAGGTATATTAGTCGTTAGCCTATACCAACACAGATACTTTATACATTAGGCTATACCAACACAGATGCAATAATCGTAATGCTATACAAACACATATACATCAGTCGTAATGCTATACCAACACAGATACATTCGTCGTAATGCTATACCCCATTGCTACATCAGTCATAATTATATACCAATACAGATGCATTAGTCGTAATGCTATACCAACATAGATACATCACTGGTTATACTAAACCACATCGAAATACATGTAAACATAAATCGTAAAGCTGTACCAGCACAGATACATCAGTCGTAATGCTATGCCAAAAGTTCAAAACAGATACATTAGTCGTAATGCTATACAAACACATACACATTAGTCGTAGTGCTATACCAACACAGATACATCAGTTGTAATGCTATTCGAACACAGATACATCAGTCGTAATGATATACCAACACAGATACATTAATCGTAATGCAATACCAAAACAGATACATTAGTCGCAATGCTATACCACCACAAATACATCAACATACATCAGCTGTAATGCTATACCAACACAGATACACCAGTCATTATGCTATACAAACACAGATACATCAATCGTTATGCTATACTAAGACAGATACATCAGTCTTAATGCTATACAACATTGATACATCAGTCTAAATGTTATACCAACACAGACACATCGGACGTCACGCTATACCAACAAAGATATATTCGTCTTTATACTATACCACATTGCTACGTTAGTCGTAATGCTAAACCAACACAGATACATTAGTCGTAATGCTATACCAACACATATACATTAGTCGTAATGCTATACCAACACAGATACATTAGTTGTAATTCTATAACAACACATATACATTTGTCGTAATGCTATACCAACACAGATACATTAGTTGTAATTATATACCAACACATATACATTAGTTGTAATGCTATACCAACACAGATACATTAGTTGTAATTCTATACCAACACAGATGCATTAGTTATAATGCTATACCAACACAGATACATAAGTTGCAATGCTATACCAACACAGATACATTAGTTGTAATGCTATACAAACACAGATATATCAGTCAAATTATATACCAACACAGATACATAAGTGGCAATGCTATACCAACACATATACATCAGTGGTAATGTTATACCAACACATATACATCAGTCGTAATGCTATACCAACACAGATACATTAGTTGTAATGCTATACCAACACAGATAGATCAGTCAAATTATATACCAACACAGATATATAAGTGGCAATGCTATACCAACATATATACATTAGTCGTAATTATATACAAAGACAGATACATTTGTCGTAAGGCTATACCAAAAACAAATACATTAATTGTAATGCTATACCACCATAGATAGATCAGTCGAAATGCTATACCAACACGGATACATAAGTTGCAATGATACATGTATTTCAACACAGATATATTAGTCGTAATGCTATACCAACACAGATACATCAGTCTTAATGCTATACCAACAAAAACATATTAGTCGTAATGCTATACCACATTTATACATAAGTCGTAATGCTATACCACATTGATTCATCAGTCGTAATGCTATACCACATTGAAAAATTAGTCGTAATGCATACCAACACATATACATCAGTCGTAATGCTATACCAACACAGATGCATAAGTCGAAATGCTATACCACATTGATACATCAGTCGTAATGCTATACCACATGTATACATCAGTCGTAATGCTATACCACATTGACAAAAGAGTCGTAATGCTATACCAACACAGAAACATCCGTCTTAATGCTATACCAACACAGATACATCAGTCGTAATGATATACCAACACAGACACATCCGTCGTAATGCTATACCAACACAGACACATTAGTTGTAATGCTATACCTCACGTATTCATCAGTCGTAATGCTATAACACATTGACACATCAGTCGTAATGTAACGTATACCAACACAGATACATTAGTCATAATGCTATATCCACACAGATACATCAGTCGTAATGCTATAACACATTGACACATCAGTCGTAATGTATACCAACACAGATACATCAGTCGTAATGCTATACCACATTGATACATCAGTCGTAATGATATGCCAACACAGATACATTATTCGTAATGCTAATTCTAACACAGCTACATCAGTCGAAATGCTATACTAACACAGATACATTAGTCGTAATGCTATACCAACACAGATACATCAGTCGTTATGCTTCACCAATACAGATACATTAGTCGTAATGCTATACCAACATAATTACATCAGTCGTAATGCTTTACCAACACATATACATCAGTCGTAATACTTTACCAACACAGATACATCAGTCGTAATGCTGTACCAACACAGATACATCAGTCGTAATGCTTTACCAACACAGATACATCAGGCGTAATGCTATACCAACACAGATACATAAGTCGTTATGCTATACCATTACAGATGCATTAGTCATTATGCTTTACCGCATTGATACATCAGTCGTAATGCGATACCAACACAGATACATCAGGCGTAATGCTATACCAACACAGATACATAAGTCGTTATGCTATACCATTACAGATGCATTAGTCATTATGCTTTACCGCATTGATACATCAGTCGTAATGCTATACCAACACAGACACATAAGTTGTTATGCTATACCATTACAGATGCATTAGTCATTATGCTTTACCGCATTGATACATCAGTCGTAATGCGATACCAACACAGACACATACTTCGTTATGCCATATCCACACAGATACATTAGTCGTTATACTATACCACATTGATACATCAGTCGTAATGCTATACCAACATAGAAACATTAATCCTAATGCTATACCAACACAGACACATGAGTCGTAATGCTTTACTAACGCAAATACATTGGTCGTTATGCTATATACCACTTATTTGATATTCTCGAAACGTAAGACTAAAAACAGGCATGAAAGTGTCCAGAACTGCCATATAAATAAATAGATGTTGACGCCAATTAACTTACAACTTAAATCCTATCTAGTTAACTACTTATTATTTCACAAAATAACTGGTTAAGTAGATAAGATTCGTGTTGCAAGTTATACAAAAATTAGACTTGTACGACAATTAACGTACAACTGAAATCCTGTCTAGTTAACTACTTATTATGTCACATACTAACTGGTTAACTAGAGAAGATTCGTGTTACCATTTAATGGGCATCAGTGGCGGATCAAGGAATTAGTGGGGCGGGAGTTGATTTCTTTACATGTTTATTGAAATGACAAGTTTTAGCCGATTGATCCATTGTAACACTACGTTCAAGAGGACGTTTCTTCATCTGATAAATTGAACACAGTTATAATGTCAACTATTTACATCTTAATCTACATTTTCTAGTTATTTTAATATACGAGTATATTCATGTCTTGTTTGAAAAGAAAAATGCTTTTAAAATTAACACATTCGTTTTATTACCAGACGAATATTTACAGAGTGCTGTTGTTTTACAGTAAAATAATTCAATACAAACTTAGATGTAATCCAAATCTTAGGGGTCCGTCTAGCATTGCTTAATCAATAGTTACAGCTGTCTCAAAACAACTGAAAATGCAGTCGTTTGTATTTTCTTAAATTCACAATCCTTTTGTTTAAATCAGCACGTTGCAGAGGTTGCAGAGGGCCTTTACATTAATCATATGATAAAATCATTCTACACAAAATGACAAATTAATGATGAAATGTATTTCTAAGAAAAAAAATCACACGACGTTACCGGGATTAGAACCCACGCACGTCGTATGTGATAAGGTCATTATACCAGTTGCGTTACCAATGCACTATGCGCCTTCAGTTAACACGTCATTAGAGTTTCCGCTCTATTTCCCACGCAATAAACGTTGGTCTATAACTGGCAACACGAATATTATCTAGCTACCAAGTTATTATGTTACTTATTAAGTGGTTAACTAGATAATATTCGTGTTTATATACAACTGGATATCTGGTAACACAAATCTTATCTAGTTAACCAGTTTTAATGTGTAATAATACATAGTAAACTAGATAGGATTTCAGTTGTAAGTTAATGGACGTATAAATCTATTTATTGGTTACTCGCAACACGAATCTGATCTAGTTAAAAATTAGTATGTTACTTATTAAGTGAAATTCGCAAATCATAACTAGATAACCTATTAGTGTTGCACAGTACAGAATAAACATGTAACGGGTGGCAGTTCTGGGCACTTTCATGCCTGTTTTAGTCTTACGTATCGAGAATATCAAAGAAGTGGTAACACGAATCTTATCTAGTTAACTAGTTAGTATGTTTACTTATTAAGTGAAATTCGCAAACCCTTACTAGATAACCTGTTAATATTGTACAAAACATTAGCTGGTTATCTTACAACAGTAATATGCCACCATAATAACTAGATAACTCATTAATGTTGTGCAGTACAGACTAAATATGTACGGGGTGGCAGTTCTGAACACTTTAATGCCTGTTTTTAGTCTTACGTTTCGAGCATATCAAATAAGTGGGTAACACGAATTTTATCTAGTTAACCAGTTAGTATGTTACTTATTAAATGAAATTCACAAACCCTAACTAGATAACCAGATAATATTGTACAAAGCATGAACTGGTTATCTTACGGCAGTGATATGCCACCATACATTGACAATAAAGGACCTTGTATGGAAAGATAATTGTTTAGCTTCAAACTACGTTCAGTTTTAAACTATTGAACTAATTTAAACCAAAGTTCAAATTTATTAAAGTTTTAAATGCTATAAATATTATGTAGAACTTGTCGGAGATGCCTTTCCATATTCGGTAGAAATGCTGCTTGGGATGGCCCTCTATAAAACAAAAAAGTGCAAGTCATATTGATTGGTTGGAAAACGTTGTGTCCAGACGGATTCAGAAAAGGGACAACATGACACAACTTTGTAATACTACTTTTATGAAAGTGCGTGTCTGCTTCAAAGATAATTTAGTTGAAGTGTTCAATTTCGATATCTTTTTTGAAGGTGTATTGATTAGTTGAAAAACATATTCACCAGGTGCATACGAAAAGGCCCTTTAAAATGAACTTTTCATTCCAAACTTCATCTCATTTATAAGTTGACCGATATCAACAAACCATCATATAGAAAAGTTCTTTGGTGTTCCTTTTCAAAATTTGAATGAATGAATGAATGGTGTTTTAAGGCCCGTCGACAACTAAGGTCATTTTGGGCGCTTAATAATTTACTCAATGTAAATGATTAAATAATTAAAATTGAAATATAACTAACCAGTTTAGACAAAACAATCAAACATGATGTTTGCGATACTTAACATTAATATAAAATGACATGTAAGCCAATGTAAAACAGAATTTTGGCAAACAAGCCAAACACTACTATGTAATACTTAACATAAAGATAAACAATATCTGAGAAAATGTGGAACAGAATCTGTAAAAGTAATGCATCTTATTAAAAATATTAATTTCCCTAAGGAAATCAAATACAAGTTCAGGTTTGACAGACTCAAAGAGCTGACGCATACTTTGAGCCTTGAAAAATCTATCACGTATTGGAGCGAAATCAGCACATTCCAGAAGAATGTGCTGTACTGAAAGTTGTGTAAAACATGGAATACATTGAGGTGCTTCCTCACCTTTCAGTAAGTATGCATGAGTTAACCATGTGTGCCCAATGCGTAAACGAGCAAGGACAATTTCTTCTCGGCGACAGGATCTAAAAGCTGGTAGCCACTCACCAAGTACTGACTTGATCGAGTGCAGTTTATTATTTACTTGCTCATTCCAATCACTTTGCCACCCACCGTAAAGTATAACATGTATTAAAGGTTTAAAATCGGAATAAGGTATTTTAAAAGGTAAAATATCTTGTGAAAGAGCAGACTTGGCTGCCAAGTCAGCATGTTCGTTACCGTGAATGCCCATATGACTAGGGATCCAGCAAAACACCACATGTGCTGTTGCACAAATACGCGATAGCTTAGAAAGGAGGTTAACAATAATAGGGTTCTCTATTTTGTCATTCTGAAGTGCCTGCATAGCAGACAATGAGTCAGTAAAAATAATATATTGCCAATAACCGTCGGATTCAATATGGTCCAACGCCAAAAGAATTGCCTTTAACTCGGCAGAAAATATAGAAGCATTATTTGGCAACCGAAATGTTATCACATCGTCATCATGAACTGCAGCGGCAGCAGCCTTTTTTCCGTCCTTAGAACCATCTGTATAAATACGCTCAAACTTATAATATGTATTTTTAATTTCAATATATTTGGATTTAAAAACAATAGGATCTGTGCAGGCCTTTTTATCGGTCGCAAGATCATAAATGAAGGATGGACTATTTAGAGTCCAAGGTGGAGAATCTGAAATCTCCTGCCTCGCGATGTCCTCAAGATTAACATCAAGCTTAGCGACTTCGGGACCATAACGGATACCAAAAGGCGGTATTACCCGTTCCTTCTTTAAAAATAATTCCTTGTATAAAGGTTTAAAAACAACTCTATGAGTGGGATTTGAAGGGTTAGACTTAAGTTTTAAAAAATACTGCATAGCTAGCTTTCGTCGGCGTAAATATAAGGGTGGTTCATTGGCTTCCACATAGAGACATTTGACGGGCGAAGTTCGAAAAGCGCCCAGAGCTAGCCGTAAACCCTGATGGTGAATGGAATCAAGTGTTGCAATGTATGATTTTCGTGCCGAGCCATAAACAATACATGCGTAGTCTAATTTAGATCGTATTAATGATCTGTAAAGTCTCAACAGGACTTTACGGTCCGCTCCCCAATCCATATGGGATACAACGCGTAAAAGATTTAATGCTTTCTGGCATTTATTTCTAAGATATTTAATATGAGGTATAAATGTCAGTTTTGGGTCAAACAATAGACCAAGGAATTTAAATTCAGGCACAACTTCAATACGAGTGCCATCTATTGTTAAATCTGGATTTAGGTGGTGTTTACGAAGTTGACAAAAGTGCATCCATTTGGTCTTGCTTTTAGAAAATTTAAAGCCATTTTCGTTTGACCATTTTTGTAAATTATTCAAAACTTGTTGCAATTGTCTTTCAATTGTATGCATATTTTTTGATCTGTAACAAATACAGAAATCATCAACATATAAAAAGCATTCAACTCCAGGGTTAACAGATTTAATAATGTTATTGATTTTAACACTAAAAAGTGTAACAGAAAGAATACATCCCTGGGGAACACCCATTTCCTGTTCGTGTGGTTCAGAAAAAGTATCACCAACACGAACTTTGAACTGACGGTCAGTTAAAAATGCAGAAATAAAATAAGCAAGGCGACCTCTTATGCCGAAAGCATAGAGGTCATTCATAATTCCATACTTCCAAGTCGTGTCATATGCACTTTCTAAGTCAAAGAAGACGGAGACTACATGCTCCTTTTTTATAAAAGCTTCACGGATAAAAGTTTCAAAACGGATCAAATGATCCATTGTGCTTCTATGTTTACGAAAACCAGACTGAACAGTTGTGATAAGTTTGTTCTTTTCAAGAAACCAAACAAGTCTGTCGTTGACCATTCTTTCCATGGTTTTACATATGCAGCTGGTTAAGGCTATGGGGCGATAACTACCAGGATTAGTTGTATCTTTACCAGGTTTGGGAATTGGAATAACGATGGCCTCTTTCCAAGAACCCGGGAGACTTCCCGTTCGCCAAACCTGATTATAAACGTCAAGTAAACAAGAAAGGGACCGAAAAGGTAAATGTTTAAGTAATTGATAGTGTATATCATCTGAACCCGGAGCGGTATCATGGCACTTTTTCAGAGCTGTTTTTAATTCTTTTAACGTAAAAAGTTTATTGTAGGCCTCTTTATTCTTTGATTTAAAATTTAGTTTTTGTTTCTCCTTCTGTTGTTGAAATTTTTGAAACTTTGGAGAATAGTTTGAAGAGGACGACTTTTGCGCAAAGGAATCTGCCAAAGTATCAGCAATATCCTTCTTTGAAGAAGCGACACCGTCTGGAGTGTCCAGGTGATTTACACCAATCGAGCTACTCTTGCCATTAATTTTTCTTATCATATCCCATGTCTTTTTGACGGATGATCTATAATTTAACCTACCGTCGCCAAGACGCACGTTTACTTTTTTTAATAGTTTTGCGAGCTTTTGCTCGAGCTATTTTAAATTTTTCATGGTTTTCATGGGTTGGCCTCAGGTCAAATTGTCTGAGAGCCGATATGCGTGTACCTATAGCCTTTTTGCAATCCTCATCAAACCAAGGTTTGTGAGGGCGCTTTGGAGTTGTCGAAGTTCGTGGTATTGCTTCTTCAGCTGCCTGATAAATTAATGATGTAAAAAGTTGTTTAGGATTATCACAATCCAAAAAATCATTCGGAGTAATGGATTCCTCACATCGCATTTGGAATAAATTCCAGTTCGCTTTGTGAAGCCTCCATCGACGCGGACGCTCCTGGACAGAGCGTCCAGTTTCAGTAATAATTAAAGGGAAATGATCACTTCCATGAAGGTCGTCTGAGACCTTCCATGAGAAATCAACAAATATATCAGGGCTACAAACAGCAAGATCAAGAGATGAGTAAGAACCAGTAGCAGGGTGCAAGTATGTATATGATTTTTCATTTAAAAGACAAAGATCTTGTTTAAAAATAAATTCTTCTAACTTTCGACCCTTTATATTGGTGTCGTTACATCCCCACAATGTATTGTGGCAATTGAAATCCCCCATTAAAATGAAGGGTTTGGGGAGTTGAGAGATAAGGTTGTTTAGTTTATCTATATCTAGTGGCATACTCGGAGGGAGATACAATGAACACAAAGTCACTGCTTTGTTAATAGAAATTCTAACAGCAGTTGCCTGCAATGTTGTATCAAGATTTATTAGCTTATGAGGGACTGAGTTGTTGACAACTACAGCAACCCCACCACACACACGGTCACCAGCCCGAGAGGCTGTGTGATAACAAGAGTGATACTTTAGTGTAAATTTGTCAGAATCTTTCAGGAAAGTTTCCTGAAGACAAAGTGCTACTGGTTTATTTTCATTGATAAGCAAGGATAATTCTTCAAAGTTAGAATTTAAACCTCGACAATTCCATTGTAAAATAGTGTTACTCATCATCATTGTATATATGAGTAAGACAGAACACAGACTAGGAAGTATGGATTTAATCATTTTGTAAAGGTAATCTTATAATTTTACCTTGCTTATTATTATCTGCAATAGTATCTTCTGCTTCCATGTCTTCACCAAGACACTGGTAGCGGTTATGGTTTTTTATTTGGTCATCGGATCCCTTGGGAATACGATCCGATGCAACCACTTTACTTGAACTTTTGTTTTTATTTGGTCTCGGACTCTTTTGAGTTTGTTTTGAGCTAGAAGTTGATGTTTTGGGGCTAGACTTTTTATTTTCAGTGACAACTTTAATTTGTTCAATAACTTTAAGAGGTTCGGCAACTGTATTAGCTTCAATAACTTTAATGGGTTCGGTTTGAACAGCTACATCAGTCTGGGTGATAGCATCTTTTCTTTCCACGGGCTTAGGAGAGTTGTTTTTTGTGACATTAGCATATGAAACGGTCAAATTAAATCGGGTTTCATAAATTTTCTTCGCCTCAGGAAAAGAAAGACCTTCTTTGCATTTGATGGTAACAATCTCCTTCTCCCGTTTCCACACAAGGCAGGAGCGGGAGGTAGAATAATGCTCACCACCACAGTTTGAACATTTAAGTGTATTTTTACATTCATTTACATCTGCATCATGTTCTGAACATAATGCAGTGCAACGACGGCAAACCTTTTCTTCTGTAGTTTTTCGGCATTTCGATTCATGATGGCCATACTTATAACAAGTGTAACATTGCAATGGGTTAGGGATGTATAAGTCAACAGGGACATTCAAGTATCCAACTTTAAGGGATCTTGGTAAAATAGCTGTATTGAATGTTAGCACCAAGGTGTTTGTTGGTATCTTGATACTGTCCCTGTAGGAAGTCATCCTTCTGGCATGGACGACCAGTTGGTCGGCCAGTTCAGAAGCAATTTCCTCCTCAGAAACTCCTGCAAGGTCTGGGCATCTTATTATTCCTTTTGATGTAGTTAGTGTATTGTGTGCAGAGCATTTGGCAGGTATATTGAAAAAAAGTCTTTAATTTTAGTAGGTTGTCTGCGTGTGCCTTCTTCTCAACTTCAATGAGAAGGGCACCAGATTTCATTTTTTTAACAGACTTTGGTGAGCCTGCAATTGAAAGTAAGCATTTTTGAATGACGAAAGGTGAAAGGGAAGATATAGCTTGTTCAGGTAAATTTGATTCAATCAATAAGAAGCGGGGAAATGAAGGGTTTGAAGTGTTGCCATTTGGTTTGTCGATATCGGAGTCCGAGTCCATTTGAGTACGTGTGCGTTTTTTGTTTTGAGGATCCATGTTTAAGTTTTTTAATTTCGTCAACCGCGGCCCCCACCCGCCACGGAGTCCAACAAGGGAACACGATACATGGAGCGGAAATCCAGCTCCTCGTGTCAGGGGTACACAGATGGTATACTTAGATACCGCGGATAAGTTAGCGCGACAAGGAAGAACATGGATGTGTCCCCCAGATCGGGGATCCGCCATGCAAGTCAGTGTCCCGACCAAAACACCCGCGCTACCCAATTAGCCCATTAGCCTATAATAGACGAGGCACAATAACTTGTAAACTTTATGCAAATTAAATATGACACATATAATATAAAGTTGGTGTATATGAAATGAAAGGAAAGAAACGATCGGATGGAATATTTTCAAGTGAAAAAGAACAAAACTTATACGTAGATACATGCACAGATATTTATGACAATTTAACACCATTACAGTTAACATACATGTATTTGTAAGAAAAGAAAAAGTGTGCCTAAATCTAATATATGACCAGCCGTTTGCACTAGACCGGGCCCATCTAGGCTCCCGTTTACACCGAAGCAGAGGCCAAAGCAGTGTGTTGGAAAGCCGGAGATCCCTGCGCTTCCCTCAACTGCCAGGATCCTCGTTTCCTGCTTACGAGTATCCACCCACGGCAAACAGGCGGGTCCACTAGGGGACTTCTACCCCTTGTAGGACAGACAGCCGGCGTATTCTAACCCCCACCGGCAGGGGGGTTCAAAATTTGAAAGATTTAAATTACGTTAATTATGTGAAGAACTTAGGTTCCTACGGCATCAGAAAGTGGATGGGGGGGATGTCAAACTTTAAAAGTCTCCTCTGAAACCCCTTATCTACTCCCAAGATAATTTGGGGGAAATGTGCCCTGGGTGACCCTCTTCAAAATGTATTCAAGCAGGTTACCTAAGAAAAAAGGTAAAATGACGAAACTTTAAATATATTCTGCTCAAAAGTGTTTTCTGATATCAGGCCTCCGTACATCGTCCATTCAAATCGTCTTCTCTGAAGCTACTAGGTGGCCATCATTCAAAACTATTTCAATGTTGTGGCATCACAAAGTGGGAAATGTTAAATTTTTTATTTCTTCTTGAAACCGCTAGACGAAATCCAAAATTATTTAGTTTGTTTCAAGCCATATTGATTGATTGTAAAATATGACAGCCAGGCGTCGTCAGAAAAGGGGCAAAGTTTTTTAAAGTGCTTGCGTGATTTTAAGATAAATTGGTCGAAATGTTCCCTTAGTGACTCTTTACACAATTGGTTAAAACGATATTAGTAGTCTGAAAGATCCAACAGCCTAGAGGCATCAAAAATGGCGTAAAGTTAATATCTAGACTCAAATGACATCTCCTAATCTACAGGACCAACTTTAACCGAACTCCACAGGAATGTTCATTTGTTGGTCATCTTTCCATTTGTTCAAGGATTAAATAATATGCAAAACTAATGTTGCTGTGGCATCAGTAAGTAGGGGATTCCCAAACTTTTAAGATTCTTCTTAATCAGCTTGTCAGTTTCTAAGATAATTAAGAACATAACAAATAATGATGATGGTAAAACATTGATTTCTGATATAGAAACTTATAATATTTTAAACACTCTATACTCGCATGTTAAGACTAGTTTTGGTTTAGACAATTATCTTAATTTACTAATATGTAAAGGGTCACGGGGGTGTCTAACGAGGCTCCGTATATCTGTACATAATCTACTTATAGAGTCTGGTAGATATGGAAATAATAGATAACGGAGACAAGACCGTTTATGTCAGTTATGTGATACACGCGATATCGAGGACGAATTCCATTTCGTCCTCAAGTGATAAGCATAAAGAGAAATACGCAAACAAAACATCCAATGTTACTAATATAAAAAACAAATATGTACACATTTATTGAATTATTACAGTCCAATAAACTATATAAATATATATCTACAGCTCATAATAAAAGAAACGAACTTATGCAATCATAATTTAAAATATGTGTACTTTAAGGCTTATGTATTCAATTTTCTTCTATTTTTCTATAATATTAATTTGTTCAAATCAAAATTATGTATAGACTGTGTTATTGTTAAACTATATTTATGACATTTGAAATTTCTGTTCATTCTTCTCTGAACTTGTCAACAGATAGCAAAAAGGGTCTGTATCTATTGTTTATCCCATGATGTTAAATATTATGTAAATATGTGTTGTATGTAACACGATACATTTGGGCCAATCCATGAGAAAAAAACCGGAGAAAGTGACAACATTTTTCGATTTTGGGATTTTTACATTTTCATATAGTCCTGTCTACTTTTCTTTGATATAGAAGAAGTTTATTTCAAATATAAATTCAATAGGCCACATGACCCGTGAGAAAAACAAAATACACAAATAAACATTACAAATGACATGGCAAGTAGAGCACTTTTACCAATTTACAAGTACATGTAAATACATTCGAAAGAGGTAAAATGTCGCGTCATAAACGGTGAAGGTGTTGTTCAAACGTAGTATCATATCCTCATCACCACTTTATATATACACGTTTACCATGCTATTTAATTTAATTATAATATAATATAATATAATATAATATAATATAATATAATATAATATAATATAATATAATATAATATAATAAATATAATATAATACAACATAACATAACATGATATAATATAATATGTCCAATATAGGCAAGGGGCATATTGACAAGTATGACACATTCACATCAATAAATGAAAGTTATATCAATACATAAAATGTAGAGACAACACATCATTTATGTTAACCACTTATTTGTCCATTTTATATTACCACTACACACCGTATCTTAATTGAAAAGCTTTCATAAACCTTAAATTTCTGAGTTTAGAAAATGTAATGCATTCTAAAAGTTGTTTTAGTTTATACATACTAGGATTGGGCCAATAACACTTAGACATATATATTTTACGGAGATCAAAATATAAATTTCATTCAATCAAAAAATGGTACTTGTCTTAGATTTTATTGCATTTAATACATTTTCTATCCTCACGTGGGATACAGTTTGGGCGATGCCACCTACCAGTTTCAGTGGAAAGATTATATGATGAGAGTAGTAACCTTGACATTGCAGAAATTAGATATAACTGAAAATACAATTCAGATAAAACTAAAAGTCAACGGGTACAATGAATTTGAAGAAGGCAATTCGTGGTGAATTATCTATTCTTGCATTCCAGTTCTTTACATTATTATCACGCAAACGTTGTTTAAAATGACTCATAAAAGCAGTTAAGTTACCAACACCCTCAGTTTACTTCATAAAAACCTAATGATGACATTCATTTCTTAAGTAAACAAACCCACGACACTTTATTTGGATACAAGATTTTAGAATTTCGTACATGATTTTACAATCCTTTACATCATCACTATTTTTTATTTTTTACCAATATTTTACAATTCGAATATGTCTATTGTAGGCTAAGGGATGTTTACCTAGAACGCCGTAACCAAAATCATTTCGTGTACAACGTTTAACGTGTAAAATACGTTTGCATTACTGTTGGTAAATACGACACTATTTGCCTTATGGAAACCCCATACTTCACTAGAGTAGTTCAAAATGGGTAAAATCAACGTGTCAAAAAGATGAAGTTTATGTTTCACGCTGGCTTTAGGAAAATTGTACAAGTATGTATTGAGTTTGAAAATAGCTTTTGTCCTTAATCGGCAAGATTTGCCTGTGTTGTATTAAACGAACCACCTGAGGAAAAGACAACACCTAGATAAGGTAGAAACTTGACTTTTTCAAGATTTTCCACAATAAAATGTATACATGCGGACTTCGTATGAGGAATATTGACGCCGTAACGGAGGTCAAACAAAGACATGTGTTACTAATTGGTGAAATGACGGCGACGTCCTGTTCATGATTAATGCTCGATGTACGATGCTCAAACAATTTCGTCATTTATATCAACGTTATTCTTAATTTTATCAAAATGGCTTGGGTACTTTTAAAGCCATTCAACGTATAAATTCACCTGTAAAGCAGTACTACATCGAATGGTGGGTTAATTTTAAAGCACAGCGTTTTGAACTAGATGTTAGGGTCGTGCTGCAATACGCACACATGTATATGTATGACATATTATTGGAGTCTTATTTGCTGTGCTGCACAAACAATATTTCTACGCATCTACATGACTATGTGAAAACAAACTTCGGAACAAATCTAAAAAATATATTCAATCTAGATCTACTATATCGAAGGAAATGAATTGCATGTATTTAGATTTGGAATTTCTGATAGTAATCGTTTAACGAGGTCTTATTTTAAATGTATCCGATTTCCTTAAACCTGTGCCCGTTTTGAAAATCCTATTTGTTATCATTTTCTCTTATTTATATTCAGATATGCTTTAATCAAAACAACACTTGGTTCGTCAGTGGGGGAGTTATGGCAGTTGGGATTAATAGATAACTACATTATCAGGTGTCATTTTGTCGATCTGCAACATTCTGCTTTCAGGACAGCTGGGATAACTAGATAATGACACAAGTCGATGTGTCATGCAATACCAAACCGACCTTCAAAGGTTTTCAATCAATGCCGATTTAATTTATATGTCATACTTAAGTTAGCTTTTAACATTTCTTTCGAACTTACTCTCAGTAAGAATGTAAAACTGCATGGACAAGAGCGATCCTGACCAGGCTGAACAAATGCATAAGCTGAGGATTTCATTAATCGCAAATTCATGGAAATGATATTACCATATATATAATACCATAGCATAATTGTACTTTAATGTCCAATGTAATGTACCATATAGCATATTGATTTGGATGCAGAATAAATAACAACCGCCAGGCCGATCTTTCATTTTGTCGGCATCATGTAAATAGTGTACACCACCGCTGCATGGCGGCATTACGTTGTATTGAAGAAAAAAAATATACCCTATACATTTACAGACAGTCAGTTGCCTAGAATGAATAATGGGTTGAATACTGCTAGAAAAAAAATCATAATAAAAAACACATGTTATCACTGTATTAACAGAAGTATTGTTGAAGTACAATTATTCAACATATATCACAGCATACAGCATAAACCTAACAACTTGTCAATATCCTTTTATCAAACTGGGTTTTCCCCATGGTTTAACAATTATCTAGAATCATTATTGCTTCAGGAGATCAGTAGATTACAACATAGACAGTGATTCCAAGATCCGTTTTGTCATCTTATACAAACCATTTTGATATAAGATCCATTTTTATATGATATCAATCCATGTCAGAATCTAGATAGCCACTGAATTATCAGTATTGTTTATATAGGAATCAAATGAACTTTTTCTTTTCAACGATGACTACTGGTTATAATATCGCTATATGGTTATTTATGGTTATGCAACTGAGTGATGCGTGTAAATCCTCTGCCCCCCCCCCCTTATCTAAGAAACAACAACATCAACAACGTACAAAAACAAATATATGAGGATGAGGTATACACTTATGTGTGTGAGAAAAACTGGTGTAATTTAATCATTTAATTGGATTCAAACGTAAATTTCTCGAAAGCGTTGATGAATAATTATCCAATGGTGGAAATTAAAATTAGACTAGGATACGCGGATTGATCTAGATGAAAACACTGGTTCAATTTGCCACGAAGGTGCTTTTTTATCTGGTCATATAATAACAAAAATCGAAACTTAAAATGTGTTAAATTTGCATTTTATGTATTGCACCGTATGCAGTTTCCCTTTATACATAGTCCATGTACAAATATGTAAGTCTACGAACATTGAAACCAGATTGTTTACGGCTTTCAAGAATAAAATACGTATCTTAAACAGATTATACATATTATATCTCTTATATTATAAATGAAGATTGATGTAGTAAATGATCTCTTTTTGTTACCTTTTTCATTAAATTGAAACAAATATTAATGCTTTCTTATCCCTATTACGACTATATTTCAACTGAAGTCATGCCTCCCCTACAGCTGGCAATAATCCTATGAAATATCACATAGAGACAGTGAATGGTGCAGTGGTAGAGTATCGGCCTCTCGTACCAAAGGTCCCTGGTTCGAGACCCGTCATAAGCGGGTTCTGCTTTAAGTTTTTTTTCGCACCAACGGCGCGAGTTTAGGTTATGTCTGCAGGAAGCAGACATCGGTTGTGAGTAAGATAAGCTGAAAGCAATCAATGTAAAATAAATAAGTTTAAACTTAAACTAAATATAACCTTGTATTTTGCCACAACACCTATATTTGCTAGCTCAGTCTGTTGTGACTCGGTCTGTAAATCCAGTGGTTTTGAGGTCGAAAGCCAGCGTGGCCAACATTCTTTCGAACAATTGAAAAATTCAATAAGACACAGCATCATTTGTCTTCCACCAATGGAATAACAGTCAATGTGAAAAAGCAGGCATTTGCTTGAAATAACGTGTGATTAAACCATGAGACACGGGTAGATGAAGTGGGAGGTTTGAATGGACAAAACTATTTTTTAAAGAAGCGTTAAACCCCAAGCAATCAAACCTATGTTTGTATATCTCCAATATATTATTACTTTAAGTGCTTTGATTCTTCTGGGTTAATTTCTCAAAACGGGTCTATTAATCGCCTGTTTTGAATTACATTTGAAAGTGTCTCAGTTGCAATTTTGTTCTTTATTTGTTTATAGTTAATTAATCAATATTAGGGTCCCAAACTAAGTTAAAATCGCAACAACTTCATAACGTACGAAATGGTTTCTTCTCCATATAATTTGTTGAATAAATTATCATTATATAATGGTTGATTCATAGTTTGTGCATATATTGATATAATTTAAAAAATGATAATCATTTACTGTTAAATCTAACAAAACGTAATTTCCCTTTGAGTCATTTATTTCTGTGTGGATTTTACACATTTTGTAAATAGACTAGCTACTCCCCTACATTATTATTTTTTTACAACTGAAACAAACTTCAGAACCCCACTCAAGTTATGAACATATCCGGAGTGAAATAAGGATCTTGTAAGCAATTAATGTTATATTTCAAGTCTTTCAAATGTTGAAAAACTGTCAATATCTTACATCTAGTGTGAAGACCTCAGCAATTCAGAGACATAAGGTGAACATTCTGTAAATTGTTCATTTAAATAGAATACACAAATTAAACCGCACTTATTATGTCCATTATGAAAGATATATGTGTTATTAGTCTGGCTAACAAACGAACAAAAGTTGGGTATACTTTTCGAAAAGTGTGTATATAGATCAGACAATGCGGCGGCACCGGCCGATCTTTGCTACATAATGATACATGATTACCCAACATTGAAGACCAATACTAGACTGCACGAAGGCGCAGGCTTATACTGATCCACACTGTCCGCAACTGGCATTTAAAGTTTGTTTTACGGCATACATAATTGGTGTTTAATAGTCGCATAACGTCCCTATGATTTTCAAAACGGGCAATGGACCTGGCACATTTAGTAACGGAACTTAAGAAAAATTTATTAAAGAAATTCAATATACCTAACTCCCAATAAACAAGAAATACTTACAATTTGTTCCGGTCCTGTATTGTTCAGAAAACGTTTTTCAAGTAGTACACATTTTGTATTGATAAAGTTCCTCTCATTCATAATCCTGTTTATCCCGGATTTATTTTTATTTATTACAAAACATCCGGGTATTTCGTTCTGGTCAATATCACCGTTTGTGTCCATTATTATTGGAAGAGAATTTGTTGTCAACATGTGTTTTCTCGTGTCCGCGTTACAAACAGTATACTTATCATTCTTTGCACTGTTGACAGGACGAAGACTTTCTCCGAGTTCCGAAACCATTTTAAAACTATTCAACATATTTCCGTAACCTAAGAATAAAAACAGCACAAACACGCCCCCTCCGAAAGAGATCACAAGTCCACAAAACAATGTTTGAAATGTTGGCATTTTCTCTTCCTTTCATTCACGTTGTTGCTTTAAAAAGAAGAGTAAAGACAATTCATGGCTGTCCTTTGCGTAGCGTTTGTCGGACCTCTTCTCTCTTAAATGGTTGTAGGACGCAAACACTTGTATATGATTGGCGGTATTTCACAAATGTCGTTGTATATTTTACACATTAGTTGATGCATTAATCACAATGCATGCTATATCAACACTCAAAAGAACGGTGCATACAGTGACAACTATATTGAAATTCCAATAAAAATATCAAAGCAAAATATAAACAATCTGTATCTACATTTTCTGGTTACTAAAAACAAACACAAGAATATTTACACTGTGCTATGAAAGAACAATAATAAATGTTCCGTGCCTGGATCTTATTTGACAGTAAACTACGCTAATACAAAATAATCCAAATTGTATGGTCATTATTGCATGGCTTTATAATAATAATAATAATAATAATAATAATAATATTAATGATATCGTTATTTGTTTAAGGTTACATCTAAGACATATACAGCCAATTTAACAATGGCTATACATATCTTATTTTCATATGGCCTTCAATTATAGTAAACATTACATTTAAACAACATTCACATTTAAATATACAGTAACAGCTGCCTCAAAACAACTAAACATGTTATTTTCCACAACATAGGTGAACATGCCGTGCTTTTATTCTGTCAAATAAGTGTGAATATCCAATGAGCAGGTTGCAGAAGTTGTTGATCCGAATCCGAAGGTACTTAAAGATCGGTCGTTGGTACTTTTAACTCTGTCGTGTTTTTCACGATGCACCATTTATATCGATATTTATACTGTCTTGGCGATTTTGCACCACGATGCAAATGACTTTTGAAATTATAAACAGAAAGGCCGTGTTGTATATGTGTACAACATTAAATGAATGCTTAGTAGGATATTTAATACCACAAAGATTAACATGAAATGCATTGGTTATATAGAAATATGTTACACTTAAAGGCGTGACTTTGAGTGGATACACTTTCATTTATGATTTCATTTGTTAAGACAATATACACAACACTCTCCCCTTTCAAACGTTAAGTCATCAATTCAAATTCAATTTTGAAATCGTAATCATCATACACCTGATGAAAGTATGCACATCTTCCTTTAATTTGTTCCGATTGTGAATGCATTAGTCAGTAAGTTCCAATGTCCACGATGACCACAATTAACATAATCATTATCATGTATAGCGGAACAAAGTCCAACCCTCGTCGCTAATTCGTTGTGTATGTGTACAACATTAAATGAAGGAACAACCATATAGCTTTGCAGAATATTTAATAATACAAAGATTAACATGAAATACATAGGTTAAATAGAAATCTGATACACTACCTAAGAGGCGTGGCTTTGAGTGGATACACTTTCATGAGTTAATTAGTTAAGACAATATACACAGCACTCTCCTCTTTTAAATTTTAAGTCATCAATTCAAATTCAATTTTGAAATCGCAATAATAATTTCACCTGCGGAAAGTATGCACATACTGCTTTAATTTGTTCAGTGTGTGAATGATATATGAAGAAAGTTTGCGCATACTGCTTTAAATTGTTCATGCATGTCGTGCGCGGTGCGATCAAGTCATGTTGACAGCGTAGAAATATATTTTATTTTTTAATAATGTAATTCATATATTCTAACATAAAATTTCTTTCGAGTTCTTTCATTTTGGTAAGGGATGTCGAATCAAAACCATTTTCCGGTTGATATGCAAAGACGTTATCGCATTTTGATTTTTAGACAAGAAATGTTTAGCGGTTCGAAAGGTAAGCATGGGTATAAGCTGGCAACAGTCCATTCATTTTAAAAACATAATCCACATATCTTCCACTTTCATTGACATTAAATACGATCTACAACTACCAAAACATCTCTCTTAACCCGAGATGGTGTTCAGAAACGGAGAGCTGATATCGAAAGACAGATCTGAAGTAATTGAATGCCGATATTGTAAAAACACTAGTTCAGATTCCAGTTTCAAAACAACGTGTCTTCGGATTTCCCATCTAAAGCAATTGGCTCTAACGAGCCCCTTGCTAAAAACGCGTTGATCGAAATAACACGTAATATTTTACGAGCCATCGATCTTCGTGACACGTACGTGGTAGGAGACAAGCTTGAAAAAAGAATACGTGGCAGGAGACACAACATGTATATATATACCTCTATATCTAAAAAAAGAAGTGTTTTCATGTTCGATTTCAAATTTCTAAAATATTCACACTATATTTACTTATTACGTTATGTTTTATTTTCACTTTCCCAATCGAACACAAAAAAAAAAATAAAAAAAAATACGTGTTGTGACAAGAACGATAACAATGTGGGAAAAAGCGCATTTTGAAAACGTTTTCGGAAAAAGAGAAATTTTACATTTTCATTGGCACAGTCTGTAAGTCACATAATAAGTCAGACTTATTAGTAATAGATGATAACTTTATCAATTATCACATTAAAACAATCTGCATATAGATCTATCAAAGAGTCACACATATAGCTACGTATATGTTATTTTTATATTTTGCTTTAAACTGGAAATTAAATAAAAAAGTTCGAAAAAAGGGAATATGTTTGAATTAAACTGTTATTAAGAAAATGTGTGAAAATACATTAATAATTTTTATATTATTTATTGTTTTCTTATACAGAATACTGAACAGAAGTTTTATTTTGTAAATAACGGCCTCAAGCCCACACTAAACATACTATATATATTCACATATATGCAAATATATAAATCATTTTTGTTGTATCCATAATATATGTAAACGGTAAATGAATGTCAATGGAGATTGTAAATCTTCATTTACTACCAAAGAGCATTCATTGATCCTTTACATTTGGAAAACAAAGCATATATCAATATATACAAGAGTACAAACTCCAATTGATATACATTTTTTCTCAAGATAGCTATAATTACTTTGTATAGACAGAAACAAGTATAATTCTTGGATATATCCATTTCAAATGCAGTAGAGTTTTATTATAGCTCGGTATTGTATGCATGTACGTATAATATCACAAACAAAATTGATCATTGTTAGATTTTAACAGGAAATTAAAAACATCGCAATCTCTGTTATTATTATACTAGTGAAAAGGGAACCTATTTCTTCCTTCTGCGAAACTTGGATAAATGAAAAATGTGGGATACTCTTCTTCCAAAAGTATATCATCTTTGGTTAATAAACAGTAAAAGCATGTTCGATCCTATCTGTTTATGTTATGATGACGACCCAATACAACAAGTGTATGACTAGAGCATCGAAAAATAGCGAGAGCCTTTCATAGCTGGCATATTGCATCTCGAAGAGTCATATACGTTGTCAATTGTGTGTAACACAGTCCTTGATGCGCTGTTTGAAACCAGATAAGAATATATATTGTAATTACCAACTTGCTCAGAAATCCAGACATTACCAAACCCCTACGTGTATAATACATCTTTCACTTTTGACGCTCGTGATACTCTTCCAGTCTCTGCAATAGCTTTAAGCATTTAAAAGAAACAATTTCGTGGGTACCTTTGCCGATACCAATAAGATATTAATTTTGCAAAATATATAACACATAAAGGATATCTTCAACATTCCCATAGGACCGTTCTATTGTTGACAGTCTGGTTGACCCCAATATAGTATTTACAAAAGTTTAGTTGAACCTTTTCGACGAAATCAGAGTATGAATGACCCCATAGCTCGGAACCGTTTGTTAGGATAGGAACAACCATACTGCCAAATAATTCAAATATTGTATGATGTTTAAAGTTGCCAAAATTATACTGATAGCATGTACTCACCACTTACCGGAAATGGGTGATTTATGATCAGTTACTGAAAGAGTGGAAACTATTGCAGGAATAGTTCAGATTGCTCGTAACCTACGCTGTTTTGAAATGCCTTCTGTTCTATATTAAATGCATGTAACTGCGTAACTATGCAGCAAAGAGGTTTAGCCACAGCAGTATGTTTTTACTGAAATTTTATAGTGAAAGTGATAAATAGTTAGATATTACTATATCAAATGGAACAGTATCGGGATATGCATTTAGCCGAATATTAAATCTTGATTTTCACAAAAAGCTTTAATCCAATTTTCACCACATTATGTGTGTGATTGATGATAAAGCATACTCTTTATTATTATGCAAATATTGTCTCTGTGCAAATTAGTCAGGGGTGATTTTACAAGTATCTTCCGCTAATTGGGCTAAAAAAAAGATAGTTACATTCAAAATTTGTTTTCAGATTTAGATCATTCTGTAAATTACAATGTTAAAGATCTTTTAAAAGCTATTTTAAATCCGAAAAATATCTCAATTGGGTTAATAACAGTAATGACAGAATTGCAATGACAAGACTGAAAGGTACATCTCACCATTTATCAATTGAGGAGGAAGGACGATATAATAACATACCTGGGGAAAACAGAATATGTTAAATGTGCAACTTGAATGGTATCGAGAAAGAATATCGTTTTATACCTATATTTCCTATGTATCGTCATCTTAGAACCAATATACTTCCAAAATATTTTCATATTTGTCTATCGCTGTATAAATAAAAACTATTAATGAAAAAGGATAATCTAAGAATATTGCGAAAACTTAGCAAATACAATTATATGGCCAATACTAAACGCTAATCTAAAACGGTACTATAGGCGGATAGAAATCCGAATAAGGTGATATTTTTAATTCACAAAATATACCAATCTAAGTTTAGTCTACCTGTACTTATTAAAATGAATTAAACTTTTCCCGGATATTATATATTACATGTCATCTAGTGAAACTATACTATATGAATTGCTATACAAATGTTTATTATGTATGTGTTGCAACAACATGTAAAAATGTTGTGCAAATAAAGAACTTGACCTTGTTAATACAGGTAGGATAACCATTCACAGCCTATCCTGTATGTTTTGAAATCTATTTTAATATTGAAAACGCTAAATACGCCCCTTCCTTGAAAGGAGTCGTAGAACGGATGCAAATTAAGATATGTGTTACCTGATACATTTTATATTAACCACACTATTATGAAAAGTGTATGTTTGAAAGGACTTTCCCGAAACGAAAAGTAAAGTTCACATTAACATACAGCCTTCAAATAAAACTGACAAATGACATAATATCAACATGAATACAGTAATGAAACAACAAGCAAATTAATCAATCAATCAATCAGCCAATCACTCAACCAAAACAACCAATAAATCGTCAATCATCTGAAAGACGAATGATTGAATAAATGAACAAATAAACGCATGAAGAAATGAAGGAATGAATGAATGAATGTACGAATGAACGAACGAACGAGTGCATGAATGAATGAATAAAAGAATGAATCGACTAGCCAATAAACCAACCAATCAATTAAAATATCAACGAGTCGATCGATAAATCAATCAATCAATTATCTCAGTCTTCTTCGGTGATTAAATATAAATGTCCTCCTTTGGCAAAACGCTTTTGCAACATATTTACATAACTTTCGCAAATAATGTTTCATTAAAAAACACATATTTAGTTCTGGTGATAAGTGTACAAAGTCGGCATTTTAAATAATATCCAAAAATGTGTTTCTACATATTTAACTTAAGTCACAAACTATCACAAAATGAGTTTTTGTCGCGGTTAAATCCTTACAGGTAATATATACCACATAACTGCACCAGCCTAGTTGCTTTATATAATGAATAAATGTATACCAAGTAATACATACACATAGCGCAGATATACATGTTTCGTATTCGTTGGAGTTCTTTCTGTTGCGTAAATGATATAAAATCAAACCAATTTTCCAGCTGATATCCCAACAAGTTACCGCATTTTCTTTTTGAAATAAGGACTATTTGGCGGTACCATATATGAGGGTTGTGAACTAGGCTGGATACAGTTTCATTTTAAAACCTCCATAGATGCATGTACTTTCATTGACATCACATAAAGTTTACAACTATTAAAACACCTCTCTGAAACCGAAATGGTGATCAGTTATTGAGAGCTACTGTAAAACAAGAATATTGAATTAATTCATTGCCAAAATTATAATGAGACTTTAACAATAGGTACTGATTCCAGTTTAGATTTCCACGTGTGACTTCAGAATTCAGCTACTCTAGCAATGGCCTCTGACGAGACATTTACTAAAAACACATAACAAGTATAGATGTGATATTAGAAACATAAGAGCTGGATTAACCGACTTTTCCATTGATTCAAAACATAAAGTGTTTAATAAGACGATGTTTGCCCTTCTCAAAAGTTTTTTATCCGACCGGTCAAGATAATTAGAACTTCCTTTTTATGGTAGAAAGTAGGTGACAATTGAAACTATGTATTTATTAAATAATTACAACTGTTATCAATCATCAAGATAAAGAGCCAGAGGCTTTAGGAATTGCATTTAAAGATTCAGCTTTGAATACTTAACCCTGATCGTATAACTTGAATTTGATATATACCTAGTATATGTTTAACCAGAAGAGAGAAATAGTATGTGATGTATAAGACACTAGAACAAAATGAGGACAACGTTTTCGATGCAGGGTCACCGACAACTGACAAATTTCACCAAACTGGCAAAGATTCTTGAATGACAATGTCAGCATGACTGCTAAGTTCAACGTTTTGTCTGATAAAATTGTTTGGATATGTTTATAAAAACATTGTCATGGTAACTAAAGAAGAAGAGGATGTGTGTTTCCACAACAACAGTTTTGACGGATTAACAACATGTTAAATTGTAGTCGTAGGGAGGGGAATATATTCATGTCCATCAATGCAAATCATGCTAAAATAGAGGGCCACACATTTGTCATTGCTTATAATTTATATCCGATGCTTACGTATACAATTCTTGATCTGGGAAAACTGTGGGTTGCATTTAGGCGAGTTTCTCACATTGAATGGTTGAATTAAGACCTTGTTTAACAAAATGTCGATTATTAGCACCTAGTAAAGATTCATGTGAAAATCACTCTTGATAATGATTACAAAACAATTAATTGTCCTATTCGTGACGAGGAGATCATTTCCAGTAAAAACGCGTGGACTGTGTGCATAAATATAAAAAAGGGCAGTTTAATTAATCACAATAATTACAAAGGTATTTATTTAATTTGTTAAATATTTGTTAATATTCTTATAACAAGGTTATCAAAATGGTGCGACATGTACACTATTATTGTTGAATCTCAATCAGAATTTCGCAAAAACAATTCAACAACTGACATTTCTTTTATTTTGATGGCATTGACACAACACTACTTATCGAAAAAGGAGGTTATATGTTATTGCATTTTTATTGACTATGAGAAAGCCTTTTTTAGCATATTTAACGAAACGGCAGATATCCCGTCGGAAATATTCAACATACAATTCAGTCAGTCTATCTTGGGTTAAGGGAGGCCTATCTTAAGGTTGTACAGTGAGTACATGATAAGAGTGTACGGGGAATCCCAAAATATTTTATGTTTGTATAAATGATCTAGCAAATTATCTGAATAATAAATGTAATTAGGGTATATATGTTTTTAATGATTTAAAATAATAAATCTTCTTATATTTGGTGACGATGGTATCAGTTTTTCTGATACGGTCGTTCTGTTTCAGAGGCAGATCGACTACATATAAGTGTATCCATCTAGTGTCTAGTGATAGCTTTCTCGTGTGTTTTAAAGTGTTGAATATGTGTCGATATTAACTAACAACACGCAAGTTGAAAACCTAGGATCTCATTTTAGATCCTAGGTTTTCGGTAGGAACTGAGAACCTAGGTTTTCAGAAAAACCTGTGATCTCAGACGAGGACCTAAGATCTTATGTGAGAACCTAGGTTCTCGTTGTTATTGTGCAAACGGCGTGCCAGAATGGCCTATTTGTTATAGCTACAGAAACGGGAAATTATCTCGCATAATATTTCTTAGACCAAACAATCCTTTAAGCAAGAATTATCCCTTACAAAAAAAACAATCCATGTTCAATTGGCCGTTTTCAAACACAATGAAAGTTAACAACATTAAGTTAATGTTCCCGAAACAGACCATCCTTCGCATGCCCTACACGGTGTCTGGTAAGACGTTTACTGTTCACTGTTCGAATGATTGATTAATTGAGGTTTAACATGTTTTTACTTTCCCATTTTTTCTTGAACAAGTATTTAACACACTATTATTCCTAGACATTTAGAATACCTACAACATATTTTCCATCTTTAACGGACGCATGTTACCATGATAATGGACAATCAGTTGCAAGAGTGTTTTGGTCAAGCTGACCCAGATTTCGATTTGAAATCATCAGCCGACTGAGCTAGTTAATGTCTTGGAGTCTACTGGATTATCTCCACTCTGGTGTATCTGGATGTATGCAAAGACTGTCAAAACACAACACAACATTTGCTCGGCCATGCCTTATATGTATTTATGACCAATCTATAACGGCGCGGGTACTGTTTAAGTCTCAAGAAAGCAGACATCAAGCGTGTTAAATTTAAGATGAAAGCTTGTTTCGCAATCGATGTAAAAAAAATAATTTTAAATTATTTCTAACGTCTTAATCGAATTGAACGGTTAAGTCAAGGGACGGACGACTTCAAAACAAAAAGTAAAAGTAGAGCTTTTGAACAAATCGAAATAGAAACCCAAAACCCATGAGCTATATTTAAATCAATAAAAACAAGACTTTTTGGAACGCTTTGCTATATTAAAGGTTAAACACCATTTAAAATATTCTCAATTTGTTTTATTATTTTAACCTTTAACTTTTTCTAAGAAGTGGCAAGGTGATTTTTTAGTAACAATCTCCTTGTTCAACTTGTGTTTTATGAATATCTGGAAACTTTTTCCTATATTTTGACAACTTTTTAACGAAAACGTCAGCCAACTAAAGAGAACAGGGTTTATATTATAAATATTATAAATATACAAGATAACACATGTGTTATTGTCAGCCGGAATAGCTCAGTTGGGAGAGCGTTAGACTGAAGATCTAAAGGTCCCTGGTTCGATCCCGGGTTCCGGCGCGAACGGAACGTTTGGCGGCTGGCCACCTTTTTGTTTTATCTTTTCTATCATTTTACTGCTTCACAAAATATATTTAGTATTGTGAACATACTAGTATGATGTATTATTGTTTTATATACTCATAAGCAAAAGTTTAGTCAGTACTTATACTTGAAAATATAAAGTTAACCAATTGACTTATTACATAGTTTATTTAATATCCAACATTAGTTAACAATATAAACATAAAATCCCAACTAATTCCAGTAGTTTACACTTCATATTTAACATTGGTGTCTAAACATGGGTGGTCATTTCTGCCAAAGTCAATATTTCGTGTGGCCACCCCTTGTCTCAGTTGCTGCTACACACCGACGTCTCATACTATTAGTGTTCTTATAACGTGAAGTGGTGCTCTCGTCCATTCCTCTTGCAAAGCCCGCTCAAGGTCCACCATGTTGTTGACGTCATCCCTGCTACGTACTTTACGTCCTAGGTAGTTCCACATATGCTCGATCGGTGAGAAATCAGGTGATTTTGCAGGCCAATCAAAAGAATCAATGTTATGTCCAGCCAAAACGTTCTGTGTGTAACGTGCAGTGTTGCAGCGCGTGTTATCGTGCTGTAAAACGTCAGCATGAAGGTTGGCTTTGTGAACAATGACGTAAACAATGATTCCATCACTATAGCTAACAGCATTTAGATGACCACGTACTGTTTTAAGTTCTGTTTTCCCACTGTGTGAAATCCCGCCCATATCATTACACTTACATCACCGTAGCGATCACGCTGGATGACGTTAGCAGGCTATAGCCGTTCACCCTTTCGTCTCCACGAATCCTGCCATCTGCCCCTTGTATATTAAATTTCGATTCATCTGTGAAGACGATCCGGTTCCAATGGCTTCTAGTTCAGCCAACATGTTGGCGAGCCCAATTTAGACGTGCTGCACGGTGACGCGCAGTCAACGGAATGCCGACGTAAGGGCGACGAGCACGAAGTCGCGCGGCCCGCCAGGCAATTACGGGCCGTGAAAACCGAAATTCTGGTTCTTGTGGCAGTTCTAAGTCGACCCACAAGCTTTCGGGCGCCATGAAACGATGACGTTGAGATGACGGCATAATATACCGATCTTCGCGTGGCGTCGTTTTACGAGGTCTCCCTGACAGCGGCCTGTCCTAAACGCTGTCCGTTACTTGGAATCGTGCTTGCAGACGAAAAACAGTCCGTTCATAAACACCAAAACGACGTGCGACGTCAGCTGCAACAATCCTAAAGCGATATGTCTGTTATCTAACGATAAGCTTGGGCGACGTCCCATGATTAGTTTCGATATCTTATTTCCAGATTATTTAAATGTGACACTACACTATTCATTTGGAACAATTGCCGACAAACTGACAATTCAAATTTTACCGTGCACGTGTAGCACGTGCTTTACGAAAAATAACAAAAACAGTTTATTACAGTGGTTAATCGTGAATTTGCTGGTGTATATGTGATAACAAGGTCAAACGCATGCTGTATACAAGTATTCAATTTAATACTTTCAAAATTGATTAATTTGGACCAGAATAACTCATTCTAATATATTACAGATCTGCAGCTGAAAATATCTAGGCAATAGTGTCGAAAATCTCAAAAGATTAAAGTGTTTGTTTATTTGGGGTTTTACACCGATTTCACATTGTTTTAATTTATATCGTGGCGATAGTTCACTGACTGTTATCCTGGACATCCATAATAAAACGATGACCGTATGCGAAACTACCATAATTCCTGTTATAACTTCGAACTCCACGTGGTTACGCATCCAGTCATCGCCAATAAACTAATGAAACCCGAGTAAATTCAAACACATAATATTTATTATTCTACATTGCAATACAAAACAATTTTACTATATATTTTATCTTAAGGTTTGGAAATATATGGGCGCGACTGTTATAACTTTTTCAACAAATCACAAAATATAACTTTTATTCAATTACAAGAGTGGGCTTATGTAATGATTGAGCTGTCGGCCAAATTGGCGTGTATATGACTAGCTCCAGAAATGTCTTATTAATTTAAAATTCATAAGCCCCAAGCATTCACATACAACAAGAAAACAGAATCTGACCATGGGATATACAGAGGTCACAACCAAATTATTAAAAGTTTATAAAGTTCAAAATTTTAAATGTATCACCATAATGTAAATGCTAAATTTATTTGTTGTTTGGATCTCGCTAACTGCCATATTGGCAGCATGAATCCAATCAAAGCTGCCAACCGCCAAAAGTAGGAAAAATCCACCTTTTGCGGAAGCAAATCCCAAACAACAAACACTGTAGTGTAGACTTTATATTGCTGAAATTAAGCAATAAATTATGTACGTATATTCCAATTTCATATAGCCATCAACATTATCCAATTTTTTTTAATTTTTTTTTTATAAACGATACCAATTTAATACCCTGGTTATCAACAACCTCATAGATAATGTATTTAAAATAAACAGTGCTGCCCATATAATTAGCAAATATACTGTTTTCCATTCAAACATTCAACAATCCCTTTATGTATTTGTTTTAAAATAAATTGCATTTCCAACGTCTGTTAAGTGGACACCATCGCTACTAAGATACTTTTGCCCAGATGTACATATCATCGGATGGCGTAAGTAAGCACCACCACTTTTAATTGACAACTTGCCAGCAAAACTGTTTAAACGCTTCCTACAAAGCTCCATTGCTCTATTATCAATAGCATATCTCCATTTATTTCTTCGCAAAATTTCCGACCAGATAATTTTCGTGCTGGCATAAGGTCAGAAATACGTTTAAATATCTGTGGAATCAAACGTCTTGTAGACATAATAGAACACTTTCCCAGATCATTTCCACCACAATGCAACAAAATAAAAGAAGGGGGTCTCTCGTATTTGGACCAACGTTCTTAACTTTCGACTAATATTACTTAGCATAAGTCCACCGTAATCCTGCCACCAAAGTTCGACTGACTGCTGTATCCCTAAGTTGACTCCCCCTGGTCTACATCTGGCCGCAATAAATGCTTTTTTTTTATAATTGACGAACCAAGGCACCATACCAAGAATCCTACAACAACTTGGTTTGAATTAGCATACAGTTGATAAATCATTAATATTCAGATACTAAGCCAAACCTGGCAAAGCACTCGGTTCGGATCCGATATAATGTATGTACGGTATGCAATTGAGCTCCATCTACCTGCTAATTTGATAGTTTCTGTAGAATGACCTACTTTAGCTGCAGTAGTTGCAGCTCCTATTCGAAAAGAGTGAGCCTTATAATTAGCATAATTAACATTCAAACATGAAAGGGCTTTTTTAACACTGATGAGAAATGAAAACGCGACAATGGCCTACCATTTAAATGACAAAGTAATGGACCATTTATTTTCGGACGTCCTGTTAGGAACTTTATCATACTATTAACTGGACAAACATTAGTACCCGATCTGGATAATTTTAAAAGTACACATTTTCCCGACTGATCTGTCTTTGAATACCTTAGTAGAATAGTTAAATACCTTTAACAGTGTCCAAAGTAACATCTTTGATTGCAACAATTTGTTCAATATACTCTATTTTTGTAACAGTTATCTCCCCGATTCTAAAGAAACCAAAGAATGCTAAACAAAATGAAGCAATAAATAATTGGCATTCGTACGTGTTTGTACATACTGCTGGAAGCATAGTTATAATTTAATTCAATAATGAAATTGTAATTGGCAATTTAGCTGTGCCCTTGTTTAGAGATCTTTGCATACCCACAATCATTTTTGACATTATGAAATTATAAGTGACATCATTCAAATTTTTAATTTTGCACTGATAACTTATAGCGCATAAATATAAACGGGCTGTTTTATGTGACAATCTTTGCAGTGATAATGATACCAGAAACAATGAAAGTTGGACTATTGTAGGAGGCCAACAATTTTCAATCCCATATCGAGACCTAAATGATTCAAAGTGGCGAATTCCAACCTTGTACGAATCAATAGTATTTTTTGCGAGCGCAGCATTTACAAGACGTTGAGCTTCATCGTTGAGATCAGAAATTGGAACTGAATGGGTACTGGCTCGGGGGTTTCTTACGCTTCCGGTGCCAATATTCGCAATCGGTTCCACTGCATACGAGAAATGGCATCATCAATTCCATTACATTTTGATGAAATGTGAACAGCTTAAAAACAACTTTCTATTTTCATTGATATCAACACGAATTCCCTAACAAGAAGCATCAACCTTTTTTACCTAGAAGATTGCTTATTTATTACAGTGACTAGTGCTTCATTGTCAATGTGAAGCAATTTATGCTTCTGCTTCATTTCAACACCTCACAAATGTACAGCCAACAACATACATGGGCACCATTTCTAGAAATGTAATGTCCTCCAAAATTTCCATACCAAACCAAGCCCTGGGCCATTGAAGAAATGCGCATTTTCCAGCAAAATAACAAACACATCCTAAATCTGCCGAATCGGCACTATCTGTAAATAATTGCAAGCAACTGCTATCAAACCAAATATTGTCAGGAATATGTACGACACACCATTAAACTCGTTGAGGAATATCAACCACAACTGCATGCCTTGCTTTAGTTCTGCAGATACCCTCACTAAATGAAAATGTTTTTTAAGGGGCCTAATTGCATCGTAAAACCGCATTAAAAATGCCCTACTTGATCTAACAGCTTGACCGAAGAAATTAAGCTTCCCTACAAGAAATTGTAACTCCTTTAATGTTACTTTATGTTTGCTCAACATATTTATCAAAAGCTGTCTCAATTCCTAAATTGTTTGTAATGGGACTCTAATGGTCATTGTTTTAGAATCAAGCTCAAGACCAAGAAATATTAGAATTAGAATTACAGTTGTTGGGCCTATAGGTTTATCGTCGGCTATAGGTACCCCGATTTCATTACAAATACGCGAGAAGGCAGAAACTAATGATTGACACTTATTCGAGTCTTTTTCTCCAGCTAACATAAAATCATCCAAATAATGATCAAAGAAATAAATGTTTGTTTTGTAACTGATTAACCAATGTAAAAAAGTTGAGAACTTTTCGAATAAGGAACAACTTAAAGCAAGACCCATAGAAAGCATTACGTTTATGAAATTCTGATCATCTACCTTAATACCCAGTAAATGAAAAGTATCCGGATGAATTGGTAATAACCTAAATGCTGACTTAATGTCTCTTTTTGCCAAAATTGCGTCCTTCCCAAGCTTAAAAATCATTTAAAATTTAAAATCATACCTTGTCAAAAGATGAGTAAGATACAGAGCAAAGGTTATCATCAATACCATCATGTACACTATAACCAGCCGGAAAAGATAAATGTGTTATAAGTCTCCAGCTACCATCTGATTTAGGTACTAGGCCGACTGGAGATACTTTAAAATTATCAAAAGGAGGTTTATTAAACGGACCAATCATACGGCCTAACTTAACCTCTTTAGAATGTTTTTCGTTTAGTGCATTTAAGTTCAAATTGGCCGATTTGAGATTCTTAACACTTGATGTTAAAGTTGTCCCTGTATACTGAAGCCTAACACCCATTAGTAAATCCCTCTTTTAACAGTAATGCATCTTCCTGATTAGGATATAAGTCAAGATAATGAACCAATCTTTCAACCTTTACAGGTGTATAGCCCAACTTAAACAAGTTATCGCGGGATTCTGGAACCTGCACGACGTGGCCCAACGCCTGGTCTAATGTATGGTCCTTGTTGGCCTTGTTGTTGGCCTTGGAAACCAGAGGCCCTCCAATTATATACATTACCTCCCTTGTTCCTTTGGCAATACCTGGAAGGATGGCCAAAATTACAGTTTAAACAAGAGTGTAGAAAGGAGCAATTAACAATAAAGCACTGACGAAAATTATAATTAAAGCATTTCTTTATCGCAACACTGTTTGACTGACTGACGGACATTGGCTGGACAATATTAGAACTCATATACAAGAGCCACAACTCGTAATCAATTTTGTCAAAAGACACGGACATTGGATCGGACGCCATTTGTAGTCGAAATTGTTGATCATATGATCTCCAACCCAGTCCTCCATGACGTTTGGCTCCTGTTCTAATGTATTTTAACAATTCTTGTGTTTTGTGTTGATGAGCAGACAAATAAATACCACAGAAAATGATAAATGCATCAGTCAAGGATTCTATTGTATCCAAACTATTTTGTTTTTGCTTAGACTATTTAAGCACTAATTCACCTGAAGCATTTAAGGATAAATTGCTCTCCATATTGCCATCAACTTGTGTTGAGAATAAGGACCCGAGGTCAACCTACTGCCCTCCAATAATTTTTTCTTTTAAATTAGAGGACACGTGAACCCCAATAGCAGAGTTCACACTAGGCAGCTGCTGCTCCCCGGACATAACTTGTTCTAAACCCAGATTTAATTTAATACACGGCAATTCATTAGCAGCATTATCCGGCTATTCCAATTCCACCGCTCCCGGTTTTGAACAACTTCGTTTTGGCGAAGACACCATTCTCTCTTCGTTTGCGAATCTTTTTACCATAACCCTGGACTGTCTGCTTATTCTGAAACAATGAATATAACAAGAGCACCGCCCGCGGGTGCCTGACGCTCGTCTGATATTATTTACTGTTTATTTATTTTATATAAAAATTATTCAAATTCGAAATTATTTATGAAATATGTGTGCACAATTTGAAATCAATCTAACAAAAAATGAGGGAGCTATGACCAAATCTTAAAGTCAACCCAAAACCACCAAAATCATGTTTTTTACCCCAAAAACAAGGTCAAACTCCGTATCTTTAGCATACAATGTGAAGAAGGGTATTAGATGAACAAGTTTTCCAAGTTTCAAAGTATCATGTTTGATAGTTTCCATGTAAGTGACCTAAACGCAAAACTTAACCAACGCCGACGCTCGTATGATATTATTTACTGTTTATTTATTTTATATAAAAATTATTCAAATTCGGAAAGAATATTTACATATTATTATGACCGCACAACTGCTTTTTTTCAAGTATTGAAACAAGATTAACTATGTGGAAATAAATACAAGTTCATATACATGATAAGGAAGATCTTCACGTTGGATGGCTGTCACAATCAGTCAAGATCATGAGCTGAGTCTTGTGTATGCAATGGACAGGCAAATGATATTGGTACATTAAGTCAACTTTAACTAAAGATATTGAATATATTACTATTTTCCTATTTTTAGTAACTCTGATTTAAGATATTCATAATGTGTTGAAGGACATTATGTTTTCATTGTTTAGGAAAAAATTGAAATCAATGTAACAAACAAGAATTACGCGTAATTAAATGTCTCGCTGTCCCCTACTTTGACTATCCATGCAAGAGTAAAAGACAAAAAGTAAAATAACAAAACTTTAACTTTGAGCAAAACACAAAGTTCAAAAATACAAGATATTCGATTTTTTTTTTAGATAAACGCAAAGTTCAAAAATACAAGAAATTAAAAAAAAAAAAAAAAAATAAGAGCTTAACGCATTACTCAAAAATACAAGAAATTAAAAAAAAAATACAAGCGCAAAGTTAAAAAATACAAGAAATTAAAAATAAATAAAAAAATACATAAGTTTTTCCCTGAAACCTGTTTGATTGTTGAAGTACTTTATTATGAAATTTGAAATTATTCTAACAAACTCAGCATCTTCAGCATACAATGTGCAGAAGGGTATTAGATGTAACTATATTCCAAATATGAAAGCCCTAGTACCACTACTTATTGAGAAAAAGAAAAAAAAGAAAAAATTAAAAAAGAAACTTTAACGTTGAGCAAAGTTAAAAAATACAAGAAATGAAAAAGAAAAAAATCCAAATGTTTGACCCAAAATCCCATTTGAAATGTTGAAGTACATTATTTATGAAATATGTGTGCACAATTTGAAATCAATCTAACACAAAATGAAGGAGCTATGACCACATCTCAAAGTCAACCAAAAACCACAAAAATCATGTTTTTTACCCCAAAAAGAAGGTCAAACTCAGTATCTTTAGCATACAATGTGAAGAAGGGTATTAGATGAACAAGTTTTCCAAGTTCCAAGTATCATGTTTGATAGTTTCCATGTACGTGACCTAAATGCAAAACTTAACCAACGCCGACGACGACGCGGACGACGACGCAGACGACGACGATCAAGTGACGACAATAGCGCTTTTTTTTTTTTTTCAAAAACAAACAAAACCCATTCAAATATTAAAAGACCTCGTCGCTCTCGGGAACAAGTGGCATCCATAAGACCAGCCGGACGTTATAACATGTGCTCTTCTATCCATCTAAAACCTCGTAGTAATCAACCATCCGATTGAAATAATTTAATTACCCGTATATTTAATGTATATTAAAACTAATTTAAAGATAATTGTATGAAATAGGTTATAATTCTTAGAAAAATATGAAATTTTTGAAGAGTCCAATAAAACTAACCTTGCTGTTGAAGAGAAATAACAGAAGAGGAAATGTGAAAGTGAAACCGGTGTGTTGTAAGAACTTTGCATCCATAAGAAATACCTAATACCTCCGGGCAACTATAAAACTGCATGAATTCCATGATAACATTCGACTATAGTTTATATAAAACCATAGTCGTCATTATACATGATCCCTGGGTAAACAAACCAGTACTTGGCTAGGAAACGTGCCTTGTCAAAGGACACCCGAACATGACCGCCGCGACTGGGGATCGATCCCGAGACACCCTGTTGCAAATCCCAGACGCTTACCACTCGGCCACGGCGGATTCCTGAAAATGTTATTACTGAAAAGAGTTGAAAATATTGTGGCAATTTCTCCTTTTGTTATCAAAGGTTATCTGTCTCAGAGGCGTCAAAAATCGTATAAATGTGGAAAAGGGTTGAATTATAATCCCTATCTATAATAGTTATGACGATACTATCAGTTTTTGAATACGATGAAGTCGAATGAATGAATTATTTTATATTGTTAAATATTTTACTACGCTATTAATTGCAAAAAAGTTCAATGTCCATGCCTTTATTCAATGAAAATGTAACTACAAATAGTGTTATTTATATACGGGACCATTTTGAAGCAGCAATATGTTGATGCTAGATCCCGAATCACGACGTGATTCATATATAAATTATAGTCTCTACACAACTGACTTTTTCTATCCCTGTTTCGAATTATAATAAGATAGTTTATTAAACCAATGTTTTAGTTGACACATGATAGCTTGGTATAACCCTGTATTTAATTCATATAAGATGACTTGTTGTACTCCTGTTTTGAATTCATACAATATTACATGTTGTACCCCTGTTTTTGATTTCACATCCGAGAGCTTGTTCTACCCCTATTTTTGATTTCACATCCGAGAGCTGTTTCTACACCTGTTTTTGATTTCACATCCGAGAGCTTTGTTCTACCCCTATTTTTGATTTCACATACGATAGCTGTTTCTACACCTGTTTTTGATTTCACATCCGAGAGCTTGTTCTACTCCTGTTTTTGATTTCACATCCGACAGCTTGTTCTACCCCTATTTTTGATTTCACATCCGAGAGCTGTTTCTACCGCTATTTTTGATTTCACATCCGAGAGCTGTTTCTACCCCTGTTTTTGATTTCACATCCGAGAGCTTGTTCTACTTCTGTTTTTGATTTCGCATCCAAGAGCTTGTTCTACCCCTGTTTTTGATTTCACATCCGAGAGCTTGTTCTACTCCTGTTTTTGATTTCACATCCGAGAGCTTTGTTCTACCCCTATTTTTGATTTCACATCCGATAGCTTGTTCTACTCCTGTTTTTGATTTCACATCCGAGAGCTTTGTTCTACCCCTATTTTTGATTTCACATCCGAGAGCTTGTTCTACTCCTGTTTTTGATTTCACATCCGAGAGCTTTGTTCTACCCCTATTTTTGAGTTCACATCCGAGAGCTTGTTCTACTCCTATTTTTGATTTCACATCCGAGAGTTTGTTCTACTTCTGTTTTTGATTTCACATCCGAGAGCTTTGTTCTACCCCTATTTTTGATTTCACATCCGATAGCTTGTTCTACTCCTGTTTTTGATTTCACATCCGAGAGCTTGTTCTACTCCTATTTTTGATTTCACATCCGAGAGTTTGTTCTACTTCTGTTTTTGATTTCACATCCGAGAGCTTTGTTCTGCCCCTATTTTTGATTTCACATCCGATAGCTTGTTCTACTCCTGTTTTTGATTTCACATCCGAGAGCTTTGTTCTACCCCTATGTTTGATTTCACATCCGAGAGCTTTTTCTACTCCTATTTTTGATTTCACATCCGAGAGCTTTGTTCTACCCCTTTTTTTTATTTCACATCCGAGAGCTTGTTCTACTCCTGTTTTTGATTTCACATCCGAGAGCTTTGTTCTACCCCTATTTTTGATTTCACATCCGATAGCTTGTTCTACTTCTGTTTTTGATTTCGCATCCAACAGCTTGTTCTACCCCTGGTTTTGATTTCACATCCGAGAGCTTGTTCTACTCCTGTTTTTGATTTCACGTCCAATAGCTTGTTGTACCCTGTTTTGAATTAACATAATATAGATTATTGTACCCTGTTTCGAGGTCACATAAGATAGCTTGTTGTTCCCTGTTTTGAATTCACATACTATAGATTGTTGTACCCTGTTTTGAATTCACATTAGATAGCTTGTTATTGCCTTGTTTTGAATGCACATAAGATAGCTCGTTGTACCCTGTTTTGAATTCACATAATATAGCTTGTTGTTCCTTGTTTTGAATTAATATTCATAAGATAAATTGTTGTTCTCTCTAAATTCACATAAGATAGATTGTTGTACCCCTGTTTTGAATTCACATAAGATAGCTTGTTGTACTTCTGTTTTGAATTCACATACGAAAGCTTGTTGTATACTGTTTTAAATTCACATGATATGTTTGTTGTACCCCTGTATTTAATTCACATACGATAGCTTGTTGTACCCCTGTATTTAATTCACATACGTTAGCTTGTTGTACCCCTATTTTAAATTCACATAGTATAACTTGTTGTACCACTGTATTTAATTCACATACGATATCTTGTTGTTCACTGTTTCGATTTCACATGATATCGCTTGTTGTACACATGTATTTAATTCACATATGATAGTTTTTTGTACCCCTGTTTTAAATTAATAATATAGCTTGTTGTTCACTGTTTGGAATTTGCATCAGATAGCTTGTTTTACCAATGTTTTGAATTCACATAATATAGCTTGTTGTAACCCTGTATTTAATTCTCCTCCGATAGCTTGTTGTACCCCTGTTTTGAATTCACATAATATAGCTTGTTGCAACCCTGTATTTAATTCATATATGATAGCTTTTTGTACCCCTGTTTTAAATTAATAATATAGCTTGTTGTAACCCTGTTTTTAATTCACATACGATAGCTTGTTATACTACTGTATTTAATTCAAATACGACAGCTTGTTGTTCCCGGTATTTAATTCACACGAGACAGCTTGTACCCCTGTACTAAATTTACATACGATAGCGTGTTGTTCCAGGTATTTAGTTCACATGAGACAGCTCGTTGTACCCTTATATTTAATTCACATACGAAAGCTTGTTGTACCCTGTATTTAATTCTCCTCGATAGCTTATTGTACCCCTGCATTTCATTCACATACGATAGCGTGTTGTTCCCGGTATTTAATTCACATGAGACAGCTTATTGTTCCCTATTTTGATTCACATAAGATAGATTGTTGTTCTTACCTTTGAATTCACATAAGGCATATTGTTGTACACCTGTTTTGAATGCACTTGATATAGCTTGTTGTACCCCTGTTTTGAATTCACATAAGATAGCTTGTTGTAACCTTATTTGAATTCAGATCAAATAGCTTGGTTTAACCTGTTTGAAATTACATAAATAGCTTGTTGTTCACTGTTTTGAATTTGCATCAGATAGCTTGTTCTACCAATGTTTTGAATTCACATAAGATAGCTTGTTGTACCCCTGTATTTAATTAACATATGATAGCTTATTGTAACCCTGTTTCTAATTCACATACGATAGCTTGTTATACCCCTGTATTTAATTCACATATGATAGCGTGTTGTACCCCTGTTTTAAATTCGAATAATATAGCTTGTTGTAACCCTGTTTTTAATTCACATACGATAGCTTGTTGTAACCCTGTTTTTAATTCACATACGATAGCTTGTTGTACCCCTGTTTTAAATTAACATAATATAGCTTGTTGTAACCCTGTATTTAATTCCCATAAGATAGCTTATTATACTCCTGTTTTTAATTCACATAAGATAGCTCATTTTACCCCTGTTTTTAATACACATAATATAGCTTGTTGTACCCCTGTATTTAATTCACATCCGATAGCTTGTTGTACCCCTATTTTTAATTCACATAAATAGCTTGTTGTTCACTGTTTTGAATTTGCATCAGATAGCTTGTTCTACCAATGTTTTGAATTCACATAAGATTTAATTCTTCTCCGATATCTTGTTGTACCCCTGCATTTAATTCACATACGATAGCGTGTTGTTCCCGGTATTTAATTAACACGAGACAGCTTGTACCCCTGTATTAAATTTACATACGATAGCGTGTTGTTCCCGGTATTTAATTCACATGAGACAGCTTGTTGTACCCCTATGAGACAGCGTGTTGTTCCCGGAATTCATTCATATGAGACAGCTTATTATTCCTGTTTTGAATTCACATAAGATAGATTGTTGTTCTCACTTTTGAATTCACATAAGGCAGATTGTTGTACCCTGTTTTGAATTCACATGCTATAGCTTGTTGTACCCCTATTTTGAATTCACATAAGATAGCTTGTTGTAACCTTTTTTGAATTCAGATTAAATAGCTTGGTTTAACCTGTTTAAAATCACATAAGATAGCTTGTTGTCGCTCCGTACTTGATTTCACATACGATAGCTTGTTTTATCCCTGTTTTGATTCACATAAGATAGCTTGTTGTTGCTCCGTACTTGATTTTACAAAAGAAAGCTTGTTGTACCATTATTTCAAATTCACATAATATAGCTTGTTGTAACCTGTTTTTTAATTCACATAATATAGCTTGTTGTAACCTGTTTTTGAATTCACATAATATAGCTTGTTGTAACCTGTTTTTGAATTCAATATAGCTTGTTGCACCCTTGACCTGTTTTGAATTCACACAAGATAGCTAGTTTTACCCTATATTTGAATTCACAAAAGATAGCTTGTTTTACCCTGTATCTAATTAATTCCCATAAGATAGCTTGTTTTACCAGGTTTCTAATTCACATGAGATAGATTGTTTTTCCCTGTTTTGAATTAACATAAGACAGCTTGCCTGTTGTGGATTCACATAATATAACTTATTGTAGCCCTGTTTTAAACTCACATAAGAGCTTGCTGTACTTCAGTTTTAGATTCATATAAGATAGCTTGATCTACCCTGCATTTGAAATCACATAAGATATCTTGTTGTAGCCCTGTTTTAAATTTACATAAGATAGCTTGTTGTACCCCTGTTTTGAATTCACATAAGACAGCTTTCAAATAAGTGGGCTTCACTTCTTGTTTCAACCCAAAAGTTAATCGAATACTATCTATGTTTTATGTTTGCGGATATGGAGTGTTATGGCGAGACTACATGAGTACATGTACATATTCTACTGGACCATTACTTTAATAATTTAGGCAACATTTTATAAATTCTCTTAAAATGCAACGTTATTGAACAGGGGGGTTGAACACATTGTGACAAAAAGAGACATTTCTTATTACTTTTTCAAAAGCCGTCTGCATTAAATGCATCAACGTGAATCTGTAAGAGTGAAAGGGGTTAAATAATATTATATTCCTTCAAATATTACGTTAAGGCATAGGAAGTATATAGGTATTGCAGTTATAAAAGTACATCTTTATTTTACGTCGTTAAGGTTAATATCCTTACACACAAACACAAGTGATTATTGATTTATAGAAGCTGGAATACAGGAAGGACATAACATAACATTGAGGTATCTATAGATCCTTGAGAAAGCAAGTAGGTCGATTAGTTAGATGGTCAGTGGTGTCTTTATTAGCTCGTCCCTGCGTGCGTAGACATTTGGTTTTAACAACTTCTTCTCTGTAGCAGTAAGGAAGCATCCTTTCATTTTCCACTGCTAAAGTCCTTTATTTTTGTTTTGAATCCACGCACAATTCTAGATTACAAGGCAAACGAAAGAAAAACTTTCAAAATCTTCATCTCCAAAACTGGTTTGCCAATTTTCAAATACATTGTGTAGAAATGTTCCTTGAGTGATCCTCGGATTTCAAATCATTTTGTCGAAAATTCCTTGGTTGACCCTCAATTAGATTCCTTCAAACCATGTTGATTGGTCGAAAAGAGGGCGCAAGGGGGCTGCGCTGTTAACATCGTATGGCTTTAGTAAACACTTAAAACAATTCCTCCTCAGAAACCATTTGGCTGATTTTTAGTTGATTTTATAAAAATGTTTCTTGGGTGACCCACTACAAAATACCATATTGATTGGTCGAAAAATAGTATCAAAAGGGGGAAACAGGAGCATGACTTGTTTGCCTAGTATATCTAAAGTAATGTTATGTTTTTCTCTTGCAGTGGAGCGTTATTGGCCCTCTCCAGCATATTGATGTATATCCGATCCATGTCTGGTCAAACAATACTTTATATTATGTTGAGTCGCGATAGCTAAGCCGGTAGCGATGAGGGCTGTCGATCCAAGTATCTGGAGTTCGATCCTCGTCTCGGTCATATTTTCTATCAGATGATTGACAACGTTCATTCTGATAACCGTTATTCGTCCTCCACTAATCGGCTTAACGTAGCCAAATGCATATGAAATACTGGTGTTAAACAGACAGGGAACGCATTTAAATACAAGTAAAGTGTTACCCTGTTGCTGGGATTTGGAGTGGGGTGCAATCAATAACAATGTTGGCCACAGTCGTCTTGATTCTTGATTGAACCTTAAGAGTCGGCTGAATGAGTCTGAACGATTGGAGTCACTGTAACTCTTGAGCTCCATTAGATGGGTTGGTATTGGTCTCGTACCTTATATATTTGTTATCTTGATGTAAATGTAAGGTTTGGGATCAATACCATCTTTCCTGTTCGCCGCGATATGACCCCCGCTGAAAGTGGCGTAAAACCAATAACAGTGTTAACTCTCATGACTTCACCTCTGAAGAGAAAATCCCTCTGAAGAACAACACGTCATACTCCCTTAATTACTATGAACATATTGACAAAAGTCTTTATACATTCGAAATGGAATGGGGATCATCATTGTTGGGAATAGGAGAACATATGTTAATTATGAGTTAAAGTCTCCTTCAGATGTGTCAGAACGTGCTTCTATCACGGAATATACTAATCTCTATAGAACGACACCTCCGTAGACTAGCTGCTTGTACCACCCTAACATCCCCTTTACCCCTACCCCGTTAGATATTTCACTCTTGTGTACCATGTTCTCTAGTTGTTTTGTGTTTACAGTGTTTTCTGGTTTTGTTAAAATAACTATCTTCATTGTATTGTTGTACCGAGGAGAAGCACCCCTGTGTTAAAGTCATAAATATGATACCATCAATCTGAACTCTCTCAGCCTCAATGGCAATCTTTTTTTTTTTGCAAATATAACAAATTCAGGTAGGTCAACTCGTATGCACTGGTGCAAATGATAACAATATATTATTTCTTCAATATAAACAAACAACAACTGTAATTTGAATATAGAGGTATGTTCTAATGAAGTAATCAAAGCTTGGAACCGATCATTTTCTTCGGCCCACGAAATATAATAAAAAAGTAAAGTCTACCTTAAAAGTTGCCATCATACAGAAGCTTTCGGACGTCTCTGGAGCATACGCCTTTTTAAAACACTGTGATAATTGGAGAACTTGCTCAAAACGAGCAATAACTTGCTTAAAACGAGCAACTTTTCCTTTGTCCACAATGTTTTTCAATATACTTTCATTTATAGATGATTTTCACGTTTTTGACGAATTGTTTTCAAAGTCGTCTGCTGCAGATTTGTTATATGTCAGAACAAGTTTAACGTATTGCATATCGCATTTGCGACCTGTGTAGATTAAGATCCGAGCAGTCTGAAATGGCTCTACACTGTTCATCAATACGTCATAGAAGGTTTCAAGTAACTACTGTAAAACAGTATCCGTTATGATCATTTCCGTACCAAATATCTTCGGTATGTATATACGCAGACAGGTTTTTATTCCTAACATGTTATCATGCCGTTAGGGTTGGTTTTCCTTGAGCTTCGACATTACTTAACAGTTTCCCACATACAACATATCTGCAGCAGACGACTTTAAACATTTAGATAAAACTATGGCAAATTCATGTTTATAAATAAAAGTATAATTTGAAAACATTGTGGCAAAAGGAGAAATTGATCTTTACTTTTTTGAAAAGAGTTTTCTCATTCCATAAATAATTTGTTCTTTCGTATTTAAGAGTTGTATAAACTGGTACATATTTTGATATTGTGCATAAGGGATTAATTGCATCTACAATTTATCACAAAAAGGAAAAATAAAATGAAACACATCCCCTTAGTCAATTTAAGATTAGGCAAGATGTTCCATGTGTTTGTACAATCGAATTAGTTTTTACAGACTATGGTAGTGTCCAATTTCAGGAAAGCCCAGCTATAGAGGAACAATAAACACGGTTTGCAGTTTTATGTGCCAAAGACCTCTGCCCCAATGTCAACGTGTAGTGTTATCACTTGACATCGAACGTCAGTTACAGAAAAATTGCTAAGGTCAACCAATCAGATAATAGTATGATAGTCACGTGCTTGATTTGCCATCTTTAGAATTTACTATCGAAAAATGAAGCACGCTTTGTTTTCTTGGGTTAAACATCCGCCTCCCTTCCTCCATCCAATGAATTCACATATGTTATATAGTTCTTTCCATTCATGTGGTTTTTTGTTACTTTCATTATGTTTATGCTTGACATATTCCTATCGGATATTGTTTAGCAGTATTCTTTACAAGAGTACAATTTTCTCTTTTCAACTGTGCCATAGTATCAATCACTTACGGTGTTCACCAGCTCGTGTCGATCTAAAGTAGTTGTTCCCGATCGACTAGAGTGTATGTCTATGCTTTTAACACTATTAACATCTTACTTATGGGCGGTTATGTCTCCAAGATATGACATGTAATCACTCTTCATATTTAGAGAAAGAAACCAGTGACATATTTTCATAATTGATTACATTGGTCAGATGGATACTAATGAAATATAATGAATAGCAATTTTGAAGCATCTCTTTCGATTGATTAAATTAACACACGTGTTTCAAGTCATTTTAAAAAAGTACAATTCTAGTCAATCTACCAATGAATTTGCGTTGGAAAACGTTCATTGCCATTTAGAAACCCGACTTAAATAGGAAGTCGTGCGTGCATCGGTTTATGTATACATAGGTTATAACACTTGTAAAAAGCACGTGTACTGTCTGTAAATCGTCTCGTCAACATCGTTTAAATCAGAAATAAAAAATCAACCAAACATATATATATCAGCTGAATTACAAAACTTGGAGAGTTTTTCTTCTGTACGATAAGTTTAATTCATTAATCAATGTCAAAACGATGTTAAAATTAAGCCTCTTCATCCCATAGAAGACAATTCTCTTCGAAATCTTGTTTTTCTACCTGTTTTTCTACAGAGTAGTGTCTTATTTAATACTTATCGATATATTTAAATAAACGGTCCTAAAGGAACTGACCTGACCAAGACACCTTGGGACCTCTTGGTTAGAAGGGGGAACGCTCTACAAAATCGCTACAAATGTTAAATAAGTAAGGCAGTACACATGGCTCCTTATTAGTCGCCGGGAAGAAGCCCGCGACTTCTATTTTTAATTGCTTTTCGGAAATCACATGGGAGGAGGAGTTATTATTAGAAAACAAAAACAAATTTTAATGTCTTGAACATATTACAATTGTGTTTGTTTAAAAACACTAAGATATGACACATCTAAAATGAAATAAATATTCCGATGTTTTAAGTATTTGCAGTTTCTTTATTTTGACTCGTATTTCGTTTTTGGGTTTTATTTACGAAGACAAAACCGTCCCTATGAGACTTGCAGCAGACTGTTATGTGGCAATATCCTGATAAAAATCACGTCGAATTCTCCTTTAAAATAGCAATTTTAACTTACTGAATGTTATTTGCATGTTCAAAGACATGTCCTTATTTGTGAAGAATGCATTTTATAATGTTTATCCATGTATATCTAAAATATGAACTGTTTCTAAGCTAAAACTGTTGATCGCGTGACTCGCAAATACCAACTGCGTAGATCAATCTCCTTTGCAGAGAGCCGCTCTTTACACTCACTTACACATAGTAAATTATAGGTGATTCGAAACAAACGAAGAAAAGAACAAACCGAGATAAAACTGGTTTTAAAAGAAAAATGACTTTGAACGAACACTCTCTGCCTATAAAGAGAGTTTCAAGAACGACACATCTGCGAAGAAGAATTAGGGTCACGAATCGGGTCTTTCGTACAAAATTATTTCGTCCTTGACAATTTTAAATTTGTCATTAAATTCCCTAAAGGCATATTGCTTCCGATCTGCATATTGTTATGCATCATGGACACAAGGGCGCTCATCATAATATAATTCTAAAACATGAGTAGTTTGTTATTTTCATTATAAAAAAGGAAAGAAAGAATTACAATAAATTAACATGTTGTAGGTCTCAGGTTATGTTCGAAATTAAGTTTAAATTATACAACAATTTCAATGAGATTTAATTGTTTAGCTGATATTATATTTCGAAGATGGTCTAATTTATAAATATTGGACTACATTTGAACATTTGTTAAAGTATGATATAATTAGGATGCCAAGCTAATATCATTTTGAGAAAAAGAGAAAACTCATGCCTTCAGCGATTTAACCCTTATCTCATTGTTTTAAAAGTAGATTGCTGCAAAGGTGTCCAATGTTGACATTAATAGGGAAAAGGTAAAATGACTCGCTATTGCATGCAAATCCTAAATTGTCTGTTTTGTGGTTTTATTGATAAATAATAAAATTTAAATATTCTTACAAACATCTTGAAAAGTGTATGTGGAATTCACAAATCTTATAATTATTCATTACTGAAAGCACTGCATACATACTAAGACTAATGATTGGCAAGATTACTCATTTCCATTACTGTTTATGATCAATAATTAGTTTGCTGTGTGTATGGTAAACCTTCTTTGGAATGGAGATTGATCATAAACAATCTACGGCTTCAATTATCATTTACTTCGTTGACAAAACAATGCACAAGTTATGATACATTTTCACTTGACCCCACCCCTGATGTTCCAATATGCCCCTCAGTTGATAACTGTTTATTCAACTACTATAATATTAGTGTTATGCATAACTGCAGTATGGATTTCCGGCGACATTGATGCGTTGCATCAACTTTCTCTTGTACTTATACATATATGTACATTACATACATCTTTGGACACCCACGGTTGTTGACTCATCACCCGTGGCATTTTTCACTGTCGTTTCTACGTTTTGACAGACAAGACAAGACAAGGCAAAATGTTATAGACATAAGCAGAGACATATACATACAGAGATAGGATACTCTGGCTTCTCAAAGAATACATCTAGGTAAGATCTTGCGGGTATGGTGAGATGTGTTAGTCATGTTACTAATTTATCAACAAGTCGTGTCAACGGTATAATACCTACCGCTGATTAGGCTTGTGCAAAGAAACTTCGATATCCCTTTATTCTTATTTCTCGTTTCGTGCCGTGATTTCAGCTTTGCTCCGTCCGTAATTTTAGTCATTTTAACTGTATAATCTCAATGGAGAAAATATATTTTCTCATTAATTATTCATAAGCAGCGGACCTACTGTGTTTTACCCCTTTGCATTTTGCACAATTTCAACTTCAAGGTGTTGTTTAAACATACGATCAATGTTTATATGCAGTCAAAATGAATGAATAAGCATTCGTAATATCTTTTAATTAGTTAATCAGTCTATGTTGTAATAAATAACTAGATTTGTTTTCTCGCATTTCATTTTAACTGTCAAAGAAATATAATTATATCAACGCACTGAAAGTGCTCAAAGCAAGGAGTTTACTGCAGATAACATTTGGACATGGATTTACCGATTCCAAAAGTATAAATTGGACACTTTACAATAACACTGTGTTATGTCCATATATAAAATGATAAAGGAGTTGAACGGAAAATACTGTACACACAGTATGTTGGTCTTTCGATATACTATAACTTGACATACAAATGCGCATCTGCTATCTGGATAGTTTCTATAAGAACGTGGTCTTTTTGTATATCTTTATTAGATCAACAATGAACACAGTCTGAAAATACAGGAATGAGAAATACTCAGATATTTACCAAATAATGTGTTGTTCCGATGATAAACATAATTAACATTGGAAACGAGACAAAAGAATAATTGACGCAGTACATTAATGAACAATGCGTAAATGTAGTCAATATAGTAACATAATAGCTGAGTACCCATGATTACTTACAATAATAATATGCTATAAACAGGCTAGTGTTAGTGTTTCCTCATGTGACTCCTTTTAGATTACAAATGGCGGCTTTTCATAAAAGGGGAGTAACTCTATAAAGGGAAGTTAATATGTCAATAAACAATAATCATGTATCCCCCTTCGAGTCTTTTGTAATATAATGAAACAAAGGCTGTTGTGAAAAGGAATTGTATCATATGTTATGAATTACAATGACTAGAGCCTTGACTAGGCAGAACACTGAAGCAAATATATCAGCAAAACAATGCAAACACAGAAATAATTACGCTAGGTCTTATCAGATTTAAAAGAAGTGTTTCGTGATTAGATATCTACATATCAAAGTCATTATGCCACGCAGGCTGTCGTGTGGGGCGACTCGACTTTCGCAGAGGTGTGGTCTGTACAGACTGACTTGGTGATGGGTTATCTCGCTGTTTGGTAAGTGTGAGTGGGGGCACGAGAGGGACTGATGCGTCGATAGTTGGCTCCACCGGCTCTCTGCCTGTGGTAGCAGTCGTTCTGTTTGGATCTGTATGTGGAGGACTACTGACTCTGTGGATACGGGGGACGGTCGTCATAGGATTTAATGACTTCAATTGCAATGTATCTGGTGTCTAAGGCGGCGATGTCGAGCTTGTTTTATTCCCTTGAGTGCATTCATCACCGGGATCCAATGAGGGATTTATTGGCCGATTCGTTGGTCCGGGTGTGGGCTGTGGTGGGTAATGTCGACATAGCGCTAGGTCTCTATCAATCGTCAGTTTAGATGGTGTAGGATAAACTGGGACAAAACGTCGCAAAAATTTTCTGTTACGGAGTGTGACCCGTCCTGATCCATCGATGCGGATCACGTATTGATCGAACTGGCGGACTTCAATGACTGTTCCAGTTTTATCCCATTTCAGGGGATGTTGGCCTATTTGATTCTGGATACGGACATGGTCCCCCGTAGCCAATGGTGGTAGACGTTTTGTATGTTGTGCTAATCTCTCTTTTTCTTTCATGTGGCGCTTCCTGAGTGCGTCTTCCCGTAAAGCTAATGTGTCGTTCCAAGTAGCATGGGGTTGATATCGGCCAGGTGGGATTGGGATGAAGTCACGAATAGGACGACCAAAAACGCACATAGATGGAGAGAGTTTAGTGTCTCTATCTGGTGTGTTCCTGTATTGTAGTATGGCACGTTGGAAAGAGTCCGTATCAAGACCCCCATCTGGTTTTGTGTTGTCCATTATGAGGCGTTTCACAGTTTTAACCCCAACTTCTGCCCGACAGTTGCTATGAGGGAAAGCAACTGATGAGAGACGGTGGTGGACACCCCAATTCTTTAGAAACTTGCGGGTGGCAGTGGATGTAAACTCAGGTCCCCCGTCAGAGGCCAATTCATCAGGGATGCCAAATGTGACGAACGTACGACGGAGGCATTCTATTAAACCATCAGCTCCGCAATGAGCTCGCTCAACTATTGGCCAGTTGGAGTATCTATCGACCACCAATAAATAGTTACAGCCCTTATAGTGAAAGTAATCGGCACACACGCACTGGAATGGGTAATCTGCGTCTCTCAGTGGCGTTGGTGGTGCGCTAGGGTTTGAAGGGGCTATACGGTTGCAATGCTGACAGGTTGCACGTATATTGCTGATGGCTGGTGTAATTCCTGGCCAGAAGACTGAGGATTCTGCTCTAGCTGTCATCGCTGTAACACCTTGATGCGCGGAATGCAACGAGTCCAGAACCTCCTGTCTAAGAGATGGTGGAATGACCACTCGATCTTTGTAAAGAATCACTCCGTCTGCCGTGTGCAAGTGATCTCGTAAAGGGAAAAACTCTCTTAGTGTCTCTGGGATTCCCTGGCGATTGTCCGGCACACCAGACTCGATAATACTCAGTAGAGTGTGCATGTCTGGGTCACTTGAAGTGGCAACGCGAACGCGATCCCAAGTAACTGACTGGATGGTATTCAAGGAAGAAACTGCTGCAATCACCACTGTATCGTCTATCAGCGAATCTGTGTCAGAGGTACGAAGTCCATACATAAGCGAAGGGCTGTGAGTGATGACGGGCAAAAGAGACTGTACTGAAGCTATATCATCTGTGAGTTCCATCTTTTCCGGCTTGCCAGTCGGGTATCGAGATAAACAGTCACTTGCTAGATGTTTGACACCAGGAATATGGACCATTCGAAACTTATAGCGCAGTGTTTTTTCTTTCAGGTTGCGTAGTCGCGGGTTGGAGATGTCCTCGAGAGATCTATCACCGAGCACCTTCAGTAGCGGCTTGTGGTCAACAGCAACAATTAACTGATTGCAGCCTAGAACAAAATATCTTGCTTTGTCTAAGGCGTCTGCCACAGCTAGAGCTTCACCCTCGATTGGGGCATATCTGGACTCTGCGCTATGTGTAAATCGACTTCCGACAAGAGTAATTTTCCAACCATCATTGCAGCAAAAGGGTTTGGAAATGGGACAGGAACAGTGTTTCTGAAGCAGAAAGAAGCCTATGCCATCTTTCGACCAATCTGTTGCCAAGCACGTTGGTTTGTTTGGATCAAATATTCGAACACCCTTTTCGATTTCACTAGCAATGACGCGTTTCGATTCTTCAAACAAGCCTTGTAGTTCTTCTGTCCAGCGAAATTGTACATTTGACTTCAACAGTTGTCGGAATGGCATCATTTTGTCGGCCATGCTGAATGCATACGCAACTTGATTGACAAGCCCAAACCACGAACGTATGTCAGTTATATTCTTCGGCGTTGGAAAGTCGAGGATTGCTCGAAGGAACCTTTTGCATGGACGGACGTTGTCTTGTGTTATCTCAAAACCCGCGAATTCAACCGTGTCCTCAGCGAAGACAAACTTCATGGGGTTTAGGGTAATGCCGTTCTTGCCACATAAGTCCAACCAACGAACTGCCTAAAAGAAACTTTTTTCTATGGAATCAGACCATAACAACACATCATCTACACATTTCGTCTTGTTGGCGAAGTCTGAGACAAGTTCATCGTACCTTCGTGTGTATCCGTCACCGGATGCAATATACCCCTGTGGTGCTGTCTTATATCTGTATCGTCCCCATGGAGTGATGAAGGTCGTTAGGTGACGGTCTTCCTCCCGTATGGGTACACTGTGGTAACCGTTCCAAGCATCTAACACTGTTTTCTTTTTGCCATGTGGAACAGAACGGGCTTGGTAAAATGGTGATTGGGTATGATGAGTTTCACGTGTCGCGTGAGCATTGAGGGCCTGGAAGTCGACTGTCCTGCGAGGCTCTCCGTTTTTCTTCGCGCATATGACCATTCTGTGACACCATGTCACAGGTTCACCGACTGGGACTGGCTCTATAACGCCTAAACGGACATCTTGGTCTAAACCGGCCTTGACAGACTCACGCCAGTGAATAGGGACAGGTATAGGGGTATGGTGGGCAATGGGTTCCGCAGTGTTATCTACCATGAGTTTCATTGGGGGTGTGTCCATCAAAGGTAGTGGTTGATGCTGACATGTGTTGAACGTGCTAGCACTGTAGTGATCTAAGAGGAAGGTTTTTAAACGCGGTAAATTCTCGGCCGTCCCAGGGAATGGCATTCTTGTGGGAGGAGAAGGAGGCATTTGACGTTTTGGACAGTCACAGTCCACCGGTGTGGGGTGGGGATTCACTGTGATAGCATTAGCTGCGTATGCACCAACCGCGGGGAAGGCATCAGGGATAATACCTAGTGCTGAACAGGCTTCTCTGCTTAGGAACAACCTGTCAGTGGTGTCACAGATGTAAGTCATCTGTCTAGTCTCTATTTGCTTGCCTGTATCGTTAGTGGCGCGCAAGCGGAGAATTGTAGCACCGATGATCTTGATTCCAACATTTGTGGCTGTATGCATGTGCATGGTTACCGGGATGAGGTCTGATTCGCGTAGGCCTAACCTGTGGATGACTCTCAAACCAGCTAGGCAGCTCTGACATCCTGTATCTGCCATGGCAGGAATAGTAGCTGAAATAGAGCATTTGTTTTTCAAATCAAACCCAAGAGCAGAGTAATCATCATGAGAAACTTTTGCAACAACATTAACAAATGGTTGAGAGGCTGATCGTTTCTTAACCCATGTGTCTGTAAGTTTATCATAAACATGGTGGTCAATGCGTAATGCACGCTCAACACCAGAATCACTTAACGTGCAAGAATCATCAAATGCATTAACAAAAGTATCATTGACAGTACATAGAACATCAAATACAGCTGAATTCTTTGAAAGTGTGTTACTGTTTCTGGTGATTTTAGGTTTATCTTTACTACGACAAACACTTTCAAGATGATGATCGCGATTACACAAGTTGCATATGTGTCCGTATGCTGGGCACAAACTTCGCCGAGCACTAGATGGGGCACTTCTTCCGTGACCTCTGTTACCACAATATGTGCAAGTTTCTGTTTTGTCCTTGGGTGTGGTTTGATTTTCACGTTTACCCTTTCGATACGAGCTACTTGCAGCTTCCACTGCATTGGAGTCCAAAAGTCTCGAAGCTGAGCGCTTTCCCGCCTCCTTCGCTTCTACGAATTTAAACACGTCCTCCAGACTCATACCCTGGTTGCTGTCACCCAGGAGGTCAAGTTGTATTTCTGGATCAGCAAGTCCTTTCGTAAGTACATCGCGAAGAATGGCGTCAGTGTAATTGACGTCTGTATTACAGTTAGCGCATTTTACATTAAACTTGCATACCCCTGCTTGACCTCGTATACGCGCGCCAAAACTTCTGACGGTCTCATCACGATCCTGTTTCATGTTGTGTAGGTTTACTCTGGCCACCATTGTATTCTCTTCGCGAACGGCGAGTGTCTTGATGGCTGTAAGCACCTGATCTTCAGTTAGTTCCGTGAGAGTGTTACCGTTTGTACGTGTTAAGTCCTTTCTAAGAGGTTCATCACAACATTCTAATAACTGAACTACTTTGGAGCGACCTTCCAGTTTAGTAGCGGCGACATAATCTGTCCAACGCGACAAGAAATAGGCCCAGTCCTCACTGGTTCCAGCTAACGCGATGGTTGGTCGCCTGACCCTCTCAATTTTGGCGGATGGGCCTGGGGCGTGAGCCATGGAATGAACGGTTATAAGTACAGCCACAATCGCTGCATCAACGTCATCCGTCACGTAGTCGCATCCTAGTATCGGGCAGTGTACGACTGGCATTGTTCATGTACTGTGTTCATATAAGAACGTGGTCTTTTTGTATATCTTTATTAGATCAACAATGAACACAGTCTGAAAATACAGGAATGAGAAATACTCAGATATTTACCAAATAATGTGTTGTTCCGATGATAAACATAATTAACATTGGAAACGAGACAAAAGAATAATTGACGCAGTACATTAATGAACAATGCGTAAATGTAGTCAATATAGTAACATAATAGCTGAGTACCCATGATTACTTACAATAATAATATGCTATAAACAGGCTAGTGTTAGTGTTTCCTCATGTGACTCCTTTTAGATTACAAATGGCGGCTTTTCATAAAAGGGGAGTAACTCTATAAAGGGAAGTTAATATGTCAATAAACAATAATCATGTAGTTTCTTCTAAGCACACCTACTTGATTACAATGGATTTTAGCCGTTTTTTCTTTATGCGATTAACATTATACATGTCATATCAAAATAACAATTGCCTAACAATGATAAATATATTGAGAGTCCAATACTACTATCAAAGCAAAAATAAAATCCAGTGTTATCTACATTAATGTGATATACCTGAACTATTGTTATACCATCATACAAACAAATGTGACGATTTTTACCTTCGTTTCAAAATATTCCGTTCCAGTAATTTTGATTCCTTTGTGTCTGTATTCATTTGTATGACACTTCCTGTTTATTAAAATGGTCAAACGAATTATCCTCAAACTCATTGAAATTAAAAACATTTAGAGGATATAATCACAGGAATCATGTGAGTAGATGGAATATTGGTATAGTTTTAATCGTTCCATAACAACTTGTAGAGCTGTCATTTCGAGAAAACCGTATGAAACAGTTTGAATCTAGAGCAGACGCTTGCAGTTTTAAATGTTTATCTTGGTCATGTGAGCGCTTAGTATTGCAAAACGTATGCGGAACGTTTTGCACTTTAAGGGTAAAATCAGAGTATGCCGTACGGTCATGATTGGTCATTTGACAAATTTGTAGTATAAAAAGCGGTGTATTCCTTTATTCTTGGTCAGTTGCTCGTTTTCTGGCTGTGAGGTAACTCAAAATAAACGCGCAATAATAACGTTTCATTGTTATTTAGGAATAATATATGGTAATTAGTGTTGACAGTGGTTCAAACAGGATGAAGGTTGTTAGTACTCTCTGACAGTTGTCCCTCAGACTTGCAGCGTAGGCTCAAACGTGCAGGGCATCTTCTGTTACAGAGTGTATACTTCTCTAGTTCTGTCAACTTCTGTTTCACACCATCGTTTCAAACATAGTTTCACACGAAACTGTATGAACTGGTTTCGACCTTCGACCGCTCGATACACGTTACACAAATAAATCAATTTGTTAAAGTGTTTCACAACGCATAGGTGAAAAGTTTTAAATACATTGCTTTTGAATTCATTTTAAATCCCAACATTTTGAAGGAGTTTGTTGCAGCGGTGTCAAATGACAATTACACCACTCATATAATCAATTTATAAGACAATGACGTTCCTTGCTTGATCCCCATATAGATTTCCCCAAATATGTCCATTCACTACAGATCTGCCATGGCAAAACACCTTTGCAACTGTTTTGGTCGGAAACTACTGGCCCGGTTCTGAAACATTTTCACAGATTGCTTAAGCTGTTGGCATTCGTTAAAACATGGCTGTCAGGACTGCTTTCATATACTTCTATTGTTGCTTGGATGGTCAAATGTATGTTAAGAATTGGATTGTATTCAATGCATAATTGTGTTGCTATGGAACATATCGCAAACAAGATCGGACACAACTGGTGTATTGTAACTTTCGCAGAAATGTTTTCTTCTTTATTCATATAACAAGTTTGCTCAATCTGGTGCAAATCCTCCAAAAAAACAGTGGAGTTGGGGGCTGGTTTTCTTCCAGTGCTATCGAAAAATCTACTTATCTGAAAACTGCTTTCAATATAATTTGGCACAAATGTTCCTTTCTTTGACTCTCAGTCGAGAATGTTCTAGCAGTTGCTATTGACAGGAGGCCGAAGCAAGACTTCTTTTGTCTTTTTAAATGATTGTTTATGTTTCTTTGCAAGTGTAAGCTTATGTGCTCTTATGAACTTCTCTTGTATGAGTTCGTTCACTATGTGCTGTTAATTGTTATAAATAATTTTCCTTTTTTTATGTTAATTATAGCCATGATCAAACACCTTCTCCCAGGCTAGTCCATGATTTAGAGAATTATTTTCTTTCAAACCTTTTTTGTTCAAACATCATTTCCAGTTCAGTTTATTGCATTGGTGCAGAATTTTAATATTAAATTTAATCAGCATGAAACTTTGTCATACTATTTGTTTCTCATATGCTTTGGGCCTTGATTAGAACGGTCCACTATGCTCAAACTAGGTAAATTGTCAAAAGTTTTAATGATTCATTCGGACTAGTTGACCATGGAACACTGTTCACATAAATGCTACATAACACTGTACTCCATAAGCTTTTAAAAATGGTCTACTAAGGATTCAGATTGCTCTTATCTTTCTGAACTCCTACTCAACTATATAACTGATACTTGATGAATAATGCTTTCCATTTGTAGGAGTAACACATGCTTATGCAGTGCAGCATATTGTTCTTTGTGAAACTTCCTTTCTTTTTCATTCATTCACCTTGTTCTATAACTAGTTGTAGTAATAGTGTTTTCCTTTATGTGTGTTCATTGTGTTTGTCGCTGGATCCAATTGCATACATATTTTCTTGTTTACCCAATACTACGCTAAACTACACTTATCAATTTCGACCACAACTGTGGTCATCCTTAAACAAGAAATTATTTATTCAGTATACTAGTGTTTGTTGTGGTCCTGTAAGTTTGTGTTTAGATCACCTGAGCTAAAGGCAAGTATTATGATGTATTGGACTCACTTACCAGCTCTCCTAAAATATCACTTGGCATCGATGTTTCTTGCATGGCCCCCTTTTTACAGTTAATCACATAATTCCATTTAATGCACAACTTGAAGCCATGGCGACAACAAAGAAAAACTATTCAATTCTTCTTGTCAGAAACTACTAGCCAAGCCGGATTTCAAAAAGATTTCTCCGTAATGTACATTGACTGAACCTCTCTGAACTTCCATAAAGTTTGCTCGAGTGGCTGCAATTTGTAAAACACACAGAAACTTGGTGGAAGTTGATTTAACCACAGGCGTCCGAATTTCTATCACAGCAAAAAATGCGGAAAAAATACTCAATACCTCGTTAAAAAACTCAAAACGTCACTCTATATTGTCTATACGCTGTGATAAAAATGGTCGTAATAATACGGGGAATTCCGCACGTGTTACTATAAATAGCCCCTCTATAGGTCCATATAGTGTAATAAAAATGACAAGGTGTGCAACGGTGTTTTATCCCCTCGCTCGATTCGGGCTATAATTTCCGCAGAAAAACGTCTTGAACGACCTGGTCCCAGGTTGAGACAGGTTCATAAATGATTTTTCTCGTGATCCACCACATCAATATTTGCCAACCGAGAAATGCGCCGGCGTTTTTAAGCTTAATGTTCATTATGTTTGGAAATTTGCAGTTGTCATTACCGCCATGCGCTGAGGTCACACTAATCACGTTCCGCAGCGAATATTTAACGCGAAATGACGCGCTTTTTTATAACATTGTACCTGAGCAATGTTTGTTGGGGTTGGCATTTAATCATTTTTCTTCCAAAAATAATATTATTCATAAAAAATACGGTATTTATTTGTACGTTTTCGAAAGAAGTATAAATAATATTTTTTAGACCGTGTTTTAAATTGTTGTTTGATTAATCTGTCGCTGCGGAATGTTGCAAATTGTGACGTCAGCGCATGGCGGTAAGGACAACTGCAAATTTCCAAATATAATGAACATTAAGCTTAAAAACACCGGCGTTTTTGTCGGTTGGCAAATATTGATGTGGTGGATCACGAGAAAAATCATTTATGAACCTGTCTCAACCTGGGACCAGGTCGTTTAAGACGTTTTTCTGCGGAAATTATAACCCGAATCGAGCGAGACAAAAACACCGTTGCACACCTTGTCATTATTATTACACTATATGGACGTATAGAGGGGCTATTTATAGTAACACGTGCGGAATTCCCAGTATTATTACGATCATTTTTACCAAAGCGTATAGACAATATAGAGAGACGTTTTGAGTTTTTTAACGAGGTATATTGAGTATTTTTTCCGCATTTTTTGCTGTGATATAAATTCGGACGCCTGTGATTTAACCTTGACATATTTCTCAATATAATAAGGCAGAATCTTCAAAATGTTTCTTCCTTTACTTGCTCTCAAAGTTTCCTTTGATTCTTCATGTCTCAAATGTGTATATTTGTGAGATCTTGCACTCAGGTGAGCGATATTGGGTCAACAAGGTCCTCGTATTTTCCAATTGAAAGTTTCATAATATTTTTCTATTTTTGATATGATCTTTCAAACTTTCACAACTCCTTAACAATAAATACATAAATATTGTTATTTCCTTTAACATTTTTCCTACTTCTCGAAACCATGCTTTGAATATATAATAGTCGTCATTCTTTTATCATTTAGGTTAACATTATAATGTATCCCGATTAAGTAATCGGGGTCGTCAGACGCTTGTTATAAGCGCGTGCTGGACAAAAATTATGATTTTCGAGACTCTCGCCTTATCCGCGATAGAATGCAAGATTTCGCGGTGGTTCGAATCTCTGTATTTATATGTCTCTGTCATAACTAACAATTTAACATCTATTTACATAACATATCACCTTTAAAATAAACAATAAGCAAAGTGTTTATGGAGAAAAAAATTGAAAATATAAACAATATCGGTAAGGTTGGCCTTTTTCTTTTGTTAAATTGTTTATGTAGTTTTTTCTTGTTTCTCAAGCGTGTTTAATATATTTCTTTGAAACAGTAGAATTTCCAATAATCTCCTACGTCGAGACACATAGACAATTGCATGCACCCACGGATCGTAAATGTGCGTTCCGTTTATCGTCTTTAAAAATTAAATTTTACAGTTGTTTGAAATGAAATTCAAAAAGGAATCGTACGATTGTCTGTTTACTGGAATTGATATCAGAAATGACGGAGCATCAATTCACAGGGAGAGAAAACATGCAGCCAGTCCGGGGCTGGAACCATTGCCCTCTCGATTTCAGGGAGAATACTCAACCGCCTGAGCTAACTGGGCGGCTTACATGTAATATCTCTAATTGTGTACAAATAACATAAAACCGCCTGTATTCACTGATAAAAACACGTATTCCTGTTATCAATGCACGAACTGTATATTTAGGGAACTCGCATACCAAAGTATATTCAATTTCAAATCAGGTTGCCATTTTTAAATTGAGCCTATTGCAGTTTTATTACGAGGGATCTGATTGGCTGTTTGACGCAGTATAACATTGTACTGCATTTTATCAGAGACAATATTGGCTATCTTGCAAAACGGCGAAACGATAGAGAAATATTACCAAGGGTGAGAATGTAGCATAGAGGAGTCAACAACCATGGGTGTCCGACGACGGTTTACAGATAACCCTCCAAATTTGTTATTTCGTCCTAGAATTTCCGGGATCTAAGAAAGTTGTGAAACGTTCGAGAGGCTTTTACGACGTAGTCCCACACTTGGCGCCGATTTTACAGTCCTGAATGATCCAACCTGACCAATACTCGAACCGTATACCGCTTGGTTCGAAGGCGAACGATCTACCACATCGCTACAAAAGATAGCACTTTAGCAAAGCAGCATGTAAGAGTGTCCTCTTATTCCTATATCTTTTTTATATAATACAAAACGAACAAATATGTCCTATTCATGTCTACACGAATTCAAAATGCCAAGGTACCCCGTTGACATGACATATTGATGACGTTTAGTGTAACAAAGTTTACAATATGATACAGCATTCCGACACGGTCCGTGGTGCTGCCGTGGTTGTACCGGTTTCAGATCTGTGTTGGCTCCATGTTGATATGTTGTGGTACCGTGTTTGGTCCGGGCTGGTCCGGGGTGAGGATGTTTTGCGACTCAATTTCACCGTGGATCATCCCTTATCAAGATATATCTTATAAGATATGGTCCGGCTTCGGTGTGACTGTAGCTTTATCAGTCCAGTCAGCAATAAAATTGATAATGTTCCAGACTTTCCGATGTTTTGAAATCGTACTTTTGTTCGCAAAACATTGTTGGTTGCGTAATGTACATGTATGTTATTTTAAATATCTTTACCTATGGAACTAAGCCGGTAATTGCTTGACCCAGTATTTGGATAAGCGACCCACATTATGATGTGCTGCTTGGAGCACAGGTAAAAGAATGACCCGGTTTATAGACAAGGTCATTTTGACACTGACAAGAATTTTGAGATTAACTTCGAACATCTGTTTCCATTACGTCAATTAGTTTCTAAGAAATTATTCCTTTAAATGAAATACGGCAATAAAATAGATTAGAATGTAAAGCAGTTTTTCGTTCACATTTGACATATATTGCTTTTACTTATCTATAATCTTCATAAGTGGCCTTTGCATCAATATCAGTAACCAAGTCTACTACATTTTTTTGAACTTTTAGTTTTTGTTTAACTACGTCCACAGGCGGTACTTTATCAAACTCAGAAGTTTCATAACAGGGAATTTCCCTCAGATACTGACGTCAATTTAAAAGAAAAGGTTATCATTGTTGTTATGTTATGTATCACCTGGGTTTATTTTACTAATAAGGTAGAGTAAGAGGGAAAAATGAACAGTTAATGCCAAACTATTTCTTAGAAAACATAAATAGGTCAATAGACTTGGTTTTGTACGTGTGTTTGACTTCCGAAAGTCGGTCGGTTAAAACAATTAATGAGTTCTGTTATTTTAGTTTATATATAAGTATAAAGGTTTGTGTTATAGCTTAGACTATGTATACTCGTTTTGTTGTTGTTGAGGTATCACTGAAAATAATAATTGTCGATTTTGTATTGGCCGAAGTTAGGTATGTGTCTAACCCTTGGTGCGCTCTTCTATTCTGAATTCGTCGTAAACAACAAGAAAAGTCATGTGACTTATGATATAAAAGGCTAACAATCGTTTGGTTAGGTTTTTATGGTTTTTATGCTTAAAGTTCGTAAACACTTAAAACATAGAACATTGACGCGGCGTTAAAAATAAAGGTATAATGTTACTGATTTATCCGAATTTGGTGCATTGCTACCTTGTAAAAAGGATTGAACGTTGCCTTTGTATGTAGGCCAGTATGTAAGTGTGCATACTGTCTTGTCCTTGGGATAGTCGTTGTAACCGCGGATCTATGCCGTAGGTATCGATAACCGATGTTCTGAAGATTGTGAGATAGCCTGGATCATTCTTTCTTCGGTAGCCATGTCGATTAACCAATGTTAATTATGCCAGTTTGAGACTGGTTAATTATACGTACAGTTAAGTGAAAAGGGTTTTGTCTGGCAATTTTGTGCGAGGTGTAATATATAGAGCTAAAGATGCGATTTCGACTAAAGTTCGAGCTCCACACACAGGAGTTTGGTGGACATGAAATACCGACCGTGAGATGAAGTCTGCAGCTGCTTTATGGAGTACAGGGAGCATAACGATTCTCTGTAATCAGGTATTTACCTAAGCCCGTGTGATATATAGAAAATGGAATTGGCAGCCTGCTATCATGGATTCAACAAAACTGCATTTAAAAGGTTAAGATCTCCCCAAAAAAGATCATTATAATGTTGTTGGAACATGAGTACTCCAATGTAATTTTAACAAATGCTTTACAAATTAATTCACTGAGAGGAAAAATATTTATTAACATTTTCGCTAAGTGGAACGGAAAAGTCCAAAAACGTCGCGCGTGACACATGCAGTGGCGGATTTACCAGGGGCCGTAGGGCCCGTGCGACGAAAATGTAATGATATGCATGGAAGTCCCGTAACAAATGCAGTGGCGGATTTAGCGGGAGCCAATAGGTTCCGTGCCCATACAGCAGGCGTTTCAGGAAGCTGCGGCTATTGGTGAGTCCGTCGATATAGTACCTAATATACCGGTTTATGTAACCGACAGACACGCCGTAACAACAACCCCGATGATACTCCGGATGAATATTATAAGTCTGTTATAACATCCCATTCTTGGATCATCTGCTCTAAGAATTCCTCAAACGATTTACCTCACTTAAGCAGCGGGCTAAGACTTGCCATCGGACGATACACCACAGGTGTCAATCGAGTGCTGGAGGAATAAATGGGGTGGTGTATCACCCTTATCTTACCGACCAGTCAACCATTGTGGACTTTATTAAGGAAGTCCAGTCCACACAATTCGTTGGATAACGATCACATTTTTGGTGACAAGTTGTGAGTTGCGAGTTCGATGAAAGAATTTCAACTATTGGCCTCGTGAAGTCCGACTGAAGATCATCAATGGCTAAGAAGATGCTTACAGAAATATGCCTTATGTCTGCACATAAAGATATGGATATCAACATTTTTGTCTTAATGATAGCTAAGTCAAGTTCGAATATGGGTCAGAAACTAGGTCACTTGACCAAATTGAGGGGAAATCGTTTTGACACTCTTAAATTTAGTCAGAATGTTTATCTTTATGATATCTAGGCCAAGTTCAAATATTGGTCATGCCGGGTTAGAAACTAGGTCACACGGCCAAATTGAAGGAAAATTTTGTTAATAATCTGGAGGGCGCAATTCATATCGGAGAAACACAAAACAGGGCACCAGCACAGGTGACAGTCTCGTTTTAATAAAAATATATAGCATTTGACTATATATAGTCAAATGCTATTTTTAGAATTTAAACGAGACTGGCACCTGTGGGCACTTGGCCAAATGAATGAAAATCTTGAAAACACTCTGGATGATCTTGAATTTTTTTCAGAATAATTGTCTTAATGAGTTTTGCATTTTTCAAATACTTTCTCACAGTCTAGTAAATGGTTTAGAGAATTATTTCTACTTGATGGAAGTTGATTTAACGTTAACATATTTCTCAATATGATAAGGCAGAAACTTCAAAATATTCTGCATAAACCTGATGTCAAATTTTCTTTTGATTCTTCATGTCTTAAATGTATATACTAGTGAGCTCTTGCACTCAGGTGAGCGATATAGCGCCAACAAAGTCCTCCTGTTTTCAACTTTGCAGTTTCATAATATTTACTTTTTTTGATATGATCTTTCAACTTCTTAGCAATAAATACATAAATATAAGCTGCAATTGTTATTTCTTTTCACATTTCCCCTACTTCCCCCAGCCTTCCTGCAGCCCCAAGGCCGTCAGCACTTCGGTGCTTTGATTATAAAACAATAAACATTATCCGACAATTCTCATCGATTTTTATAAAAACAGTTAACAAGAATATGCCATAATCGTTCTGATAAACTTTTAACGCAGGCGTAAAGTGGGATCAATATAGAACTAATTGAGTTACATGGAACATGAAAAACTACCTAACTCTTATCAGCGTGTGGTGAAGTAAGAAAGAGCATATATATGTCAATCAAGAAACATGTATAGATACAACATGACCTGTGACCTTTAGATAAATCTACTTTTGCGGATATACTTTTTATCCGTGAATTATTAGACCCAGCTGTCCAATCGTAGAATAGAAACTTTTAATAACCACCTGTTCAGAGTTTCTGGAAAATCAATCCCTTTACCCAGAGACGATTACAACGCTATGCTGATACAATCGATCTTCGACAAGATGGGGAAAAAGAACAACAACAAAAACAGATGAACTGAACTTGCATTTTTTTACTTGTGCTGAACAATTAGTTTAATGGTTACTGATATATATATATTATATCCTGACAAATTTGTATTTATGTATAATGATTTATGTGTTGATCATGCTTTATACATGTCAGTTTAATAACTATCCAGAATTATCTTATATGTATAGTCTTAGATGACATTTTATTTTGTTTTCATAGCAAATGCTTTTTGGAAAAAAGTAACATTCTGCTGGGGTTGATGATGCAGTTTCCGCATATCTGTAAGTACAGAAAACTATGGTATCTTTATGAACAAAGTGTTTTATCACATATATGCTCAGATCATGCATAGGTTTTGCTTATGTCGACATTGTGTTATTTCTTCGTTATTTGAAATGTTCAAAGTTGAAAGTTTCTTAAGCGTTTGAGGTATGTTACACAATGTCTCCCTTCGTTCTGCCACGGACGATTTCTGTATACCTTAGCCTTTACGTCACAATGTTACCATGGTGATGAACACGCCAGGTATATAAGCCTTACCCTAAAACAGCAACGAGGGCTTTTTGATGTATCGGACCTGAGAGAGAGAGATAGAGATTAGGAGTCTTGTTCGGGCTTTTTGTTCGAGAGGGACGCCTGCTGGAGGGCTTAGTCTTGACTCGTAATCGCTAGATACAGCTCAATTACTTCAGGCCATCGGTATGAACTGACAGGATATCGAACCCTGTCCTCTTGCTAAACCGTTTTACATGAAAAGTTTAAGCCATTACCTTTAGGTTGTAATTGTCTGTATTCTTTCTTTTCAATTCATTCACCGAGATCTTCAATGTAAGTAATATTTAAGGACTGATATCAGATATAGCCTGTCCAATCCCGAGTTTGCAAAGACAAGTTACCTTTCGTAGACAAGTAAAACCCTTCGTTATAAAGTTATTCAAATGCCGCACTGAGCTGTGTGCTTATAATATTTGTTCATCATGGTATTGCTCTTACACTAAAAGCGGTTTCAATTTATTGAAGATTTGAAATATCGAAAAAAGTTTGAACATACAAAAGAGTTAAATTGTTAAATAGAAAAGACAGAATAACTGCTGATTACTATCGACTATTACCTTCAGATTCTTAAGTTCTTCATCCTTGGCGTCATATTTTCTTTTCATTTCAACCAGCAAGGCCTGCAATGTTTAATTATAACAAGGTATTCGAAGAAACACATAAATGTATGTTTGCAAGGAAATACAGCCGTCGGCGGAGAACTGGGTCGAATTCAACTTATCTTTCTTAGTGCTAAGTAATACATAAATACATTCCACCTTTCATGTTCAACCAAATATAAGGGAAACAAAAATAAATGATTAGATATGCTTTTAAGTATTTAAGTATTACTAAGCGGCAAGTATGGTTGGTGGAATTGGACCCTGGTCCCTTAAGTGTCTTCCTGTTAAAGCAGGTGATACAAAACTGGTGAAACACTGATCGATTCCAGTTAAATCCGTCTTTCATTCCGTGACATCCAGTACGATGTCGAACAGATTAATTAATGTTGGACACGTAGAGGTTTGAAACTAGCTCAACCATTTCTCACATATAATAAATCTGCAGCAGACGAAAATCTTCATAAATTAGTGAATAATTATCAAATACAGTTAAACACATTTCGGCAACAGGATATTCTTCGTTATAAGCAATTTATCTTATGTAAACGACGTCTGCTGCAAAGGTGACCAAAAGAAACGTCTGTATATTGGAAAGGTTCTGTGAACATCCTATTGTATTTTGTGTTTGGGTGTAACTCCTATTATGAATTTTACAAATTCCCCGATGCACACATTTGAGGTCCTCAACAACACATTTCTTTTCATAACATCACCAGAGCTGCAAACATTTGCTCCTGAAGACGATTTACTATTTATACGGAACCCATCAAAGAGTCTTTCGCCAACGTTGAGAGTGGATATTCCGTTTCTTTTAAGATTGATCGTTTTGAAATATGTTTGTAATTGTGATTCTGTATTTATAAATTCATGAAAAACATTGAATCGTTGAAAATTGTCAATGTCATTATAGTATTCAATTTTAACCTAGGTAGGGGTTGGATTTGAAATTCTGACATCATTGGGAGTTCATGTGACTTAGATGTCTTGTGTTACATTTATCTTACCTTTTTCGAGTGCCAATATCTGTATCTGTTTTAAGTGATAATTTAACTTTGTTGAACTTTTCGTGTAGTTACATAACATTTTTTAACACAGAAATCGCAGCACAACATAACAATAAACTTTGACAATGTTAAATCTACTTTACGAAAATTGCTTTTATGGTTCAGCTTGTATTAACAAAACCTGGATTTCCAAAAGTTAAACAGTTTTTCATCGGACGAAACAAAAGGACACAACTTCACAATAGTAACATTAAAAGATGACGAATGCACATACTTCCTGTTTTTTAAGATTGCTATCTAGTTCCTTAGCTAGTTTATTCAGTTTTTGGACCTCGCCTGAAAAATGTGTACCCTATGTATTAAACAGGCGCTCTACAAATCCAACCGCAAGGCATCCGCGTAATTTGATCTGGTTCTGCACTGTTCACTAAATAATCATAGAATCAAACAACTTCTGTAAAACAGTATCCATTTGGTTATTTAACAATGGTTCAGCCAGAGACATGCAAATACATGTATGTATATGTCTCTGGTTAAGGGCAAAACAGATTGGTTTATAATTTGAACCTCGGGTGCCCTTAAAAAACACACATATGTGTGTTGCGAATCAGCGTGCGATATTCACGTGCCGTTTAAATGGCCCTAAAATGAACGTGGAATAATACCGGAGTCTGTCCGCATTATAAAAAGATTCAGACCAAAACTACTCATCTTATACAGGGTAAATTAACCCGAAAATGAAAGATATTTAACATATTATTGAACAAAAACAACATTTTCGTTTTTATCACAACACTGATCGATTTGAGATACTAACTAGAAATAGCTGAACTGCGATTTAAAGCCCCTGCAACGGGCTTAAATAGTACGTCTTGAATCGTTTCTGCAAGACTTCCTATATATCATTGTCCATGTGTTTGTCTCTAGCTAAGTCAATAGAATATACAAGTGGCATTAAGGGTACATGCTGCGTATATATCCGAAGGTCGTAAGCCTAACCATTCAATGAACTACCCTGCCGAGGACCAAATGAAAATCCTGCCTCACAGATTGCAAGTGGGAAAGGATTAAATCATAAACGGACCTTCTTACTCATTTCTTTCACACGAGTCATTGTCACTGAGATTTGTAGATGCTCAATAAGAACGACAGCCAAAGTCAAAGCCACAATCGTAAGGGCCGACTAAATGTGTCTGAACAATTGGAGTCAATGTAAATCTCGATCTGTGGCAGGAATGAATTAATGAATGTATATTGTTTTATAGCGCATCGACAGCTAACGTCAATTAGCGCGCATTAATCTGCGGCAGGAGAAATTGTATTGGATTTATATATTATATAGTTTGTATCTCTATGTAAATATAAGGGACCAATAGTTTGTGTCCTGTACGCCGCAATGTGACATTGGCAGTTAACAAGAGCTGTCCATTAGACGGCATGCTTGACTGTTTGCCTTTTGATTCCATAGTAAGCAGTGGTTAATGAGATATGTGCATGATAGTACCTTGCATGCCAAACTTTAACCAAATTATCAAAGTCAAACAAGTGCCATAATTTGTACTGAATTCATACAAGAGTTATCTAATTTTACTGTATCACACCCCTGAAGACACGAATGGGGTTTAAAGTCAATATCATTAGTGGTTATTGAGATATGTCCATGATAGAATCTTGCATGTAAATCTGAAACTAAAATTTCTAAATCCAAAAAGGGGCATAATTGTGTCAGAATCTGATATAGGTCATTTGATGATGTCTAACAAGTTTGTTAAGTTTCAAAGCAATAACATTTGTGGTTTGTTGGAAAAGGCCTTGCATGCACAACTTTAACCAACATGTTTAAGTCCAAAAAGAGGCATAATTGTTTTAAAGTCTGATATAGAGTTTTGTGACTTTTTCTGCAAGGTCATTTGATGATGTCCAATTCGTGTGTGAAGTTTCAAAGCAATAGCACCTTTCGTTTGTGAAAAGAAAGTCTTGCATGCCAAACATTAACCAAATTTCTAAGTCCATGAAGGGCCATAATTAAGTCAAACTCTGATATAGCGTTTTCGGACTTGTCCTGCCAGGTCATTTGATGATGTCCAAAAAGTTTGTGAAATTTCAAAGCAATAGTATCTGTGGTTTGTGAGAAAAAGCCTTGCTTGCAAAACTTTTACAAACATTTTTAATTTCAAAAAGGAGCATAATTGTGTCGAATTCTTATGTAGAGTTTTGGGACTTGTCCTGCAAGGTCATTTGATGATATCCAACAAGTGTATAAAGTTTCAAAGCAAAGGCATCTGTGGCTTTGAGAAAAAGCCTTGCATGCAACACTTTAACCAAAGTTGCAACGCTGACGCCGACGCACACGTGACTGCAAAAGCTCTCATATAATTTGAATAGTCGAGCTAAAAACGGCGTACCACCAGAAACAAACAAATCGAACGACTCATGCGCTATTTTAGAGCTAACAACAGACACTCCGATCTACGTTCCTTGTAGTATTCAGTAATTCACATAACTGATTGTTTTGATGTCGAGTAAAGTTGACTAATTCAAAGTATGATTAGTATACCTTTCTCAACATACAAAAAATCTGCAACAGATTAAAAATATCTGAAAGTAGGATTACTGAATACAATTGGAAACATTGTGGTAAAATGAGAAAGTGGTAAAATGAGAAATTGCTCATCATGAGTAATTTTTCCTTTCGCAACGATGTTTTCAAAATTCGTCTGCTACAAAGGCATTAGAAAGCGTCAAAAGCATGGAACTGGTTAAATTGAATTGTGAATATAGTAAAGGAGACTTTACTTATTTTAATCAATTGTGCCGTTTGCCACCGTGACTGTTTTCATAAGTTGACTGCTGAATATGCGTTAAAAGTAAAGGAATTGCAGATACGATGTTATAACAATACATCCTCCACATTCGTAAGAAGAGAGTTGCAAATATAAACCTTCAAAGATATACAATGCACCCGAAAAGAAACATGGATTTCTCGGTTAATTATCATCTTAAAAATTACCTTCCAGCTCAGACTGTTTTCTAGCGGCATCAGCGTCAGCTTGTACTTTTTTGTCTTCCGCACTTTTCAAGAGATCAAAATCACGAATAATGTCTGGCTTCTAAAAAACAAACAAAACACATATATACCAAAGACCTGCAAGGACTATACATATGACTCTGTATAAATTTATCTTTAAAGACTCAAAAAACACCATAAACTGTAAAAAAAAAAAAAAGTACTGCATTCAAGGCAAGTTTGCAATACCTTTGAAACTTAAAACTATTGCATGCAATATGAGTGTGGTACCGCAGAATGTGTTGGACAAGAAAGATTCTACACTAAAACCGTAAGGTTCTAACTTTTTTGTGACTTACTTTAATTGACACCTACCATAAATAAATTGCAAACTATTAACAAACAAAGTACTTCCTTTCCTTAAAATTTCTGACATCAGCACACTCATATTGCATGCAATAGTTTTAAGTTTCAAAGGTTACACAGGTAACGCTTCTACTCCTTTATTCGCACATCATCTATATTTGTTTATGGTCAAATAAGAAAATAACTTAAATAAGCTACGTCCGAATCTAGGTACATATAATTACAGAGATGTATCCATTTAACCTTTGGTCACAGGTTCGATACCCGGCCGGGTCATACAAAATACTAAAAACATGGTAGAAATGGAATTTCCACCTTGACGTTCAGGTTTTAGAGATAATTCTTACGACTGAATCGCTGATAACATGATAGATGAACAAGTATTACTAGTATTACCATAAAACGGCCTGACAAACTAAAATAAAATATGAGAGCGACCATAAAACACCATCTGTCTAACCTGCATTCCGTATATTTCCGGTTAAGTCTTGAAATACTCATCACGTCTCCGCATAGCATATCTATACGCTATATGGCCGTCTTTGTGGGTAAATATACCACGATCTACATCTTTTGAGATTTTTTCGTGTAATTTCTCCAATTCATCTGTACCATTTTGGAATAAAATACGCTTGTTATGTGCAAAAATCTTTTGCCATACATATTCAAGCTTGTTCTGAAATATCAAATAAAAAGATATTCTAATCTAAGCAATTTACTTAGATAATTTTAACAAAATCAAAACCTTTAGCACAAATATAGAATCCTAATATACTGTTTTTGGAATTGTCTGCTTTTCAAACGTCTAAATATATTTGTTTCGAACAATTGATTCCGTTAAATAGTGTTAAATATATTGTCAAAAAATAACATCAGGTTTATATTCGCTTATTGCTTGGCATCAAAGTGTGCCTGATTCTTACAAGGTATCGACTAACATAGCGTAAATATGCGTGAGTGAAACGGCACTGAAATTATTTATAGATGAACGGTGATCTGCGAAATTTGATCAGGATCTACAATAACAGTCATAAAAGGTCTCTATTTGGAACATTTAGCATGTATGCGTAGGCAGATCTTCGCTGAGAACCGCTCAGATGTTAAATGTAGAAACAGGACAGTTCCTGTAATTAGTTGTAATCCGGTGATAGAGCATTTACCTTTAACTCCATGAGGCATAGATCCTTTTCGTCAAATATGATATCTTCTTTAAACACAGATATCTCCTCAGCTAGGTATTCCTTATAATGGACATTAAGCGCTTCCAAATTGGGCTCCGGAATATATATAGTCTGTATTTTCGACGTGAACGATTTCACTGCATCTCCTATTAGCTTCTGATTCCGCTTATCCGCTACACACATCATGGCGTCTCCAACACACGGTACGTTACCCTCACTAATACATTGTACGTAGGTTTGAGCCATGGAGGCAAGTGTTGTAAACAACAAATTATATTGTAAGACACCGTGACCGAATGATCAGCGCAATACACTTGATATCGAGTCCACGTGTTGTCTGGAGTAACCTGCGCATACCATTAAATTATAGGATCAGACATACGCTAATAATGGCGGTGCCCTTTGGAAATGGTGTAGTTAGCAATAGGCTATAGAGAAAAACCGTGTAGTGGACCAACTGGTTATGCTATTACCATCTAGATTTATTCTGATACATTATTAATGTATTGATTCGCAAGATTAAGGTGAAATGGTTCACTGTAGAGTTTACGACAATCATTTTTTTTTTTACTTATTTACTATAGATGCCTTATCTATATATAAGGAGAGGTGTTATTAACTGTTATTGCTGGTTCATGCCATACGTACTAATTTACTATGGTTCGTCGAGAACAAGACTACCTGTTATGCAACGCCCTTGGGTCAGGCACATTGCCTGGCCTAGAATTGATAAGACACACAGTGTATTAGATGCTCTTATCATGACCTTATAGCCTATCAATTCCAAGAAATGACCGTTTATGTTCATTTTCTCTCGATAAATATATTTGCATTATATTCACTTCTTTTTCGAATGTCCAACCTATGACGATTTAAGAGATATTTAGTTTAATGTATCCTGAAAAAAACAACAGGACCATAGGCAAATGTTATAGATTATTCAATGCAAATAATCAGTCTGAAATCTGCAATATAGCAAAATTCCTTCAGAGCGCATACAAACTTTGAACAGAATTATTTCAAAATCTTAACGACGCTATATGTATCAAAGTTATTATATATTTCATGCTCTTTGCTGTATATACGTATCAATTATGCCGTAATTGTGGCTTACATTGCGAATTAAACAACTTGAATATTGCATATTGACGCCACCATATCAATGAAATGATGTTGCTATGACGGAAATGCTTCATTTATTTAACCGGGTTGACAAATTATATATAAATATATGTTTCTATTTTAACGTAACATTACCTCTAATAAAGTTAATTTTCAATCTTAATGTTACATTACTTGTCACTAATCTATAGTTTTAACGTTGTATAACCTGTTATAAATTTATGTTTCTATTTTAGGTATCAAATGTTACATTACCAGTCATTAATCTATGTTTCTAATTAACGTTACTTTACCTGTCATAAATCTATGTTTCTATTTTAACGTTACCTTTTCCTGTAGTCTTCTCTCCATTTAGCATCAGCTTTGGTTTACACTTGTGTATAAAAGACGTAAATTTCGTTAAATCCGCCTGGAACTCTTCCGAATAGGTCACAGATGACGTTCTATCTAACGACTTGAGATTATCATGTTTTGCCGTTGGAAGTGGGAACCTAAAGCAATGTCGCCGCTTAAAGTATCTCTTTATCGCCTTCCTAAGTGCATTATATCGTGCATCCGACGATTTGTCAACTCCTCGTTTTTTGTGAAGACAATCATCAAGGTAATCGTTGGATGTCTTGTTTTCTCCACCTTGGTTTTCTATGTCCAAAAAGAAGTCTCGCATGCACAATACGAATGCTGGGAAAGCAGTTTCTATAATGTTATCCGCGTTTTCTGGTTTTCCCGACAACACTACATTATCTGACATCTGGGTAATAAAACTATGAGCGTGTTAAGTAAAAAGCACAACAGAACAGAACAGATATTTCATTTTCAACTTTAGCAAACAGCTCATTGTTGAATTCACAGATACACAATCAAAAATGGTTAAGACAATGAAAAAAATGAAACATAGAAATTATTTAATAGGCTCAGACTTTGATTCCGAGTTGGTAGGCTTTAACGTCTTTGTTTATGGCTTGCAAAGGTTATAAGTAAATATTGCGTAATGTTTGATGGCTAATAGTGCGTTTTTTTACGTTTTAATGTAAGTAAGCAAGGTTGCACAAGGAGAGATGAACTGGCCGACGTAATATGACTGAACATTTATTGAAAACGGCTTTAAAGTTCAATCAATCAATTATCCCGTAAAATCGTCACCTAGTTTTGGGAGTAAAAAACGTATACAATAGAGTGGATCGTTCATTGTGCAACCCAATACAATCGTGATGTGTTTATTTAAGGAAATAATCATACAACTTTGCTAAAGCTTTGAGTTTTGCGCGAGGTAGAGGAATGTTCGCCGTCGACAAAAAAGCTCAGACTTTGATTCAGAGTTGGTAGGTTGTAACGTCTTTTTATATGGCTTGTAGAGGTTTAAGATTTGTATTTCGAGTGGTTTGCTGTGTAAAATCAGGCAAATACATATGAAAATATGCTAAATACCGAAATAAGTTTTACTTATAAATAACACTGGATGAAATGAGATACGTACAATAAATATTAATAGTATTTAAACCAAATCATTGCGAGGATGACTAAAATTTGATGAATGTAAACTTGCATTGTTGTGTTGTTTTGACTAGCATTTAATTGTTTCTGCCGCTTTCGGCAGCATTTTGGTTATAACTGGGCGCTTCACGAGTCATAAGCTTCATGTCAAACGCGTGTTCCCTCCAACAACTAACACATTGATTATGTTCAGCCTGGCATAACACGCGTGTCTCTCTGCTATGTTTTCCCGTATAAGTAATAAGACAGAAAACATGATAGAATGCAAATTGTCATTTATTCAAATGACGACATTTACACATAAGGGCAGCAGCCCAGATAAAAACAAGACGGATGTTTGATGCAAAGCATCAAAGAGAAGCCGCAATATTTCGTTTCACATGAAGAAATAAGAAAAAAGATCATTTAAATCCACAAACATTAGAACAATTTAATCTGTAGTCAGTAATGCTGATATCGATTATTGAAGATATAAGTTTTATGTAGGATATTTAACCTGGCAGGGTCTGTGTTTTAAGTAAATGAGATAATTTAGAGTTAAGCTGATCATAAAAAGTGACATATAATACTAAAGATAAATGGACAAGAAGTTATGATAAATTTAAATTAGTACCAAAAACAATCAACTATTTGTTTTATCAAATAATGCTGACACACAGAAAATCTGTTTTTCGTTTGTATCGGTAAGTCATGATAATGGATAAGGGTTTCCCACATAAAACAAATCTGCAGTAGACGACTTTGAAATTATCAAGTTAAAAAAAATCTCTATAAATGATCGTATGATAATTGAAAAGTGTTGAATTATTGTGGCAAATGCAGATATTGCTCATTATGAGCAATTTCTCCTTTTGCCCCAATGATTTCAGTTGAAATGCTGTCTACATTTACAGTTATAAGTTAAATACAGTTCAGTTAATCCGATCACACTTTGTTTGTAAGAACCAAAAGATTTCATTTCATTTAAGTATTCTGGATGTTCACATCGCATCCGTGATAAAACATGGTGTTGGCTAGGCAAAATACACCGATATCGTGTTTACCGCGATATTCATATAATGTGGAACTGCAACAGCGAAAAAGAACGAAATTGATTTTGAAACAGATCTTTCTGTGGTTTAGTTTAAACTTATTTATTTTAAATCGATTGCGAAACAAGCTTTAAGCTTATATTAATCACGCTCGATGTCTGCTTCCTGGATACTTAACCAGTACTCGCGCCGTTTGTGTGGAAAAATCCCAAAGGCAGAACCCGCTCATCACGGGATTCGAACCCGGGACCTTTAATTGGTACAAGAGGCCGACGCTCTACCTCTGTACCACTGTCTTCCACTTCTGTGGTTTAAATCTTTTCATGTCTGCATTTTGCGATGACAATTGTACTCAAAGTTAACTTTGAATCCAGTATGTACTGAACATGAAAGTCAGATTATTAAAAGCAAAGCAAATGAAAAATGTATGTGAAATTGCGATAAAAATGAAAATCTATAAATAGACTATAGATGAATGGTACTGTTTTTTTATTTTAGCTCTTAACTTGATTCGGGAACCAGGGTCGCTGCGTGGCCGCTTACGACATTTACACATTAGACCAAATTGAGATCGGTTTAAAACGCGTTGGTGAATACGGATTAAATCTAAAACGTGGACTCAATATTAAGATTTAGATTTAGACAAATATCTAAATTGAAAAGTTTAGTGAATACGGGACGAGGCTTCTTCGTCTAATTACTGCGTAATATATCATAGCATGTCATTTTAAGGAACCAGACTACATTTACAAATTCAATAGAAGTGTTCTCTATTTTACTGTCTAGAGTAGATACAGTATGAATTTCGCTTAAATAAAAATGTACATACATTCAATTGATATACTGGCCTTTGTCTTTTGTTTTTAATTTGTAAAACTCACACATGTATATAGAGTGTAAAAGGGATGTTTTAAAAGTCATTACCTTAAATTAATGTACTTAAAAAGGACAAAGAGAAATCAAGATATGTGGTCACGCTGGCAGGTCTAAATATTCTCCTTGACCGAAAATTAAAAGCATCCCTACAGGAAGCCGCCTCCTGTCGGCTTCCAAAAAATCATCTTCACATTTTACATAATAAGAGCCAGAATGACACTAACGGGAAAAGATGGCATCATAAAAAGGCCATTTATTCAAGTGACGAAACATACACATATGGGCAACAGCCGAGATAAAACTATTCATCTTGACATTTTACATACTAAGGGCCAGAATGACACTAACGGGAAAAGATGGCATCAACGAAAAGAGATATAAAACAATATAATATGACAAGTGTAAAATGGAAATAATGGAATAAAATGTCTTGTATATATATATACGTTATGGTTTTAATTTAAATCCATAACGTATATACAAGACATTTTAATGTCAGTTAAGGAGGAGGAATCAAACTAACATACATATGACGTTTTTAGGGGTGGCGGCGGGAAAAACGGATCCTTTCTTTTTTAAATAAATCAAGCGTGCGTCTGTGTTTCTTGAACAGCACAAAGAAACTGGGACAGGCAACAAAGACCGACGCTTGCATAGCTAATAAGGTCACGTGACCCTCAGGATCACAGATAATCTGACCCCTGGCCGGTCATAAACCTAGAAGATAATCAGGAAGTATTCTTATTATTTTAATAAAGTCTATTTCAATAAAAATCGTCACATAAATGTGGAAAACAATTACGTCTTATGAAAGTAACGTGGTAAAACTGAAATGTATACATTCGTAAATAGTACGTACACATCCTCTTTAAGAGTCTCTTCCCAGGTATAGTGGTAGAAGGACCGGGAGGTCCGAGTCATACCAAATACCTTAATAATAGAAGTTAATGCTGCCATCCTTGGCGCTCAAGGTTGCGGGGTTAGCATTACGACTTGTAGTATTGGTAACTTAACCAGGAAACCCCGTAAAATAACTGAAAAACTATTGAAAGCGGCGTAAAACCCAAAACAATCCTCCGTTTGCTAGTTTGTTGACATGTCTGTCTTGTAGTCTAAAGATAGTTTGTATGGCTGCCTATGTCTGGGAACGGCTTACCACGACGTTGTCGATAAACATTTGCTATGTCGTCGTTATGGTACAATTAAAATTTCAACCGAAGACAGGTCGTAATTCACGAACACAAACTGACGTCTGTACGTAGACTGACCGGTCGTATTTCACGAACACAAAGTGACGTCTGTACGTAGACTTTCTGAACGTGTATGACCGGTCGTAGTTCACGAACACAAACTGACGTCTGTACGTAGACTTTCTGAACGTGTATGACCGGTCGTATTTCACGAACACAAACTGACGTCTATACGTAGACTTTCTGAACGTGTATGACCGGTCGTATTTCACGAACACAAACTCACGTATGTACGTAGACTTTCTGAACGTGTATGACCGGTCGTATTTGACGAACACAAACTGACGTCTGTACGTAAACTTTCTAAACGTGTATGACCGGTCGTATTTCACGAACACAAACTGACGTCTGCACGTTAACTTTCTGAACGTGTATGACCGGTCGTATTTCACGAACACAAACTGACGTCTGTACGTAGACTTTCTGAACGTGTATGACCGGTCGTATTTGACGAACACAAACTGACGTCTGTACGTAAACTTTCTAAACGTGTATGACCGGTCGTATTTCACGAACACAAACTGACGTCTGCACGTTAACTTTCTGAACGTGTATGACCGGTCGTATTTCACGAACACAAACTGACGTCTGTACGTAGACTTTCTGAACGTGTATGACTTCCATGTCTTCCAGTGATGGCGTATGCGATTTAAAGTGCGGCACATCCCATGTTCGATAAATGGCTCGGAAGTGCCTTGTCTTACTGTCAAGACCTGTTCAGGCAGGTTTCTGAACCCTTTCCCTCAAGTAGACGTTGTATGCAAATGGGAACGTAAATTGACAGGCAGGCATTTTCCGTTATAACGAAGGGACACGTGTTGTAAAAGAAAGTTACCACATATAGTTGACATGCCGAAAAAACATGTATTGTCAACAAAAAAGTGTATGTTATTGAACTTGTCGGTTGTTGAGATGAACGCCTATGAAATCGTGGCTGTTAAAGTTTAGTTTAAATCTACTTTTCTTACATCCATGACGAAACGAGCTTTCAGCTTATAAAAATCAATCTCGGTGACTGTTAAACAAGTGCAAATATTGATACTATTATGATGTGCATGTATTTAAATTTCATTTTAAAACAACTGTAAGTTATGTCACAGGCATCTGAGTTTTCGTTTTAGAAAAAAACACAAGACCGTGTTGATATAAATATTCTCCCTATTTGGTTTGTATACTATAACAAGAATGTATCCTTTTTTATATTAATCCGTATAGAGAGGCTATTTATAAGAACACGTCTTTGTGGGGTTGTTCCAAAACTTAGATGCCAGTGATTATATAACCATGTGTTTGGTCATCAAGCAAATACAAAATTTGATGGACATTCATATGCATCATGGTAATATATGGCATTTGCACAGAATATATTGTCGAATAATAAAAATAAACACTTTCCCCGAAAAGACGCTTTCCGTCCCCTCTGTAGGGGAGACGACTTTTTAAAACATTGTAGCAAAAAAAAGAAATTGCTGACCCATGATGTTATAAATGAGGGTACTGCTTAATAGCGTTGCTATGGTGAATATTTTGTTGTCATGCCGTTGATCTCCCTGTAAAAACATACGAGTCTCGTCAGATTAAAAGTGGTCATGTGATATCTCCTATCGGTATCCAAAACGGGTATTTTGTCTGAAGACGAATCTGCTTTGGCCAAGTGGTTATCTTTGAGAAATCGTGTTCGATTCCCAGTCGCGGCGGTGACACATTTCCTAGCTTAGTACTGGTTTGTTTAACCAGAGATCATGAATAGGTGATATAACTTAACAATTGTAGAAAAAGGGTTAAATCTCAATTTGTCACGAAACTTGTGGCGTTTAACTAATAGTCTGAAATGACATGCCCCTACCGGTACATTATAGGATTAGGCTTACGCCAATAAGGATAGTGGCCTTTTGAAAAGGTGTAGCAAGCAAGATGCTATATAGAGACAGCAGCTTTGTCGACCACAAACTCAAAATGTAGTTTGATTCATTCTTTGTGTATCGATTCCAAACATCAAGTGGTAATGCTCCACTGTAGACATTACGAAAATGAGTTGTATATTTACTTATTTACTCAAAATATGCGATAGCGATATATAAAGGGTACGATGGGTCCCAAACTATAATATTTGACATCTAGGGTCATATTATATACACAGGTAGACACAAGAATTTCTAGCAAACCGTTTTGTTCACGAACTCACATGGGGTTTCGTTGTTCGTATATGCACACGCTGCAACACGTGACATTAAAACCTGACGCGACCCAAATAGAACTCTACATGCAAAAATAAAATCTTCGCAAAATATAAAATATATCGATTTCTTTTTAAAATGTTGATCTTTCTGTGGAGGAGTGATGTGTTCTCTAATGCGACAAATGAGTAACTAAGTCGTTGTATATGAGTATACTCATAAAGCCTTACTACTGAATTACTATATTGCAAATGACGTCCAACAACATTAAAACTTGGTCCTTGAATTCCGGATGTCGCATACAGGTTGCCCATATGCCAGTAGTCATTGCGTGGCATGTCCCACACCAAAAACTGGGCTGCCTATAAATGTTAAGTTTATGTTCAGTTTATTCAATTTATGTTTTACATCGATTTCAATGCTGTTCAATATCATATTGTTTCGTTTTAAAAAAATAAATATTTGAAGATGGTTATTGATTTGATTTTACGTACAACGGCATAACAGTGAAACTGCAATTCGTTGCTTCTTAAGTATTTTACTCGTTAAATAAGTCGACTTTTAAGCTCAACAAACGTTTCGTAATTTTCTATTTTAAGTATTAAATTAAAAGATAATTATTGTATTGTTGACATTCTAAAAGAAGTATAAACATGGCTGCAGAATGCTGCTCAAAGGAAAGCGCGATGGAGCGATACCGTCTTAGGACAAAATTTACTCTTTCGTTGGTTCCAAATTATTCCGAATCAGATGGAAAGCAATACAATAACAACTGTCCACGGCAATAACGTTTAGTTTATCGTAATAATAACTTATCATAGCATTGGTGCATTGGCAATTTAAAGGCAAGGTTAAATGTACACGTAATATCATATACATGTTTCCCGGTGCGTGATGGCTACGACATTTACAAATAGGATTGAGTGCACACCATTCATTCATATTCAAAAGCTCTCTCCTTGTGTCTAATAATGATATCCAATAACCTAGATCTTTCTTATTGATTGAATGATGTTACTGTGACTGAATTCAATTCATTTATTGATAATAGGTGTATTTATCAATATGCATTATACTATGCTGTGCAATATTTATACCCGAGAGAGTTAAAGATACTGTTCTGTTCTGAAGGATTATAGTTTAACGCCCTTTTAGTCATACCACGACGGCCAGTTGAACTAGCCAGTGTTTCCTGGCTTTCTCTCACCGTGGTCAACGCAAATTCTTCCCAGGCGATAGTATACCTTCTCACATATACATGTACTATTTAAACGTCTGCTGGTAGAAAACGGTTGACACAAGTCAGAATGGTTTTGTTCTGATAAACAATTTACCCCTTTCCCACATACAACACATTTACAGCAAATACTTTGAAAAAATTAGAAACAACGTATGAAAAATATATCTTTTTGACAGTATCATTATTGAATATAATTGAAAACATTGTGGCAGAAGGAGTTATTGCTAATTCTGGACAATTTTCCCTTTTATGACAATACTTTCAACTGTTATCATTGTAATCTTATTTTATATCTGTACTGGTAATAGCCAGTGGTACAGTGGTAGCTAGAGCGTCGACATCTCGTACCAAAGGTCCCGGTTCGAATCTCGTGATGAGCGGGTTGCGCCTTTTGGATAAGTAAGAAGCAGACATCGAGCGTGATTAAAAAAGCCTATATTCTGAAAGCTTGTTTTTGAATATTTGAATAAAATAATATGAACGCTTGTTTGGTCGGAAACAGATGTAAAATCAATTAGTATCGTAAAGCATTCCATCTTCGTGATCTATTTAGTTCCTGGCGTCAATATGTTCACCCTTTTCTCCAATGACTTTGTATTAGCAGTCCATTGAGAAGTGTCCAATTATTTTCTTTAGTACTCGACAGTGTAGTTTATTTCAATGATTATGATCACGAACTTACGTGACCCGTAGATATAAACTAACCTGCATCATTGTTCCTGGCCAACTGATTGAGAAGTACGGACTTGCCGGTCCTGTATAAGCCTGTAATGGCCACCACATTTACCTCCTTGTCAATGTTCTCTAGTTCTCTCACCGCATCTTCCTCAATCTTAAGAGTCCGGTTTCTAGTCGTGCTGATCAGACATACCGACTCGCGGAATATCTTCAGATTCAGCAAATATTCCCTATAGGTTAGAAGTTCAGAATTGAGAATTGGTCGCCATAACACCGAATATGTTTGTATTGTTTTCAAAAGTTTGAAAAGTATAAGCAAATTAAATCAAAGCACTAAAAGTGCTGCCAGCAAGGGGCTAAATGCAGATCACGGAATACATTAGGACAAGGATTTACCGATCAAATACGTTATCACATATTCTTCTCAAGAAGACCTTGTTATGTCCTTTAATTGAATGCTATTTTAGTTGAATGCACAATATTGTATACATATAATTTAGGTCTATCGCACAACCTTTTAATTGACGGGCAGTATTTTACAGAGGTCGTTGCATAGTTTACACACTCATTGATGAATTAAGCACAATACATGATATATCAAAATCAAAAGAACGCTACATAACAATGAAAACTATATTGAAATTCCAATAGAAATATCAAAGCAAAAAATAAACAATCTGAATTTACATTTCTGGTTACTAAAACCAAAACATGGTGGCATATTTGTTTTACCTTGTTTGAGATCATTTATATAATACTTTTAGAATTAACATGATTCATTTTATAAACAAAAGAATATTTACACTGTGCTATAATAGAACAATGATGAATGGTCCATGCCTAGAGATTATTTTACAATAAACTATGTTAATAGCATAGCTGTATACAGTTACAGTCACAGCTGCCTCAAAACAATTGAACTTGTTATTTTTTCCATAACATATGTGAACAAATACAAACACTGTTTTTTATTCTTTCAAATGTTCAATAAGTGTGAACATCCAATGAGCAGGGATGTATAATTTGTTGATCTGAAAGTACTTATATATCGGTTGGTGGTTCTTTTTATTCTGTAGTGCTGTTTCACGATACACAATTTCTATTGATATTTATACCGTCCTTGTGATTTTGCACCACGATGCGAATGAATTTTGAAATTATAAACATAAGGGTCGTGTTGTGTATGTTTACAGAATTTAATGAAGGAACTGCTGAATGGCTTAGTAGAATATTTAATACTACAAATATTAACATGAAATGCATGGGTTATGTAGAAATATGTTACACTAAGAGGCGTCGCTTTGACTAAAATCGCAATAATAATACGTCTAATGAGCGTATGCACATAATGCTTTAATTTGTTCTGATCGTGATAAGCCATTAAATTCTAACGTCCACGATGACCTCAATTAAAATAATCATTATCATTTATAGCGGTACAAAATCCCAACCTCGTCGCCAATTTGTTGTGTATGTGTACAACATTAAATGAAGCAACAACCATATAGCTTAGCAGAATATTTAATACTACACAGATTAACATGGAATACGTAGGTTATATAGAAATATGTTACACTAACAGGCGTGGCTTTGAATCATCAATTCAAATTAATATTTGAAATCGCAATCATAGTAGCACCTGCGAAAAGTATGCACATACTGCTTTAATTTGTTCAGTGTGTTAATGACACCTGAAAAAAGTATGCAAATACTGCTTTAGTTTGTCCATGCATGTTGCGTGTGATCAAGTCTTGTTGACAGATACATTTTATTGTTTAATCATCTTAATTCATATATTTTAACATGAAATTTCTTTCGAGTTCTTTCCTTTGGGTAAGTGATGTCGAATCATATCGATTGTCCGGCTGATATGCCAACACGTTACCGCATTTTGAATTTTAGACAAGAACTATTTGGCGGTTCGAAAGGTAAAACATGAGCATAAGCTGGAAAAAATATTCCACAGAGCATCCCGTGACTTTAATTGACAGTATATACAATCTGCAACTACCAAGACATCTCTATGAACCCGAGATAGTGTTCAGAAACGGAAAGCTTATATAGAAAGACAGATGTAAAGTAATTCAATGCCGCTATTGTAAAACACTAGTCTAGATTTCAGTCTCAAAATGATGAGTGTCTTCGGATTTCGCCTACTATAGGAATTTGCTCTAATAATTTATTCCAAAATTTGATTGTAAAAAGAATTGAGTCAGCGACACAGGATAGTGTACGGTAGAGGAATTGGAGGGCAGTATCAAGTTAGATAAACGGTGAAGTTAAACGCTCGTGTAAAGTAAACGGAATAAAAACAGAACAGTCTTTAAATTGATTGGCAATTTGCCATCAAAACGGTTATTTTGGTTATATTCATGAGTTTTAATGAATAACTGTCATGATTTGTATATGCATATTATTTTACATCACTATTATCAGCTTCCTCATCATCAACATCACCATCAAACATATTCACAATCATTACCATCATCATCATCATCGCCAACATCATCATCATCATAAATGTCATCTTCTTCTTCATCTCCTTATTCTACTTGTTTCTTCTTCTTCTTCTTCTTCTTCTTCTTCTTCTTCTTCTTCTTCTTCTTCTTCTTCTTCTTCTTCTTCTTCTTCTTCTTCTTCTTCTTCTTCTTCTTCTTCTTCTTCTTCTTCTTCCTCTGCTGCTTCTTTGTTCTTCTTTTCTACCGCATGGTTAATCAAGAAGACAAACATTTATCGATTTGCCACTATATTGACAATATTTTGAATACCTGTGAACGTCTAACCGTCATATCAGAACGATAATTGAGAGTCGGAAAGACCGAGTAAACATAGTCTTTCCAATCTGCACCGTCTTCATCTACTAACTCCGAATGCATGTCTCTTGTCTCCATAGGTTGTGTTATATTACATCTGAAAACAAACATCGAAACAAGAAATACCTTATAATTGTTTAGCCATATGAGCCCATGAATGTTGACTTTTGTGAACAGTATATTTCAAGATAAGTATGTGCATCCGCACAGTGTGATCAATATCTACACTGCTCATATAAAACTTATACAAGCTTTTTTGAAGATCATGCCAACTTGTATAGATTCTGAAGAGACTGAGCAGGTGTTCAGGCTGATCTGAACTTAGCTGTAAAAAGCAAATAAAACAAAAACAAACAAAAATCTCTTTCCTGAGATGATTATTAGGAAACAAAAGTTGGATATTATTGGTATATTGGCCACTACACACGAAAACCGACTTCGGGGTTATGTAACCGGAAATGATCCGACCGGGATCGCCTTCTAGTCGGACAAGCCAAGCCCCGGTAGCTCAGTCGGTAGCGACGCGGGATGTCAAACTAGGGGTTGTGAGTTCGAATCCCGGCTCGGCCAACTTTTTTATCCGACGATTGACAAAAGTCAATGCGCCATGCGTCATTCGTCTTCCACCAATGGGCTAAGTCTATGTGGAAAAGCAGCGAGTTGCTTGGGAAGATTGTTGTGTGGAGTACTGGTGTGAGAAAACCAGGAAATGCATGAGTAGGTGAACTGGCCGCCGTGATATAACTGAGAAACTGATAAAAACGGCGTTAAACCCAATCAATCAATCAATCAATTCTAGTCGGACAAGCATCTTTTAATCCTCTGGATAATAATAAGCTCCATAATGATAATGTCCAAATGATCCTCTGAGCGTAATCGATATCAATTTCAAATCTTCCGAATCTCTGATTTCGTATGACTTGGTTCAAGTATGTTGGAATGCAGACAAAGCGACTGATCGATAGGCATAATTAATAAACAAAGATAAAAAAAAAGCAGGTTTGCAGTCGACCCATGTACATATAAGACAATTGGTAGGTACTAGATAGAGATACCTCACAACACCCAAAATAACCTTTCATTTCACCATATATCACAGGGAAGTAAACTCACTATATATTGATAAACCGAAACTAGTTTTCTAAAAATGAAGATTACCTTTTTCAGATTTTATAACTTAGCACTTTTTCGGTCGATTTAATATCTAAAGTAAACATGGTTCTATCTGCAAAGAGCGTTTCGTATAAGTTGACTCTAACTAAGGTAGGAGTTATCCGACTCTCTTTGAATTCGGTCAACACTTTCTCACACGCAGGCGGATATTGAAATTTATTATATACTTGTATATTTTCCGTTGCAAATGCATGCAGATTGTTATGCGCAGTTCAGACAAGATAGATTAAAATTCCGTTGTATGGGAAAATCAATATCCTACTCGACCTTCGGTCTCGTAAGATATCGATTTTTCCACGATACTTATCGTGCAAAACGAACCCATTTATCGGTCCTGCAACGTAATAGTCCGTATATATGTAGCAGACGACTTTTGAAAACATTGGAAAAAAGAGCAATTTATCATTTTGCCAAAATGGTTTTAGCTCATTAAAATAAATATAATTTCATTTTAGAGAAATTTCCCGTAGTTTACATCGATGTTTTCATAAGTCGTCTACTACAGATGTATTACATGAGGTAAAGAATAAAGACTTTTTTATGCTAAACCGTTTTCTACTAATAATTGCAAACAAATCTAAATATAGAACAAACGTGCAGTCGAATCTTGGACTTCGACGCTCACTCGTTATACATAAATTGTAACTGCACAACACGTAGATCGGCTTTCCAAAAAACAACAAATCTACAACAGACGCTCTCTTGTTATACAAAAATTGTAACTATATTACACGGAGATCGACTTTTCAAAATACAACAAATCTACAACAGACGCTCTCTTGTTATACATAAATTGTAACTATACTACACGGAGATCGACTTTTCAAAATACAACAAATCTACAACAGACGGACCCTTGTTATACATGAATTGTAACTATACTACACGTAGATCGACTTATCAAAATACAACAAATCTACAACAGACGCTCTCTTGTTATACATAAATTGTAACTATACTACACGTAGATCGACTTTCCAAAATACAACAAATCTACAACAGACGCTCTCTTGTTATACATGAATTGTAACTATACTACACGTAGATTGGCTTTAAAAATACAACAAATCTACAACAGACGGACCCTTGTTATACATAAATTGTAACTATACTACACGTAGATCGGATTTCAAAAATACATACATGTATTATTTATTTTTTGAAAGAACGTAAAATTGCAGGCGACACATGAACATATGAGACAATTGGTAGATACTAGATACAGATAACTACAACACCCAAAATAACCTTTTATTTCACCGTATTATACAGGGAACTTTGAAAATCTGCTTACGACATTTAAAAATGCATTTAATTACTCCTATTTAGTGTCACAGTAAAATGAAAGTTGTCTGAACTGTTTACATAGACAGATCGACAGACGCATACATAGACAGGTTTACTGCGATTGACGGACGCATACAAAGACAGATAGACAGATCGACAGACACATACATAAACAGATAGACAGATTGACAGACACATACAATGACAAGTTTACTTCCAAAGACGGACGCATACAAAGACAGATAGACAGATAGACAGACACATACATATACAGGTTTACTGCGATAGACGGACGCATACAAAGACAGATAGACAGATCGACAGACACATACATAAACAGATAGACAGATTGACAGACACATACAATGACAAGTTTACTTCGAAAGACGGACGCATACAAAGACAGATAGACAGATAGACAGACACATACATATACAGGTTTACTGCGATAGACGGACGCATACAAAGACAGATAGACAGATCGACAGACACATACATAGACAGGTTTACTGCGATATACGGACGCATACAAAGACAGATAGACAGACACAGACATTGACAGGTTTACTAGGATAAACGGATGGAAGGAGACATCCTGATAGATCTATGGAAAGAGATACAAAATAAATAGTGTGACGTACTTCTCAAAGTTGGTAAAATCTTTAACCGAGCGCATGCATGAAAAGATTGATTGACAAAATGTAATACTAGATTATTGAGGACTAGTCTAGAGATAAGGTAGACGAATTCGGCTGAACAGGGGTAAAACTCACTATTAATAAACCGAAATGAAGATTTACTTTTTCAGAATTTATTTCGTAGAAAGTTCAAGTTGTCTGAATTCGGCTGAACAGGGGTAAAACTCACTATTAATAAACCGAAATAAAGATTTATTTTTTCAGAATTTATTTTGTAGGAGGTTCAAGTTGTCTGAGTAAAACTCACTATTAATAAACCGAAAATAGTTTTCAAAAAATATTTACTATTTCAGGATTTATCACATTTTTGGTTGATTTAATCTGCCGGAGCATTTCGTATAAGTTCATTCCTAATAAGGTAGGAGTAATCCGATTGTTTAAGAATTCGATCAACACTTTCTCACACGCAGGCGGATATTGAAACAGATGTAGCAGACGACTTTTGGAAACATTGTAACAAGAGGAAAATTTGCTCATTTTACCAGAATGGTTTTTAGCTCATTTAAATAAATATGATTTCATTTTATAGAAATTTCCCACACTTTACATCGATGTTTTCATAGTCGTCTGCTACAGATGTATTACATGAGGGAAATAATAAAGACTTTTTGCTGTTGAACGGTTTTCTACTAACACTTGCAAACAAATCTAAATATAGAACAAACGTGCAGTCGAGTCTTGGACTTCGACGCTCTCTCGTTACACATAAATTGTAACTATACTACACGTAGATCGACTTTCTTTTACCCGAAGTTGTAATATTTATAAACAATGCATAGTTTCTAAACAATGCATAGTTTATAAACAATACAGAGTTTATAAATAACATATCTATGCAAAGGCAAATGTTTGAACAGTTTTATGTACCCAAACAAATGCAGTGCCTTGCCTTCTGCGCTTTGATTTTTTAACAAAATGAAATTATAGATTATTGAGGTCACGAATTCAGCTGAACAGGGGTAAAACTCATTATTAATAAACCGAAACTAGTTTTCTAAAAATGAAGATTTACATTTTCAGAATGTATTACTTAGCACTTTTTCGATTGATTTAATCTCTAAAGTAAACATGGTTCTATCTGCAAAGATCGTTTCTTACCAGTTCATTCTTACTAAGGCAGGAGTTATCCGACTGTCTTTGAATTCGCTCAACACTTTCTCAAACGCAGGCGGATATTGAAATATATGTAGAAGACGTCTATTGAAAACGATGTAACGAAATGAAAATGCGCTCATAGTGAGCAATTTATCATTTTGCCACAATGATTTTAGCTCATTTAGAATAAAAAAAATTATTTTTATAGAAATTTCCCATACTTTACATCGATGTTTTCATAGTCGTCTGCTACAGATGTATTACATGAGGGAAAGAATAAAGACTTTTTGCTGCTGAACGGTTTTCTACTAACAATTGCCAACAAGACTATATATATACCAAGCGTGCAGTCGAATCTTGGACTTCGACGCTCTCTACCTATACATAAATTGTAACGATACTGCAGGTAGATCGGCTTTCCAAAATACAACAAATCTACAACAGACGCTCTCTCGTTATACATAAGTTGTAACTATACTACAAGTAGATCGGCTTTCCAAAATACAACAAATCTACAACAGACGCTCTCTCGTTATACATATATTGTAACTATACTGCAAGTAAATCGGCTTTCTAAAATACACCAAATCTACAACAGACGCTCTCTCGTTATACATATATTGTAACTATACTGCAAGCACACAAATCTACAACAGACGCTCTCTTGTTATACATAAAATTGTAACTATACTGCAAGTAGATCGGCTTTCCAAAATACAACAAATCTACAACAGACGCTCTCTCGTTATACATATATTGTAACTATACTGCAAGCACACAAATCTACAACAGACGCTCTCTTGTTATACATAAAATTGTAACTATACTGCAAGTAGATCGGCTTTCCAAAATACAACAAATCTACAACAGACGCTCTCTCGTTATACATATATTGTAACTATACTGCAAGTAGATCGATTTTCCAAAATACAACAAATCTACAACAGACGCTCTCTTGTTATACATAAAGTGTAACTATACTGCAAGTAGATCGGCTTTCCAAAATACAACAAATCTACAACAGATGCTCTCTTTTTATACATAAATTGTAACTATACTGCAAGTAGATCGGCTTTCCAAAATACAACAAATTTACAACAGACGCTCTCTCGTTATACATAAATTGTAACTATACTGCAAGTAGATCGGCTTTCCAAAATACAACAAATCTACAACAGACGCTCTCTCGTTATACATAAATTGTAACTATACTACACGTAGATCGGCTATCAAAAATACAACAAATTTACAACAGACGCTCTCTTGTTATACATAAATTGTAACTATACTACAAGTAGATTGTTTTTTCCAAAATATAACAAATCTACAACAGACGGACTCCGAAAACGTTGTAGCAAAAATCTATCGAAACTCGTATAAATCAAAGATCACTTAAGCCAAATTACGGGAAAAAAAAAACATTTTGGACTCTGCGTAAAGAAAAACCTGCAAACTTACCCGGACGGACACTTTCCGCCTCCAGTGGATTTTCTGTTTTAGGAATCATGATATACCTCTATCCCCTGTGACGAAATGTGTCCACCCAAATAAGTCTGCACGGACTGTGCAAGCTGATCTCGGTCGATACATAACGTAGAGTCTATAATGTTGGTTTTCTCCATATCTTGGTTATAAACACTTCTTGACGTGACTGAAATGATATATAGACAATGTCTGTATGTATTGTTATTCCTCATGCTGTACAATATCTGTACCTCAGAGCAATAATGATACTGTTCTTTCAATACTTATGCGAAAATAGATAATATTATGGGAAAACGAGAAGTTGCTCATAGGAAAAAAATCTAATTGTTTCCTAAATGATAAAGGAACTAGTCAAAACACTGGAAGTACTGATGGGACGGTTGTGTTTGAATTCGTAACTCAAGGTTGGATAAGCAGTTGTATATGTATGTACACCATATATGTTTGCTAAATACAAATACTTTCACTGAACAATGAAGCAAGTTACTTAGTAAATCCAGTTTCATTTTAATCTGCCCATGGGTTTTTTAGCGACATCAAGACCAGATTCCTTTATACCCACTGCCAACGTTGCAATGCTCGTGTGCGGGATGTGATTGAAAATCATACCAGGGAAGTAGCCAGCTTATTAATTTTAGTATGTAAGAGCTGCAGGATGAAAACTAATGGATAGTCATTGAAGGAAAAAAAATATAATTTACTAATTTGTTTAAATGTCACCAAGAAACATTTGTGCTAAAATATTTTCAGACTGGACCTTATATTTTGAACAAGAAGATTTTAAAGTGTTCACTATATTACACATTAAAGCGCACCATGATGGTCCTTTTTAATAGAAATTAAACATTTTTGTCTATGCTTTTGCTCTGTACATGTACATACAAGTAAAACAGGAAACACCACATTTTGAACCTGTTTGGATGCCCCTTGGAGCCATGTTGATCTACCAATCAATATGACTTTAATAGAGGGTCTCTTATAAACAATTGTACCAACTGATCTTGGAATCAGACACATGGTAATAGTATGTACATGTTTCCCAAAAATGTCAAACGCTATTCTTCCTAATAGGTAAATATGGAAACAAAAATGCAAAATATCAAAATAAACAATTACTATTGCAGAGAAATAAGAGCCTGTGAAACACAGTTCTGCTTATAAGGCCAAGGATTTCTGAAACAAATTTGATTTTGAGATAGATTCATCAATAATCATTTGGCTAAACCCTTTTCCACATACAACACATCTACAATGTTTTCAATACAGTCAGCTGGAGAAGCGTCAGAAAGTTCTGTATGTGGGAAAGGCTTTACTGAATTGTTGTTTGATATTTTATTACATGAAAGCAAACGACAACCGTCCTTAAAAAGTGCAAAAACTACATAAACGTTTTTCGTCTTTGGTCAAACTTCCAAAGAGGAGTTTTGTGGAATAGTTTGTTATGAAACAATAGAAATAAACTTTCAAAACCTTCTTTTTAAATCCTTTTTAATCCAGAAACATCTTATCCAATTTCGAAAAAAATGTGTGGCAAAATGACAGTGTAACGGGTGAATAAAGTTGAAAACATCATAGGTAAAGGATAATTTGAAGAATGTTTACTTTGTCACAATGCTTTCGAAAATCGTTTGAATTAATGTGTATGCAAGTATGAAAGTTCACCTACGTATAGGTGAACATCAATTTCTGCAACCGGCAAATCCTTGCAGCAAGTGTATTTTCCCCCAGAAATGAACCAGGTCGTCCAAAAACGACTTTCAAGTCCCTTCAAACAGCTAAGATTTATATATGCCTGCGTATCCTGATCATGATCTTCCATGTTTGCCTCTATCTCGTTACAAAAATGTAAATCCACGGGGGGAAAACAAATAGGATTAAAGTAATTAAAGTATTAAAGTTGATTCAAGGAGGTTGCTTTTCCATTGACGTGGCAAATCTACCTGGGGAAATTTCAGCACAGGGGATTTATTCTGCTTTGAACTAATTGTTCCGTTGATGAATTATGTTTGACACTGGAACGAATGAGTCACTACTGTACATACTAGTGAATGTATTGAAGAATGCAGCAGACGATATTAAAAACATATTTAAAGGTGAACATTCCCTAAAAGTAAATAAGTAATTAATAATTGATTAGAGAACATTATTGGAAAAGGGTAATTGTCTATGAGTAAATTCCCCTCATCCAAATACGTTTACGGTATTATACGATAATACAATTTAATTAATCAATCAATACATAGTTCTTTATTGGTGCATTTAAACCCCTGTTTCGCTATGGTTTATTACGTTTTAACCCTTTCCCACATACAACAAGTCTGCAGCAAACGACTCTGAAAACATATAGGCAAAACAGATAAGCACTGAAAATCTCTTTAAATGAAAGAACAATAACTGAATCGAGTTGAAAACATAGTCACAAAAGGAGAAATTGCTTTGAATGAGATTAATATAGACACGAACTCGTTTCCTCTCTTCCACGCCTTTCCACTGCAAATGAAATAATTGTATGTTACAAGGGGAATTTAATAAACACAACCACCGACGTGACTGTATTATTGCTTCCACGAAAAGTCGACTTTGATACAGAAAGTAGAAAATATTTAAATTTTCGAAAATTGAATAGAAAACATTGTGCCAAAGTGTTCATTTTAAGCAAAATCCTCTTTTTCCCCCATTGTTTATGAAATTCAGAGACGTGCAAATACATTTATTGATATGTCTCTGTAAAATCGTATACTCTAGAGGTGACAAAAGTCATCTTAATTTGTTCACGAGCGGTTAATATGTATTCATGTTTGTTTTTTAAATCCGCTTTAAACACTGTTTCAGTAAAAGATAATGCTCAAGAGCAATTCGCCTTTTACACAGTGTTTGCAACTCTGGGTTATAGCTGAAAGATTAGTAATAAAATTCTTTCACTATTTGTTTTTCAACTATTTCTCATACTAGAGAAAACAAATTGTTACAAAATATACAAAGGGTAATTAGTTCAGACGGACGTACAAACTGGGAGTAGTGATATCCTTATCTTTTATTACACTTAACTATGATATGTACACATTCAGAGACTTTTATTTGGTTGATTAGAATAAGTGGAATTTATTTTACTTATTTGTCTTTGGCTTATGTTTGCATTCGTTATTTAGTCTAGAATTGTTTGCTCTATTTTGTTGGCTTACTGATATGACAGAAATGGTGTTCTCAGTCATTAACATCACATGACTTCAAAATCCCACTTGTAACTATGGAAGCCTTGCTATTACAATTATACCAACAATCAGACGACATAGAAAGCATAAACGCGTAATATGGAAAATCTCTATAATTTTTAAATAGAGTTGAAAACATAGTGGCAAAACGGGAAATTGCTCTTCATTTCAAAAGTCGTCTGCTGTAGATGCGTCAGAAAGTATCTGTATTTTGGAACTCGTACTCACCTGAGTGTTCGGTGTTCTCAGTCATTTACATCACGTGACTTCAAAATCCCAGTTGTAACTATGGAAGCCTTGCTATTACAATTCTACCAACAATCAGACGACATAGAAAGCATAAACGCATAATATGGAAAATCTCTATCAATTTTGAATAGAGTTGAAAACATAGTGTCAAAACGGGAAAATTGATCTTCATTTCAAAAGTCGTCTGCTGTAGATGCGTCAGAAAGTATATGTATTTTGGAACTCGTACTCACCTGAGTGTTCGGTGTTCTCAGTCATTTACATCACGTGACTTCAAAATCCCAGTTGTAACTATGGAAGCCTTGCTATTACAATTCTACCAACAATCAGACGACATAGAAAGCATAAACGCATAATATGGACAATCTCTATCAATTTTGAATAGAGTTGAAAACATAGTGGCAAAACGGGAATATTGCTCTTCATTTCAAAAGTCGTCTGCTGTAGATGCGTCAGAAAGTATCTGTATTTTGGAACTCGTACTCACCTGAGTGTTCGGTGTGTACAATTTGAGTGCTCAATTTGTTAAATTGGCTTTTTTGTGCTTAAATGGAGTGTTCGATGTGTTATATTTGAGTGCTCGATGTGTCATATTGGAGTGTTCGATGTGTTATATTTGAGTGCTCGATGTGTTATATTGGAGTGTTCGGTGTGTACAATTTGAGTGCTCTATTTGTTAAATTGGCGTGTTATTTGTGCTTAAATGGAGTGTTCGTTGTGTTATATTTGAGTGCTCGATGTGTCATATTGGAGTGTTCGATGTGTTATATTTCAGTGTTCGATGTTTTATATTGAGTGTTCGGTGTGTACAATTTGAGTGCTCAATTTGTTAAATTGGCGTGTTATTTGTGCTGAAATGGAGTGTTCGGTGTGTTATATTTGAGTGCTCTATGTGTCATATTGGAGTTTTCGATGTGTTATATTTGAGTGCTCGATGTGTTATATTGGAGTGTTCGGTGTGTAAAATTTTAGTGCTCGATGTGTTAAATCAATCTGAATACACCCCTGTTAACCTCAGTTCCAAAAGAATATATCATTCAACTCAACAGATAAGTGTGAAAAGAATATATCATGCTCTAAACTAGAGGTTCGTTTTTGGAAAACTAGTTTCGCTTTCACGCGGAATGAATGTAATTTAACCGACTTCTGTTCTGTATTATCTATTAACCTCTTCGCAGATACAAACGCTTTCTGGCGACTCTGTAGCAGCGGACTTTGGTGAACAAGTAGACAAATGGAGAAATTGTTTATAATATGCATTTTTTGTTTTTGCCATTATGTTTACAACTTTATTCAATAAGTGCGCCGTTCCACGAGAACACCAATGTTATAGACTCTGCGTAATGTATCGACCCAGATCAGCCTGCTCAGTCCGTGCAGGCTAATTCGGACCGACACTTTCCATTACAGGGGGGTAGAGATACAGAGTAATGATTCATAAAACAGAAAATATACAGGAGGCGAAAAGTGTCCGTCCGTGTAAGCCTGCGGGTCGATACTTTATGCAGACTCCACAATGTTGTTTTTTCGTAATTCGGCTCAAGTGTCTTTTGGATTTCCATAGTTTTTTGCTAGAATGTGGAGTCTGTTGTAGATTTGTTGTATAGTTATAATGTATGTATAACGAGAGAGAGTCTGTTGTAGATTTGTTGTATTTTGGAAAGCCGATCTACGTGTTGTATAGTTACAATTTACGTATAACGAGAGAGCGTCTGTTGTAGATTTGTTGTATTTTGGAAAGCCGATCTACGTGTAGCATAGTTACAATTTATGTATAACAAGAGAGCTTCTGTTTTAGATTTGTTGTATTTTGGAAAGACGATCTGCGTGTAGTATAGTTACAATTTATGTATAACGAGAGAGCTTCTGTTGTAGATTTGTTGTATTTTGGAAAGCCGATCTACGTGTAGCATAGTTACAATTTATGTATAACGAGAGAGCGTCTGTTGTAGATTTGTTGTATTTTGGAAAACCGATCTATGTGTAGTATAGTTACAATTTATGTATAAAAAGAGAGCGTCAGTTGTAGATTTGTTGTATTTTTGATAGCCGATCTACGTGTAGTATAGTTACAATTTATGTATAACGAGAGAGCGTCTGTTGTAGATTTGTTGTATTTTGGAAAACCGATCTATGTGTAGTATAGTTACAATGTATGTATTACAAGAGAGCGTCGAAGTCCAAGATTCGACTACACGTTTGCTCTATAGTCAGTCTTGTTTGCAAGTGTAAGAAGAAAACCGTTCAACAGCAAAAAGTATTTATTCTTTCCCTCATGTAATAAATCTGTAGCATCGATGCAAAATACGGAAAATGTCTTTAACATGAAATTATACTCATTTAAATAAGCTAAAAACATTCTGGCAAAATGATAAATTGCTCAATATAAGCAAATATTTCTTTTGTCTTAGTTTCCAAAAGTCGTCTGCTACGAATATTTCAATATTAGCCTGCGTTTGAGAAAGTGTTGATCGAATTATAAGACAGTCGGATAACTACCCTTATTAAGAATGAACTAAGGAATACATCCTGAAAAAAGTTAATCTTCATTTTTAGAAAACTAGTTTCGGTGTATTTATAATGAGTTTTACCCCTGTTCAGCCGAATGCGTGTCCTCAATTATTTATAAGTTCATTTTGTTAAATAGAAATCATTTCATTTGTGCGCTAGGTAAACATTTTACCAACTTAGAGAAGGTACGTAACACTATTGATTTTGTATCTCTTCCCATCTATCAGGACGTGTACTTGCGTCCGTCTTTCGCAGTTAACTATGCATGTGTCTGCCATCCTGTATATGTATGTGTCTGCCAATCTGTCTATCTGTCTATGTATGTGTCCGTCAATCTGTATATGTATGTGTCTGTCAATCTGTCTATGCGTGTGTGACCGTCAATCTGTCTATCGAGTTTAACAGATTAGACATCTTTCATTTTACTGTGACACCAAAAACGGAGTAATTAAATGCATGTTTAAGTGTCGAAAGCAGAAACTTCCCTGTGTACTAAAAGGTCATATCGGGTGTTTTGATGTCTATTTAAAATCTACCAAGTGTCTCGTATGTACATCTGTCGTCTGCAATTTTACGTTTTTATAAATCAATTATCCATATCGATCAGTCGCTTTGTCTGAATGCCAGCACACTTGAACCACGTCGTGCGAAATCCGACCATCGGATTTCGTGGGTAGAGACCAATATATCAATAACTTCCAACTTTTGTTTCCTAATAATCACCTCATGTAATAGTTTTTTGTTTGTTTTTGTTTTATTTGGGTTTTACAGATTAGGCTCAGATCAGCCTGAACACCCACTCAGTTCTTGTTTCGATGTTTGTTTTCAGGTGTAATATAACACATTTCTGTCAGAAATAAGTATGGAGAAATCAGACATGCATTCAGAGTTGGTAGATGAAGACGATGCAGATTGGTAAGACTCTATTTAATCGGTATTTCCGACTTTCAATTATCAGTCTGATATGATATGATGGTTAGACGTTCACAGGTATTCAAAATATTGTCAATATAGTGGCAAATCGAGAAATGGTTGCCTTCTTGATGAACCATGCGTTAGCAAAGAAGAACAAAGAAGAAGCGGAATAAGAAGAAAACCCAGAATAAGAAGCAGAAGAAGAAGAAGAAAAAGAAGAAGAAACAGTTAGAATAAGGAGATGAAGAAGAAGATGAAAATCATGATAATGAAGATGTTGGCGATGCTGATGATAATGCTGATGATGATGCTGATGATGATGATGCTGCTGCTGATGATGATGATGATGATGAGGAGGAGGTTGTTGAAGATGATGATGGTGATGTAAACAAATACGCTCGTAAACATTCAGTTATTCAATAATACTCATAAATATAACCAAAATAAACAATTTGATGGCAAATTTCCAATGAATTGTAAAGGTGAACATTATGCCATTATTCCTTTTACTTTACACGCGTGTGTAACGTCACCGTCAGTTGGTTTATATCACACGTGATACTGCCCTCCAATTCACGTACCGTACAATTACCTGTTTAGCTAACTTGTCTTATCGTCAATTCTATTTACAACGTTGACATTTTGAAAATGAAAAGAGAAAAGTCAAATTTTTGATTAAATAATTTACATTTGTGCTAAAAGTTCAACCTCCTGAAAAAAACTCTATTTTTTAATTTGCTCGCGCCAAAATTTAACATAATTGGTTTCAAAAATGGATACATCTGAAGACTTGCCAGTTGTTTACGTCGCTGCCTTCTATGAGAATGTCCTAAGACGGACTGTGCACTGTAAATGTTGAATTGGCACTAAACAGTTTGATTGATCTTATTATGTGATTACTTTCTCATTAGTTCCTTATATGAAACATTAGCTATAACTGTCATGCCTAGCACATAGTCTTTGTGAATTCGACGCGAAGTCGTAAAAGAGATCGGGTCTGTTCCTAAAATTCCGATGGAAACTACATCAAACGGAAATCGCCGAGTTGACTTCAGTTACATTAGGAAACTGGAAGTGAATTTCTTAACTACTACAGTCAAAGACATGGACATTTTGGAAATGAAAAATTGTTCATCTTCAGCAGTTTCTCTTTATTTATCAATATTTATTTAAGTCGTCTGTTGCAATGAATTATCGTCTGTAAGGGGGAAATGCTAAATGTTTACGAAATCAAACAACATTTCATTTTCACTTGGTGTGATTTTAGCAATAATGTATCTGACTTTTTTATTGATTCAAATGATTTCATTTCACCATATCTAGCCACGATTTTTAATAAAATCTTTGATAGTGGCATTTATCCTGACGCTTGGTGTAAGGGAGTTATCGTTCCTATTCACAAGAAAGGAGATACACTTAACGCATCCAATTATCGAGGGATAACCCTTGTTAACGTCATGGAGAAGGTATTTTCCCTGTTATTAAGAAATAGAATTAACAAGTGGTGTGAATCGGAACAAGTTTTTAATGAATCGCAATTTGGTTTTCGAGATAATCATAGTACGACTGATTGTGTATATCTACTACATGCCATAATTCAAAATATTCTGAAAAAGAAATCTAAGCTGTATTGTGCGTTTATTGATTATCAGATGGCTTTCGATACGGTGATTAGAGATGCCTTATGGATTAAACTCATAAAACAGGGATTTAGTTGCAAAGTAACTAATATGTTGAAATCTATTTATAGCAATGTCAAATCATGTGTGAAATTGGCGTCCAGTGTTGATATATCCGAGTTGTTTGATGTAACACTTGGATTAAAACAAGGTGAGCCCCTCTCACCAATTTTGTTCATCCTTTTTGTTAATGACATAAGCAATACAATAGATTTTAACAATTTGACAGAAAATGACTTAAACTATTTATCTATGTACATGTTGTTATTTGCAGATGATATAGCTCTCTTTACAACAAGTCCTATAAGTCTACAAGCTCAATTGGACTCGATAGCCAACTATTCTTCAAAATGGGGGTTGAAAATAAATGTTAAGAAAACTAAGATCTGTATTTTTGAAAATAAGAAAAGTAACAATAATTTTCAATGATCTGTTAATGATGAAACCATTGAGGTAGTTAACAATTTCAAGTATCTAGGGGTAACTTTCTACCATACAGGATCAATGAAACATTCTGCCAAAGTTTTATCGGATCAGGCACTTAGAGCCTATAATTGTCTATTAACGTTATTCTATCGAATAAATTTGGATGTTAAAACTAAATTGTCATTGTTTGACTCAATGGTAGCTCCTATTATCCTGTACTGCTCTGAGGTTTGGGGTATTTATGACTTTAAAGAAGTCGATAAACTACATAACAGGTTTTGTAAGTCTATTCTTGGTGTTCGTCAACAAACACCTAATATGGCCGTATATGGAGAACTGGGGCGATACCCATTATCTGTTATATGTAAGGAAAGAGTTCTAAAATTCTGGTTAAAGGTTATGAACAGTGACAACTCTATTATGTATAACATATTCAATGAACAATGCAATAGTAACAATGAAAAATGCTGGGCTATGAGAGTAAAATCCCTTTTAGATGATCTTGGTTTTGGTTATGTTTGGAATCAATTTGACAAAAATATGAATTATCTACCTTTATTTAAACAGCGATTGAGAGACCAATTTCTTCAAAGTTGGAATACTTCCCTGCATACTTCCTCGAAATTGGATTATTATAGAAAATTTAAAACAATATTTGGTTTCGAAAAATACATCGATGTTATTCAAAATGACACTCTAAGAAAACAATTAAGTTGTTTTAGATTATGTTCGCATACACTAAATATTGAAATGGGGAGATATTCTAGTATTGAGAGATGTAACCGTATTTGTAGCGTATGTAATAGTAATCAAGTGGAATCAGAATATCATTTTTTACTCTGCTGTCCCTTTTATTCTTCTATACGAACTAATTATTTTGGAAAATTACCATGGCCGAATGTGCAACTTTTTGTCAATATACTGTCTTCTAATCAGAATAAAATTATATTTAGAACTGCCAAGTATTTACGAGATGCATTTAAGCTTCGTAATGAAAAAACACAGAATGCTATAACAACATGATATACCAGCCAGTTAGGATTATACCACAGAACTACCATATGATCATAAAATGAAATATCAGTATTATTAAATTGTCTGTATGTAAATATTGTTTGTATGTTTTGTATGTTTTCCTGTTTCTTTTGCCATATTTGTTCACTGTTAAATATTATTATTGGCCAAAGGCGTGTAAATGCTGAATTTGCCGAATAAAATTGAATTGAATTGAATTGGTGTAACTCTGGTACTAGCATAACCAGTTTCTACAATTAGTTTTGGTCTAATAATGCATAGGTCACACTGTAACGGTATAATCAAACTTTTGAAAACAATACAAACATATTCGGTGTTCCGATTTTTACTATGGCGACCAATTCTCAATTATAAACTTCTAATCTAAAGGGAACATTTGCTGAATCTGAAGATATTCCACGAGTCAGTATGCCTCATCAGCACGAATAGAAACCTGACTCTTAAGATTGAGGAAGATGCGGTGAGAGAACTCGAGAGCATTGACAAGGAGGTAAATGTGGTGGCCATTACAGGCTTATACAGGACCGGCAAGTCCGTACTTCTCAATCAGTTGGCCAGGAGAAATGACGGAGGTTAGTTTATATCTACGGATCTCGTAATCATAATCATTAAAATCAGTACGAAATTAATATTTATACATCTGAAAATAATTGGACACTTCTCAATTGACTGCTAATACAAAGTCAATGACGTCAGGAACTAAGGTAGATCACGAAGTTTAAATACTCTACGATACTACTTGATTTTAAATCGGTTGCCAAACAAGCGTTCATATTATATTACTTAAACATTCAAAAACAATCTTTCAGAATATAGGCTTTTAATCACGCTCCATGTCTGCTTCCTGCAGAGTTACAGGTTACCAGTACTCACGCCGTTAGCGTGAAAAATCCCGGGCACATACCGCTCATCACGAGATTCGAACCGGGACCTTTGGTACGAGATGCTGACGCTCTACCACTGCACCACTGGGTATTACCAGTACAGATATAAAATAAGATTACAATGATAACTCTTTCCGACTTGCTGAAGCATTTTAACATGTTTACAGTAGAAGACAGCTGAAAACATTGTGATAAAAGGAGAAATTGTTCAGAATGAGCAATTACTTCTTTTGCCACAATGTTTTCAATTCTATTCAATAATGATACTGTCAAAAAGAGATATTTTTCATACGTTGTTTCAAATGTTTCAAAGTAATTTGCTGTAAATGTGTTGTATGTGGGAAAGGGATAAAATGTTTATCAGAACAAAACCATTCTGACTAGTGTCATTCGTTTTTCACCAGCAGACGGTTAAATAGTCTATATGAGAAGGTGTCCTATCGCCTGGGAAGAATTGTTTGTTGATTACAGGTGAGAGAAAGCCAGGAAACACAGAAATGGCGTTCAACTCTAATTATTTAGATCAAAACAGTATCTTTAAATCTCTCGGTTACAATTATTGCACAGCATAGTATAATGCATATCGATAAATACGCCATATTATCAATAAATGAATTGAATTCAGTCACGTTAACATTAATCAATCAATAATATCGAGGTTATTGGATAGCATTATTGGGCATAAGGAGACAGCTTTTGAATATGAATGAATGGTGTGCACTCAATCCTTGCCTTTAAATTGACAATGCAGCAATGCTATGATAAGTTAGTATTACGATAAACTAAACGTTATTGCCTCGGACAATTAACAGTTGTAATTGTATTGTTTTTATTAATTCTCGTATTTGCGACTACTAAATACTTTCTATCTGATTCGGAATATAATTTTTGAACCAACGAAAGTGTACATTTTGTCCTAAGACGGTATCGCTCCATCGCGCTTTCGTTTGAGCAGCATTCTGAAGCCATGTTTGTACTTCTTTTAGTATTTAAATAGATATAATAATAATCTTTTAATTTAATACTTAAAATAGAAAATTACAAATCGTTTGTGAGCTAAAAAATCTATTTATTTACCGAGTAAAAGACCTAAGAAACAAGAAATTGCAGTTTTACTGTTATGCCGTTGTACGTCAAATCAAATCAATAAGCATCTTCAAATGAAACGTTTAAAACGAAAGAATATGAAATTGAACAGCGTTGACATCGATGTAAAACTTCAATTGACTAAAATGACCGTAAACATAACATTTATAGGCAGTCCAGTGTTTGGTGTGGGACATGCCACGACCGCAATGACTACTGGCATATGGGCAACCTGTATGCGACATCCGGAATTCAAAGACCAAGTTTTAATGTTGTTGGACACCGAAGGTTTAGGGGACATCAAAAAGGTACACTTGATTTTATAATTTAGTATATATTTAAACGAAAGGTTCAATCAATATTTAAATAATTACACTCCTTTATAGCGAGGACTACTCACGATACTGTGAGTCATTTCCTGTTGGCACCAATGTGACCCGATGAACAAATAGTCCGACCTGAACCATGCTCCAGCTCGAACCCTCTTGTTTTGTAAGTAAACACTGTACCACGTCACTTGCAAAATAGTAGTTCAGTACTAAGGCTTTATGAGTATCCTCATATACAAAGACTTAGTTACTCATTTGTCGCTTTAGAGAACACATCACTCTGCCACATAAACCATTTTAAAAATAAATCGATACATTTTTGAAATTTTGCGAAGATTGTATCTTTGCATGAAGAGTTCTATATGGGTCGCGTCAGGTTTTCAGTTCACGTGTTACATATACGAACAGCGAACCCTCATGTGAGTTCGTGACATGAACCAACAACGGCATCTAGATTCATCACCTCCATTTATATATCGCTATTGTATATTGAGTAAATAAGTAAATATGCAACTTATTTTCGTAAAGGCTACAGAGGACTATTACAACTTGGTGTTTGGAATTAATACAAAAATAATGAATCAAACTACATTTTGAGTTTGTGGTTGACAAAGCGGCTGTCTCTATATAGCCTCTTGCTTGCTGCATCAGTTCAAAAGGCCACTGTCTTTATTAGCGTAAGCCTGATCCTATGATGTTATGTCAGGGGCATGTAATTTCAGACTGTTAGTTAAAAGCCACAAGTTTCGTGACAAAATGAGATTTAACCCTTTTTCTACAATTGTTAATTTATATCACGGCGACAGTTCGCCTATTCATGATCTCTGGGTAAACAAACCAGTACTAAGCTAGGAAATGTGTCACCGTCGCGACTGGGGATCGAACCCGGGACGCCCGGTTCCGAATCCTCAACGCTAACCGCTTGGCCAAAGCGGATTTGTCACGAGACAAAATGCCCGTTTTGGATACCGATTGGAGATATCACATGACCCCTTTTAATCTGACGAGGCTCGTATGCTTTTACAGGGAGATCAACAGCATGACAACAAAATATTCACCATAGCAACGCTATTGAGCAGTACCCTCATTTACAACATCATGGGTCCATTCAACCAGGATGCTCTGGAGAAGTTGACGTATCCTTTAACTGTTGAAGAACTATTTGTCTGGTTAGGTGTTACCATGAAAGGTTGGTTGTATGCGTAACTCTTTTCAGTGTACATTAGCAACTCTGCAACAGACGACTTTGAAATCCTAGTCGCAGAAAGATGAAATATCTCCAAAATTAATATTTGAATAGAGTTGAAACCATTTTTGCAAAATGAAAAATTGGTCAATAATTTCTTCTGTTGCTACAATGATTTAAAAAATCATCTCCGCTAAAAAGGGGACGGAAAGCTTCTGTTTGAGGGAAGTGTTGATTTCTATCATTCGACAATATAGACCTGATCTCGTCTTCTGTGCAATGCCATATATTACTATGACGTACACGAATGGCCATCACTGTTTTGATTTGTTTGATGACAAAACACATGGTTATATAACCACTGGTATCCGAGTTTGAGAAATTTCGGAACAACCCCACAAAACCGCGTTTTTATAAATAGCCTCTCTATATGGATTAATATAAAAAAAAAGTATACATAAGAACCAATTATGGAGACGATATAGCAACACGGTCTTGTGCTTTTGTCTCAAACTCCTATGACATAATTGACAGTTGTTATGTAATTTAAATACATGCACATCACAATAGTATCAATATTTGTAATGTTTTAACTGACACACCGAGATTGATTATCATAAGCTGAAAGCTTGTTTCGTCATCGATGTAAACAAAATAGATTTCAGCATGTCAACTATATGTGGTAATTCTCTTTTACAACACGTGTCCCCTCGTTATAACGGAAAATGTATTGCCTGCCAATTTACTTTTCCATTTGCATACAACATCTACTTGAGGGAAAGGGTTCAGAAACCTGCCTGAACAGGTCTTGACAATAAAACAAGGCTCTTCCGAGCCGTTTATCGAACATGAGATGTGCCTCAGTTAAAATCGCATTAGCCATCACTGGACATTCAGAAAGTTTACGTACAGACGTCAGTTTGTGTTTGTGAAATACGACCGGTCTTTGGTTGACATTTTAATTGTATCATAACGATGCATAGCTAATGTTTATCGACAACGTCGTGGTAAGACGTTCCCAGACACAGGCAGCCATACAAACTATCTTAAGACAACAAGACAGACATGTCAACAAACTAGCCATGCCAAAGGGGTTTTCCGCCGCTTTCAACATTTGTTCAGTTATATCACGGCGTTTCCTGGTTAAGTTACCAGTACTACCAGTCGTAATGCTAACCCCGCAACCCTGAGCGCCAAGGATGGCAGCAATTACTTCCATATTATGGTATTTGGTATGACTCAGACCTCCCGGGTCCTCTACCACTATATCACCGAGGAGGGTCTAAAGGAGGATGTGTACGTGCTATTTACGAATGTGTACACTTCAGTTTTACCACTTGACTTTCATAAAACGTAAATGTTTTCCACATCTATTTGACGATTTTTATTGAAATAGACATTATTTAAGCTTATTATTTACACACTCGTGAATCGCCCTGTTATAACCAAAATGCCACGAAAGCGGCAATCACAGTTAAATGCGAAACAACACAACAATGCAAGTTTACATTCATCAAATTGTATTCATCCTCGTAATGATTTGCTTTAAATACTATCAATATGTATTGTAAGTTTCTCATTTCATCCCGTGTAGTATATAAGTTAAACTTATTTCGATAATTAGCACATTTTTATATGTATGTGCCTGCTTTTACACAGCAAACCACTCGCAATGTTAATCTTAAACCTTTACAAGCCAAAACGACGGTACAGCCTACCAACTCGAAATCAAAGTCTGAGCCTTTTTGTCGACGGGGAACATTCCTCTACCTCGCGCAAAACTCAAAGCTTTAGCAAAGCTGTATGATTATATCCTAAAATAAATACATCACGATTGTATTTGGTTGTACAATGAACAATCCACTCTACTGTATACGTTTTTAACTTTACTTCCAAAACTAGGTGAGGACTTTACGGGATAATTGATTGATTGAAGTTTAAAGCCGTTTCTTTTTTTTTTTTCTTTTTTTTTTTTGTATAATTTTATTTGCCACGTACATAGGTTGAAGTTAGGTCGTGGCCATCCCCCTTTCAACCTTACACTATTTAGTGTTAGTAATTCATTATTATATACTAATAATATCTATGTAATACAATTATACAAAAATGTAAAGAGGAAATGAACATACAAATGTAAAAAGAGAGAGAGAGAGAGAGAGAGAGAGGGAGAGAGAGAGAGAGAGAGAGAGAGAGAGAGAGAGAGAGAGAGAGAGAGAGAGAGAGAGAGAGAGAAAGAGAGAGAGAGAGAGAGAGAGAGAGAGAGAGAGAGAGAGAGAGAGAGAGAGAGTGAGAGAGAGAGAGAGAGAGAGAGAGAGAGAGAGAGAGAGAGAGAGAGAGAGAGAGAGAGAGAGAGAGAGAGAGAGCGATAGAGAGAGAGAGAGAGAGAGAGAGAGAGAGAGAGAGAGAGAGAGACAGAGAGAGAGACAGAGAGAGCGAGAGAGAGAGCGATAGAGAGAGAGAGAGAGAGAGAGAGAGAGAGAGAGAGAGAGAGAGAGAGAGAATCTTTTGTTTTGGTCTCTTTGTATATATTCCATACTAAATGGAAGCTGTTCTTAAGGCCTACAATTGATGGAATATTTGATTTTGATTTGCAAGAAACTATATATCTTTTGAAATTTAACAACATCGTATCTACTTTATAATCAGAATTACATGTACATAAGAACTTTAGCGCTATTTATTTGTATTAATTGGTCTATTTCTCTTACCATTGATATTAAATGTTGTAGAATTGGTTTAACCTTTTCACATTCATAAAATAAATGGAGTAGCGTTTCTTCTCTTTTATTACAAAAACAGCATATGTTACTTGGCTTAAGATTCATTTTTTGTAGGAGGAAATTAGTGGGGAAAAATCTATGAACAATTTTTGTTTGCATCCATTGAATATATGAATGTTTAGTACATTTAAACGTGTTCCCGTATATCTCTCTCCAATTAAAGTGTATATTAGGGTAAAGAGATTCCATTTTTTTTTACTAGTAGGAGTTTCCTTGTTACTAGTAAGTGTTTTATAAATTAATTTATTTGTATCTTTATTATTAAGAATTTCCTTTAAATATGTATTTATACCAAGGTTATTATATGTCAATACAAGACCGTCAGTGCCGCTGGTGTTTCCTTTTCCTATAAACGTTTGAACTGTTTTCAATAAACCATAATACACTAAAAAGTTAAATTTCTTTCCTAAAATGGCCTCAATATTTTCTAAGCTGATAAAATTCCCATTGTTATACATTAGATCTCTCACCATTCTAAATCCTCTATCATACAATTCTTTGATATATATAACTTTCGAATTGATTTTAAAATGTTCATTGTAGAACAAAGGCATGTTTAATATCTTATCCCAAGAGTTGATTTTAATTGTGTGTATGTATTCTATGTACGATTTTAATACGTCAATCCAAAAATCGTTTGAAGTAAGTTCACAAAAGATTTTTCCTAAATTAATTTTTTTTTTTACGTCAAATAAATTGTATATCATTTCATAGCATTTGTTATTTTTACAAGTTATTAAGTTCTTTAGCCATTATAATTTCATGCTAGAGATAAAACTTTTGATATGTATCATTTTTAAACCCCCTTCCTCATAACCTTTAATGAAAATTGTTTGTTTTATTTTAGCTCTTCCATCCCAAACGAATATATACAGCGTTTCATTTAAGTTTTTTATAATGTCTGCTTTTGGAGACGGAAGGCTAATAAATAAATGTGTTAACATTGGAATAAGGAGTGATTTTACGACTGTTATTCTACCAATAGGTGTTAATTTCCTTCTTTTCCAATAAGATATACATTTAGAAAGGCTTTTAAGTTTTGGCTCAAAATTTAAATCATTCATTTTGTTAAGGTTCACGTCAAAAATAATGCCCAGTAACTTAAACTGCGTTTCTCCCCAGGTTAATTTCCACTTTGTTTTTATTGAGTGTATACTGTATTTGCGCGATCCAATCCAGATAAGCTTTAATTGTTTTATCGAAATTACATTTTAATCCTGATATAATAGAGAATGTATTCAGAACTTTTAAAACACTTTTCAATGAATTTTCTGTCCCGTCTAAGAGCAAAGTGGTGTCATCAGCAAATTGACTAATGAGATATTCCGTTTCCTTTATTTGTATACCTTTAATGTCTTTGCATTGTTTTATTTTGATACTTAAAATTTCCGAGCACAGGATGAAGATATAAGCCGAAACGGGGTCCCCTTCGCGACAGCCCCTTTTAACAGTAAAGAATTCCGACAGGAAGCCATTTAACTGAACGCTTACCTGCGTATTGTATAACAATGATTGTATCCACTTTTTGAACATAGGACCAAATTTAAAGTAATCAAGAGTTTTTGAGATAAAATCAAAAGAAACAGAATCGAAGGCTTTTTCAAAAATCGATTAGCATCAGAAGTCCTGGAATATTATTGTCTTCACAATATTTCATCACATCATAGACCAATCGAGTACTTTCTCCTATAAAACGCCCTTTTAGAAAACAAGTTTGATCATTTGAGATTAACTCGTCCAGTACTGTTTTTAGTCTGTTTGCTATTGTTCCCGAAGCTAATTTTTACAATACATGTATATTTAATAGGGTTATAGGTCTCCAATTTTTTAAGAACTGTTTAGGTTTATTATCTTTAGGGATACATGTAATTATTCCGGATTTGATATTACTTGAAAATGAGTCGTTAATATATGCATAGTTTAGACATCTTACAACAAAATGACCAATTTTGGACCAGAATAATTTATAAAAATTTGCCGTAAATCCATCACATCCGGGACTTTTGTCATTATTCATATTTTTTAAAGTATAAGTTACTTCTTGGTAATTTAAAAGACCCTCCAATTGTTTTGCTTTGGTATCGTTTAACTTATTTACTCTTGAATTTTGCAAAAACTCTTCCAAATTGAACTCTTTTGAGGTATCTTGTTCGCTATATAAGTTTTCATAAAATAGTTTTGTTTCATTCAGTATTTCATCTTGACTAAAGATTTTTGTTCCGTCTTGTTTTTCGATAAATTTTATGGATTTTGATGAATTGTGTTGTTTTTCAAGATTACAAAAATAGTTTGTTACCTTTTCGCCATCATCAATCCATTTTGACCGTGACCGTACAAAGTACCCCTTAAGTTTTTGTTGTCTTAATTCTTGTAATTCAGATTGAAGTTGAAGAAGTCTTTCTTTATTATTTTCATCTAAGCAAGTTTCTATATTTAGAATTTCGGATAAAAGTGACTTCTCATACTTATTTCTTTCTTTGGCTCTGTAGCTAGAAAATGAGATAGACTTTCCACGTATCTCCATTAAAAGGGTTTCCAAGAAAAGTTGATCATTAATGACTAATTGTACTGTGACCTATCCATATTTAAGACATAATCAGTGTCATAAACAGGCAAGCAGTATTGACGTATGATTTCATCGATTTTTTCATTTATGCAATTTATATAATCAAAATCATGAAGTAATGAATGGTTGAATTTCCATAAACCTTTTCCGTGTTTAACATCCGAAAACTGTAATTCTAGCACAGTAATTGAGTGATCAGATTTATAGCTTAAATCGATATCAAAATTCCTTAAGAATTGTTTCATGTCGCTAGTTATTAAATAAAAGTCAAGCCTGCCTTTTTGTAAAGCTGTGAGCCGTTTCCACGTGTACTTTCTTGAGTTTCCCTGTAACTCCCTAAAAGGATCTACGAGATTTCTATCATTCATATTACTTTGAACTACTTTCCTTGCTTTTTTATTATGATTACACGATTTGTAATTTTCATAGTCTAAATTGGGATCAAGTACTAAGTTAAAGTCTCCGCATATAATATAATTTTCCGTATTTGAAAGGGAGCAATTTCACTGAAAATAATTGTAAAAAAGTTTGGATCATCAATATTAGGTGCATACAAAGTGATAAGTTTAAACGTAGTATCGCAAAAAATTAGTTCCAGAATTAAAAAAATTCCATTTTCGTCTTTTTTACAATTGAGCATTTTAATGTCTAGCTGCTTTTTAAGTAGTATTGCAACACCTTTTATGTTGGATGTACCATGGCTAAAGAAACAGCTTCCATTCCACTCAGCGTATATATTTTTTTCAATGCATTCAGTGAAGTGAGTTTCTTGTAGGCATAGAATATCCGTATTTTTTTCTTTGAATAAATTGGCGCAATTGTACGAGTGAATCTTAAGATTATCCACTTGGTAGTTTATGTAGAAAAATCGTTACTGAATACTTGCTAACTGAAAATGGACAAATTCCACAATTAATAGCAGCACACTGTCGCCTATACACACTCATAGGAACAAATTTGTTAATAAAAATGAAGAAACGCATGTTTGGTGAATGAGATATCTCAAAAATGAAATAATTTATTACACTTCTGTGTGTACTTATGATTACATGTCAGATTATTATTATTTCAGTCCCCAAACAGAATTCATTCTAAGTCCCATGTAACATATGACTTTTGAAATCATTGTGTGAGAAGGTGATATATCTCATCTTTGTCAAATTATGGGCACTTTGTTGCATGTATATGTTAAATAGTGTCCCTGGGCAAGTTCACCTTCACTCTCAATAATTTCCCCTGATAACAAGACCCTATTTCCAATTGCCCAGATTGTGTATTTATTATTTTAGAACCGTCTATGAGGTAAAGCGTTAACAAATAAAAGTTGTCCAATCAGATAACTGTCATTTTTTACCAAAATCATTAGCCGTGACAGGCCATTTTTTTTATTGGTCATTGCAATTAAAGAAGCAAAATATTGATTGGTTGACAGATATATATTACATATAAAAGGGCGTGACAATTTAGGCATTAAAAAAATTGTCATACACACTGTTGAAAGTGGGCGGGACAATAATCATTGTATTGTTTTTTGCACTTTTGTCGATTGAATAGTCTAATTTTAAACGACAAAGCATTAAGGTTTAAACAAATATATTTGTATAGCAAAATAGAAAATTCTGATAATAATTTGTGTAATAAATCAAATTAAATAAAGAAAATGGCCTTTCGGTTACCTTGGGACGCCACAGTGACCTTCACTGCTTGTCCTTCAAGGAATGTGTTGGTCCAATACGTTCTAAATTAAGTAAAGCAATACAAGATTTACACTGGGACGCTGCTGAGTATTCCTCAGGTTATCATCAAATGTATAAGTATAACGGATCATCTCAACTCCACGTGAACAAGTTGTTTCACGTGATAAATATCGTTCACATATTATTTAACCCTTACTCCCATGCAGATGGGAAGTATAAAAAGATCATCAACTCTAAATGATAATTTGAACAAGTTGTTACATGTAATGAAACATCGAGGAAATATTAATTAACCCTTTCTCCGATACAGACAATATTTTACGCCGTTTTCAATAAATGTTCAGTCATATTACGTCGACCAGTTCATCTTTCCTTGTGCAACATTGCTTACTCACATAACAACTTCATACATCGCACTATTAGCCAGCAAACATAACATAATATTAACTTATATCCTTTGCAAGCCATAAACAAAGACGTTAAAGCCTACCAACTCGGAATCGAAATCTGAGCCTATTAACTAATTTCTACATTTCAACCTTTTTTATTGTCTTAACCATTTTTGAATGTATTCTGGTGAACATCAACCATGAGCTGTTTATGCTAAAGTTGAAAACGAAATTTCTGTTCTGTTTTGTTGTGTATTTTTCTTAACAAATCCATAGTTTTATTGCCCAGATGTCAGATAATGTAGTGTTGTCGGGAAAACCAGAAAACGAGGATACAATTATAGAATCTGCTTTCCCAGCATTTGTATTGTGCATGCGAGACTTCTTTTTGGACATACAAACCAAAGTTGGAGAAATCATGACATTGAACGAGTACCTTGAGGATTGTCTTCTCATAAAACGAAGCGGTGACGACCTGTCGGATGCGAGATATAACGCACTTAGAAGGGCGATAAGGAGATACTTTAAGCGGCGACATTGCTTTAGATTCCCACTTCCAACGGCAAAGCTTGATGATCTCAAGTCTTTAGATAAAACATCAACTGTGACGTTTTCGGATGAGTTCCAGGCAGATTTAACGAAATTTACGACTTTCATACACAAGTGCAAACCAAAGCTGATGCTCAATGGACAGAAGACTACAGGAAAAGGTAACGTTAAAATAGAAACATAGATTTATTACAGGTAATGTAACATTTAAATAGTTAAATAAATTCATGACAGGTAATGACTTATTAATGACCAATCTCAACATGGTTTGATCGACACTGTTTGCTTTGACATTCAGAATCATTTGATAAGATTGACAACGTGATGAATACAATGTTCACTCTGGAAATGCTTGACTGATTTAACCAGGTTTTACGTAATTTCAACATCATTTCAGTTATACTAGCGGGTTTTACGTCATTTCAACATCATTTCAGTTATAATGGCGGGTTTTACGTCATTTTAACATCATTTCAGTTATAATGGCGGGTTTTACGTCATTTTAACATCATTTCAGTTATACTGGTGGGTTTTACGTCATTTCAACATCATTTCAGTTATAATGGCGGCGACTGTACTTTAATGCGTTATCTCTGCATGACTAACCAATACGAGGCAAGGAATCCAATACAAGGCTAAGAAATGTGCCTGACTTAAGGGCACTGCACTTTTCACATGGATTCAAACCAGAACTAGAACCAAAATGGCGACTTTATTGGTAACATCCACTCATATATCTCTATCGCATATCTATTAAATAAGCAAATTTGCAACTGATTTAACGTAAACGCTACAGTTGACAAATAATAAATGAAACTTATTTCATAGTTTGGATAACCGGTAGGGTAAAAAAAAAGGATTTCTCTATAGCTTCTTGCTTGCTAAATCACTTCTAAGTGGCAACGCCATTATAGGCCTATGTCTGACGCTATAATGAAATGGTAGGGTCAGGTTATTTAAGACAACAGGGAATTTCGGTCTCAATTAAATCGAGCTCATCACTCGGTCACGGTATATTGCAATAACAATGTAATCAGGTCGTTTGTAATTTGCAAGCACTTGCATCCATGGCTCGAACCTACGTCCAGTGTATCAGTGAGGGTAATGTTCCGTGTGTTGGAGACGCCATGATGTGTGTAGCGGATAAGCGGAACCAGAAGCTAATAGGAGATGCAGTGAAATCGTTCACATCCAAAATACAGACAATATCTATTCCGGAGCCCAATTTGGAAGCGTTTGAAGTTCATTTCAAGAAAAATCTGGATGAGGAGATAACTGGGTTTAAAGATGCAATTATTTTTGACGAAAAGAATCTATGCCTCATGGAATTAAAGGTAAATGATCTTTTACCGGATAACAGCTGATTACAGGAATTGTCTTGTTTCTACTTTTAATATTTGAGCGGTTCTCTGCGAAGACCTGCCTGTGCATCCATGCTAAATGTTCCAAATAGAAACATTGTATGACTAACAGTGCAGAGATGCGCTGGCTGACCTGGACACTGGTCGCAAAACATCGGTTGATTTTCGCAGATTACCGTTCACCTATTCGTAATGTCAATGACGCTTCATTCACCCATATGTACGCTATGTTAGTCGATACATTTTTAGAATCAGACACACTTTGATTCCAAGCAATTGACGAATATAAATCAAATGTTCTTTTTTTCACAATATCCTCAACTCTATTCAAAGAATTTGTTCGAAGATTTTTATTTAGACGTTTGAAAAGCATACAATTCCAAAAGCAGTATATTAGTATTCTATATGTGTGCTAAAGATTGTGATTTTGTTAAAATGATTTAAATAAATTGTTTGGATACACACGTTTAATAATGAAAGCTGAATCACAAACATATCCTATCCTTTGAATTTTCAGACCAAGCTTGAACATGAATGGCGAAGGGCTGTTGTGCATAACAAGAGCATTTTATTCCAAAATGGTACAGATAAATTGGAGAAATTACACGAACAAATCTCAAAAGATGTAGATCGTGGTATATTCACCCACAAAGAAGGCTATTCCGCGTATAAAGATGCTTTGCGCAGACGTGATGCGCATTTCAATACTTTACCGGAAATATACGGAATGCAGGTTAGACGAATGGTGTTTTATTGTCGCTCTATTTCTTTCTTATGTCGGCCAAGAAACACCATCTGGCACTCAAACAGCAGAGTCTGTTGGACCAGAATTCTAGACATCACAGTCACAAAAACAGCGAACTTCTAACTGTATTTGTGATTTACTTTAATTTAAACCAACCGTGCCTACAACCTTATAAAATAATACATTGGAATTCAGATCGTATAAAGTATACACAAATATTCCGAGAAAAATACTTTTAACTAGCCCCGTTCAAAGCAGAGCAGACTTTGAGAGTAAAGCTGAGCCGACTTTGGTAGAAATGTTTTTTTGTTTTGTAGAAGCCAGACATTATTCGTGAGTTTGATCGCGTGAAAAGTGCGGAAGGCAAAAAGGTACAAGCTGACGCTAATGCCGAAAGAAAACAGTCTGAGCTGGAAGGTAATTATTTAGATAATCCATGTTTCTATTCGGGTACATTGTACTTCTTTGAAGGTTAATATTTTTAACTCTCTCTCTCTCTCTCTCTCTGTCTGTCTCTCTCTATATGTCTGTCTGTCTGTCTGTCTGTCTGTCTGTCTGTCTGTCTGTCTGTCTGTCTCTCTCTCTCTGTCTCTGGCTCTGTCTGTCTGTCTGTCTGTCTGTCTGTCTCTCTCTCTCTCTCTCTCTCTCTCTCTCTCTCTCTCTCTCTCTCTCTCACACTATGTATCTCTGTCTATCTCTATCTCTGTCTCTGTATCTGTCTCTCTCTCTCTGTCTGTCTGTCTGTCTGTCTGTCTGTCTGTCTGTCTGTCTGTCTCTCTCTCTCTCTCTCTCTCTCTCTCTCTCTCTCTCTCTCTCTCTCTCTCTCTCTCTCTCTCTCTTTCTCTTTCTATCTCTCTCTCTCTCTGCTATCCAATAAGGAGGATTTCTTTTATAATCTCTTATCTTATATTTATTTTCTATTTACGCATCTGTAGCAGACAACTTATGATATCAGTGTGGCAAAAGGCTTAATTAGTTATAAGTTTAACAATTTATATGATTTAGACGCTTTCTAACGCCTTTGAAGCAGATCACTTTTGAAAACATCGTTGCTAAAGGTGCAATTTCTCACGATGAGCAATTTTGCCCTTTTCCGAAATGTTTTCAACTTTTTTTCAGTAATCATACTTTCAGTTATAGAGATTTTCAACGTTTTTCCCAATATGTGTTAAAAGTCGTATGATGCAAATATGCAGATTTGTTGTATTTTGGAAACTTATAATAGTTATATTTGGATTTAGGCAACTTTACTTTGCATCCACACAATCAGGTATGTGAATTACAGAATACTGCTCGAACAGTCTGTTGTTAGCTCGGTAATAGAGTATGAGTCGTGTGATTTGTTTGTTTTTGGTTTTACGCATCTTTTAACAGCTGATTTCATATCGCGGTGAACAGGACAAAACTATTGGTCCCTTATATTTAGCAATAATGTGAGCTTCAAATCACATTTAAGCTATTTCTAGCTAATATCTCAAATCTATCATTGTTGTGATAAAACCGAAAATGTTAGTTTTGTTAATAATAGGTTGAAATCTCTCATTTTCGGCTGAATTTACCATGTATAAGATGAGTAGTTTTGGTCCGAATGATTCTATATAATGCGGTAATATACCACCTTAATTTTAGAGCCATTTAAACGGCACGTGAATACCGCAAACTGGTTCACAACACACATTGTTGGCATTCGAGGTCCGAAACGAGTTAACGTATTTAATTGAAGGATTCCGATTGTTAACACATATAGAGTTTCTTGCTTATCAGTAAAATGTCATGATTTGTATCTGGATGTACCTAGATAAACCATTTACATAATTAACGGTGATTACGGAAAATCAAACCTTAGCGTAAGTATAACACCTGTGGGGAAATGGCTGCTTTAACCTTAACCAGAGACATATAAATACATGTATTTGCATGTCTCTGGCTGAACTATTGTTAAATAACCAATGTACTGGGCGCCTGTCTAATACATATGGTACACATTTTTTCACATTTCAGGCGAAGTCCAAAAACTGAACAAACAAGTTAAGGAACTAGAAAGCCATCTTAACAAACAAGAAGAAAATGTAAAAGTATGTGCATTTTCCTGTTTTGATGTAACTGTTTAAGCTGAGATTGTATCCTTTGGGTCAATAAATCGTTTGACTACTGAGTTGCGTAACCGCAGATTCCAAAATATTAACTGGAAATACAAGTTGTGTCATATATACAGGAGTTAGGAGTCTCAGAAGGCGATTCGCCAGGCGTACCTACCACTTACCATTGAGCGGAAGACCACGTCTAACTACGCAAAATCGATACCTCAATATCTTAGAATATCTTAGTTTCAATATAACTAGAATCTACAACATCGCAAATAACTGTAACGGATTCAGCTTCCGCCAATCTAGTACTCGCAACGCCCGGATTTCCGCACAGACCGTTCATAATCGTTTGGCGGAAAGCGGTTTGTACGGGCGTACCTCTCTTAAAAAGTCCTGGTATCATTTCAACATTTCAGAAATAACGCTAGAGCCGACTTCGCTATTGATAACATTCGGTTTTAACAAAATAAAAACACATATTAATTACATGTATGCAACCTGCCCTTAAAAAGCGTTCAACAAGTGCGGATATAAATCCAATACAACATACTTGGGATAATACTGATAGACACCCATTCATTAGTTACATGAAGAGTGGAATGATATCCCTCAATTCTATACCAACAATGCACGTGGTGGTCATACACGTTACTGATGTCAGAATTTCAAATCCAACCCCTACCTAGGCTAAAATCAAATAAAACATTGAAATTGACAACTTTCTACGATTCAATGTTTTTCATGAATTAATAAAAAGAAAATACAATAACGAACATATTTCAAAACGATCCATAAAAGAACAAACGAAATATCCACGTTCAAAAGGCGAAAGACTCTTTTTTTGGTTCCGTATACATAGTAAAACGTCATCAGGAGCAAATGTTTTCAACTTTGATGATGTTATCAAAAGAAATGTTCTTTTAAAGACCTCAAATGTGTTTTTCGGGGAATTTGTATATATATTTATTTTATTAATCCTCCTTGGCAGAAAATACATTGATAACATACAATACAATACAATACAAACAAGTATAATCAACATTATGTTCATAAAATTGTAAAATTACGAAAATCAGGACAGACAAAATGACAGAGGATGAGTGAGAGTATTATAAGGCTATTCAACAGATTGTAAAGCTTAATTGAAACGAAAATTAAAAGCATTGTCATCTAAATGCATATAATACACAAAGGGAAAACATTTAATGAAGCACCTATCTACCGAAACGAAATGTAGGCATGTACAGCAAATATTATTACAAATCGTGAAATACATGGATGAGTGGGTGAGAAGGTGAATTAATGAATATATTCGTGGATGGATGGATGGATTAGTGGATAGGTCAATAGCTGAATGGGTGGATGGATGGGTGGGTGGGTTCTGAATCGAAGAATATACGCTCACACATATGTATACATAAAGACAGTTAAATAAGAAAAAGCGAATGACAGGATACATGTACATGCACACAAATATAAATGAGTACATAATTAATGATCTTTTCAACAAAACTCTCAAAAAGTCCAATATTACATTATTTTATAGCCTTGTACATCAGTGAAAGTAAACAAGATGATTGTTTAACAGTACAACATACATATAACTCATGCTAGGCTTACACACACAGTATATGCACAACGCATGCAAATAAACAAACCTTGAACATAATGCAATATAGGAAGGCAACGTGATGTAATTAATAGAGCATCTTCTCAATCTCACCTGATTACAAATTTATAATAAAATATAAAGGCATTCATGAAAATTCATAGCAAAGCTTGAACAGGGAACAATCTCGCAATATTGATTTAAGGCCTCCGTTACTACAACAAATTTAAAAACTGTTTGCCACAGAGTTGTCTTTTTAGAGAAAAATACATGTAAAACATACATATTATTGACTTGTAGCTTATTTCTATATTAACAACTTGCAGACAAAAATGTTGGATTTAAGTCCACATTGAGTGAAGACATGACTACAGCTTATTTACATACTTTCCCGTGGTTTCTTCAAATACAGAATTGTTTAAGTCAGACAGAATATATGTACAACTTTATGTTCTTGTGTTTCATTCATAAAATCTAGGTATTTGACAGTTCCATAGTTTACAAATAACGCTTTAAATAGCTGTTCACCATGTATAATGCTTAACACAAAAAAAACATAGCATGTATTACAAAATGGTTAGTGTACATATCACATTTTCTACATGTTACTGGAATACTGTTAAACATAAGGCTGATCATTTGAATAATCGACTTACATGCGGCATTAAATTTCTGTTTGATTTAGAAAATACCCATATGTTGGAAGGGACAATTTCATTAAACGTTGGATGTAACTTTGGAAAAAGACTAACTGAACAATTTTCTGTTATATTTCGTCATATACTAGTACTAAAGTACAAGCGTAATTGTTTACTTGTGGTATTTTTTCATATTGTTTTGGTAGGGAATATTCCGTCTGCTAAATATGAAATTATAAAATTGATTAGGTTATATTTACCGACAAGTTTGAAACAATCAGCAATTAACCTGTTACGCCTACTAGGTTATTCGTGTATTCTATTAAACGTCTTGTAAAAACAGATTTAACTAAAAATATGGATCTATCCTACAAAGTTGGCCAAAAAATGTTAGTTTCTTTAAATCAATTTCAGCCGCAATAGGCAGCATCACAATTAAGATAAAGCATTATCGGAGTTATATTATATATTTAGAGATCGCTTGCATCTGCTTTATATAATATCTATGACTACGTTCAATTAACAGAATGTGATCATCACTGAGAGCATCCTATAGTTTACACCCGTATAAAGCTTTGGGTAGGACTATACTTTTATATAATATTTTTGAGGACAAGGGATCCCTTTTTCAAGAAGGCCGCAGATGACAAGATTTAAAAAAATCTTAACTTTTGGCAACATTCCTCAACATTTATAGATCCTGCAAGACCGGGAACCAGTCAGATAAAAAACCTTTACTTTATACAAGTTTTGAATCGACAAGAAAACCTAGGGTTCGATTCCTTTTTTGTATAGTTTGATGAAAAGGGATTCATGCCATACACAATCAAAAGGACTTTTTACATCTAAATAACACATGTATAGTTTAATACGATGTTTAATCTCAAAATGAACACTTTCATGTACAATATAGGACGTCATAATACACTCCAATCCCTTTCGAAACCCGCCTTGCTGGTTATTTATGATACAAAAATAACTTTGATTATCTATACGAGTAAGAATAACAGACTCATACATTTTCAATAATACTGAACAGAGGGTAATAGCCCTATAGTTTTTAGGTTCGTTTTTAGGTTTATTATTGCCCTTTTGTAAGACGGTAATTACCGCCCTTGTTCATGACATGGGTGTATATGAAAGTTTTAACATAATGTTTAAAAGATTAGTAAGTAATTGTCTAACTACATAACCACAGTATGACATTGGGTGTATATGAAACCAGGAAACGCATGAATATGTGAACTGGTCGCCGTGATATGGCTGAAAAAATGTTTCAACGACGTTAAACCCTAATCAATGAATCAACTATCACCGTTTGTCCGAAGACCATATCACTTTTAAACCGGTGTTTACGTAATATATACGTAATATATACATTTAGCATGAAAATCGAATCTGTCGCGATCGTTTTAACGATGTTTTTAAAAGTTCGTTTAAGGAAACACATATTTGCTGCACTATTAACATTGACAGTAAATGTTTCACAGAAATTGTCAATGGCGTTTGTCGTAGACTTAATTATTATGCTCATTCAATACCTGAAAAGTTTCATCATAATTGGTAAAGTCCTTAAACAACTGGACATGCTCCAAACTTTTTGCCAGTTTATACCATTACATGTGTACTTGGGCTCATACTGGATGTTTACTTCATCTATTTTTATTGAGAAAATGACAGGAAGATGACTGGAAAAGTTTAATGCATTATCATCCGGTATATGACAAGAACTGACTAAATCAACCTTTTCTAAGGCTATAATAATCATGGTATGTGAGCCGGCGCTATAACTGTACTTTGTATAGATTAGACCAGTACAAGATTGTAGAGCATTAATTGACACATAATTATGTCTCAAAAGATCATTTAAACAGTTTGCACGACTACTAGCGATTCTTTCGAAATAGTACTAAGAATTTCAGTATTAAAGTCACCCATGCTTATAACAGTACCAATTTGCCTGTATGTATTTATAATATTGTCTAGAGATTCGATGTACTTTTTGTGACAATGAATGATTTGTAAAAGGGAGATAAATTTGAAATATAACAACATAGTTGCTTTGGCTAAGGATAATTTGAATTCCAAGAATTCTATCATCATCTAGAAATATTGGCGAAACAAAATTGTCAAATATGTTATGCCATAAAAGACAAACGCCTCCCTTTCCAACCTTTCTACTAGAAGAAAAACGCTAATCAGAGTCGGATATAGCAACACTATTGTACATGTTGTCAATTGAATTTAAAAAACATAAATCTTGTCCATATATCCAATGCTCAGACATTCCACTTACATTTATATTATACGTATTCAACGTATCACACAGGTATGTACTACAGGACATAATTCCAGTTGCATTCATCCTACACATGTTCAATGCCATTGTATCGTTTAACACACTAAGTTATGAAGATACGTCTGTTGCAGATTTATTATATGTGAGAAATTTAAGTATTACTTAGCACTAAGTAAGGTAAGTGGAATTGGACCCACTCGTCCGCCAACGTCTAGGTTTGCTTGCAAATATACATGTATGTGTTTCTTCGAACACCATTGTTATAATTAAACATTGCAGGCCTCGTTGGATGATATGAGCAGAAAATATGATGCCAAGGATAAAGAACTGAAGAATCAGAAGGTAATAGTCGATAGAAATCAGCAGTTATTCTATTTTTTTTCTATCTAAGAATTTGACCCCTACCTAGGTTAAAATCAAATAAAACAACGAATCTAACAATGTTCAATGATTCAATGATTTTTCATGAATTGATAAAATAAAAACCACAATTACAAACAGATTTCAAAACGATCACTCTAAAAACAAAAGAAATAATCACGTTTAACGTTGGCCAAAGACTCCTTTTTGGTTCCGTATACATAGTAAATCGTCATCAGAAGCAAATGTTTGCAGCTCTGATGATGTTATCAAAAGAAATGTTCTGTTGGGGACTTCAGATGTATGTATCGGGGAATTTGTAATACCTATACTATGAGTTACACCCCAACAAAATACACATTCAGGGTGTTCACACAACCTTTCCTACATACAGATGTTTTATTGTCGCCTTTGTGTTAGACGTCGTTGACAAAAGGGAAATGGCCTAAAACGAAGAATTTTCTGTTGCCGAAATATTTCAACTGTAACGCCTGCTTTGAGAAGAAGACACTTTAGAGACCAGGGTCCAATTCAACCAACCATACTTGCCGCTCACTAATATTTAAATACTTAAAAGCATATTTCACATTTTTGTTTTCCTTAATATTTGGTAAAACATGAAAGTTGGAATGTATTTAAGTATTACTTAGCACTAAGTAAGGTAAGTGGAATAGGACCCAGTTGTCTCCTGACGTCCATTTTTGCTTGCAAATATACTTATATGTGATTTTTAGAACACCATTGTTATAATTAAACATTGCAGGCCTCGCTGGATAATATGAGCAGAAAATATGATGCCAAGGATAAAGAACTTAAGAATCTTCAGGTAATAGTCGATTGAAATCAGCAGTTATTCTGGGTTTTTCGATTTAAGAATGTTACCCCTACCTAGGTTAACATCAAACAAAACAATGAATTTGACAATTTTCAATGATTCAATGTTTTTCATGAATTGATAAAAAAGAAATCACAATTACAAACAGATTTAAACCGATCACTCTAAAAACAAACGAAATATTCACGTTCAAAGTAGGCGGAAGACTCTTTTTTTATTCCGTTTAGATAGTCAATCGTCATCAGGAGCAAATGTTCGCAGCTCTGGTGATGTTATCAAAAGAAATGTTCTGCTGGGGACATCAAATATGTTTATCGGGGAATTTGTAACATTTATAATATGAGTTACACCTAAACAAAACACACATTCAGGATGTTCACACCACCTGTCCTACATACATACACTATTTTGTCACCTTTGCAGCAGACGTCGTTGACAAAAGAGAAAATGCTTAAAACGAAGTATGTTCTGTTTCCGAAATATTTTAACTGTATTTGATAATTATGCACAAAGTTATGAAGATTTTCATATGTTGCAGATTTATCATATGTGCGAAAGGGTTGAGGTAGTTTCAAACTTCGTCGTGTCTTACATTTATTAATCTGTTCGACATCAAACTGGATGTCACGGAATGAACAGCAGATTTAACTGGAATGGATCATCGTTTCACCAGTTTCGTATCGCATGCAGAAACTTTAGATACCAGGGTCAAATTCCACCAACCATACTTGCCATTCACTTATATTTTAATACATTAACATATATTTCATCATTTTTGTTTTCTTAATATGTTGTAAAACATGAAAGGTCGAATGTATTTAAGTACTACTCCGCACTAAGTAAGGTAAGTGAAATTGGATCCAGTTGTCCGCTAACGTCTATTGTTGCTTTCAAATATACATATATGTGTTTCTTTTAACACCATTGTTGTAATTAAACATTGCAGGCCTCGTTGGATTTAATGAACATAAAGAATGATTCCAGGGATAAAAAACTTAAGGATCTAAAGGTAATAGTCGATTGAAATCAGCAGTTATTCTGTCTTTTTCTATTTAAGAATTTAACCCCTACCTAGGTAGGACCTCAAATGTGTTTATGGGGGAATTTGTAACATTTACAATATGCGTTACATCCAAACGAAACACACGTTCAGGATGTCCACATCACCTGTCCTACATACAGACGAGTTTGTGTCACCTATGCAGCAGACGTCGTTGACAAAAGAGAAATTGCTTAAAACGAAGAATGTTCTGTTGCCGAAATATTTCATCTGTATTTGATAATTATACACTAAGTTCTGAAGATTTTCGTCTGTTGAATTTTTATTATATGTTTGAAAATGTTGAGCTAGTTTCAAACCTCGTCTCGTCTAACATTAATTAATCTGTCCGAAAACGTACTGGATATCACGGAATGAAAGACATATTTATTTGGAATAGATCAGGGTTTCACCAGCTTTGTATCGTCTGAGACTACAGGAAGACACTTTAGAGACCAGGGTCCAATTCCACCAACCATACTTGCCGCCTACTAATATTTAAATACTTAAAAGTATATTTCATCATTTTTGTTTTCCTAATATTTGGTGAAACATGAAAGGTGGAATGTATTTAAGTATAACTTAGCACTAAGTAAGGTAAGTGGAATAGGACCCAGTTCTCCGACAACGCCTTATTTTGCTTGCAAATATACATCTATGTGTTTCTTCGAACACCATTGTTGTAATTAAACATTGCAGGCCTCGTTGGATGACATGAACAAAAAATGTGATGCCAAGGATAAAGAATTTTCGGATCTAAAGGTAATAGTCGATTGAAATCAGCAGTTATTCTGTCTTTTTCTATTTAAAATGTTTACCCCTACCTAGGTTAAAATCAAATAAAACAATGAATTTGACAATTTTCAATGATTCAATGTTTTTCATGAATTGATAAAAAAATAATCACAATTACAAACAGATTTAAACCGATCACCCTAAAAACAAACGAAATAATCACGTTCAACGTATGCGAAAGACTTTGGTTTTGGTTCTGTTTACATAGTAATTCGTCATCAGTAGCAAATGTTCGCAGATCTGGTGAGTTTATCAAACGAAATGTTCTGTTGAGGACCTCAAATGTGTTTATGGGAAAATTTGTAACATTTACAATATGAGTTACACCTAAACAAAACACACGTTCAGGATGTCCACACCATCTGTCCTACATACAGACGTTTTTGTGTCACCTTTGCAGCAGACGTCGTTGCCAAAACAGAAATTGCTTAAAACGAAGAATGTTCTGTTGCCGACATATTTCATCTGTATTTGATAATTATACACTAAGTTCTGAAGATTTTCGTCTGTTGAATTTTTATTATATGTGGGAAAGGGTTGAGCTAGTTTCAAACCTTGTCGTGTCTTATATTAATTAATCTGTTCGACATCGTACTGGATGTCACGGAATGAAATACGGATTTAACTGGAATGAATCATTGCTTCACAAGTTGTGTATCACCTGCTTTAACAGGAAGACGCTTTAGGGTCCAATTCCACGAACCATACTTGGAGCTTACTAACATTCAGATACTTAAAAGCGTATTTCAACATTTGTGTTCCCTAATATTTGGTAAAACAGGAAAGGTGAAATGTATCTAAGTATTAGTAAGCACTACGTAAGGAAAGTAGAATTGGACCCTTATGTATTACCATATTTATGTGTTTCTTCGAACACCATCGTTTTAATTAAACATTGCAGGCCTCGTTGGATTACATGAACAGAAAAGATGATGCCAAGGATAAAGAACTCATGGATCTAAAGGTAATAGTCGATAGAGATCAGCAGTTATTATTTCTTTTCTATTTATTAATTTAACTTTTGTGTATGTTCATACCGTTTTCGATATCTCAACTACTCAATAAATTGAAAGCATTTGTTAGTGTTAGAGCAATACCTTTATAATCAAAGCACTGAAAGTGCACACAACTTCAGATTACATGGTGGTCTATCGATATACTAAAACTTGACATACATATGCCCATCTACCATCTTGATAGTTTCTGATATGTACATCTCCTGTTTTACAATGGACTTTAGCTAGGTTTTTTATGCAATTAACACATATACACGTCATATCAAAATCACAATTGCCTAACAATGATAAATATATTGAGAGTCCAATTATACTATCAAACCAGAAATATAAGCCTGCGTTATATGAGGCGCCGTTTTACTATTTATTCCTTATTTTTTGATATCAGGAATTCGATTTTTTTGATATCAGAAAATGGATTTCTTGATATCAGAAAATGGATTTCTTGATATCAAGAAATAAAGAGTATTTTCTGATATTTGACTTGAATATCTTATTCCCGTCTTCTTGGGTTGTTATGGTTATGTAATTTACGCAGGAATCTTGAACGAAATACTCTAATACTTAGATTCCTGATTAACATTATTGGAAGGGATTTTTTGGAAATTCCGACGGCTAGGCTAACTTACACATTTACCGTATCTGTTATATTTTGTCAACTATTTATTTTATTATCATTTCAATAATTTGATTGTTTGAGTATATATGTTTTCATTGGGACTCGATTATCTGAATTCATTTTTGAGTCGGAATCGAAAAGCTACCTTTACTCTACTCGATTTACAATATGTAGGAATCACCCATGAACTTTATGCGCGATCAAGTATGTTGAAAGCGTAAAAATACATTTTATTTTTTAATCATGTCATTCATATACTTTTACATAAAATGTCCGGCTTCATATGCCAACAAGTTATCGCATGTTGATTTTTAGACAGGAACCTTTTGGTGGTACGAAAGGACTGGAAACAGTCCATAAAGTTTTAACTAATATTCCACAGATCATCCACTTCCATTGACATACTATACGATCTGCAACTACTAAGACATCTCTCTGAACCCGAAATGGTGTTCGGAAACGGAGAGCTGATATAGAAAGACAGATGTAATGTAATTCCATGCCGATATTGTAAAACACTAGTCAAGATTCCAGTCTCAAAATGATGAGTGTCTTCGGATTTCGCCCACTGTAGCAAATGGCTCTAACGAGCCCCTTGCTAAAAACAATGATATAAAGATCAGGATCGGACAGACTATATCTGATATCAGTTCCTAAATATTACGTACATTGCAGATCTCGATGAATTTACTGGAAAGAAATAATACAGACAATTCCAACCTAAAGGTAATGAAATCCTGATTCTAGATATTATCTTTTAAAAATGGTATAACCTTTCTATGTAAAATGATTTAGCAAGAGGACGGGTTCGATTTTCTGTCAGTTTATACCAATGATCTTAAGTAATTGATCTGTATCTATCCATTACGGGTCAAGACTAGGGGGAGTTTGTGTATTCGTACAGTTTCACTAGAGCTTTCACTGCTCGTTTACATCTTATTTAGTCCTAGATGCATCTTAATATGAGCCATTCCACGAGAAAGCTAATATTGTGGACTAAGCATGCCGCGTAGGCTAACCCGGACAGATACTTTTCGCTCCTGTGGATTTCTGTTTCAAGAATCATTACTCTATACCTCTATCTCCCTGAGACGGAATGTGTCTGCCCGGAACAGCCTGCGCGGATAGTGCATGCTGATATTGGGTGATACATTACGCAGAGTCCATAATGTTGGTTTTCTCATGGAACGGCTCATATGTAAATGTAGCCCCGCAAACTATCGCCAATATACCTTTATGTGGCCCCCTTATAGAGAATAAAAAAGATCCCAAATTGCCAGAAGCAGTTCTATTGTAGTGGTCCTCGCAGTTTTATTGCATTATTAATTGAAAGTCGAAATTGTTTCAAACAGTTAACAATTATTCAGAGGTTGAGATCTAAGGACAATGAGTAAAGGTTAAAAATTAATATCATGGTAATTCTCGTTAAAACAGTTTTTAACTGTTTTTCAGTTCTTTACGGGTTTCTTCTAAAACCTTGTTGATCGTCTGTACAACATTTCCCCTATTGATTTTCTAAATAAAAATATGTATAGCTCACTGGGGGAACAATTACTTATAAGTTGTCTAAATAATTAGTTTCAAGCTAGTATTCGAACTCACGACTTGGTATCTCAGGATCGAGAGCCCATGTAGATATTACTATTCCTTCTAAATGAGTTCCTTCCTTATTTCAATGTAACACAACAGCTGTCAGAATTTCTTTAACTATCAGATAGTCTTAAAATTATAACACTTCAGGGGTGTGTTTATCCGTTTGGGTAAACCTTATCAGCAGACGTCGTTGCCAAAAAAGAAATTGCTTATATAGAATTTCCTGTTGCCGAAATACTTCAACTGTATTTGATTTTCAAACACTAAGTTATGAAGATTTTCGTCTGTTGTCAATTTTCAACGATTCAATGTAAACCTAATCATAAATTCAATGATCGTGCGGAATCTATTTACACCCACCCTCCCCCAACAGCACTATTTCCACGCACTGAGATGGTGGAGACATACGTCCACCGTTTTCATTGAGACCATTTGGCAGTAATGTTACCATAAATTGTTTAACCATATACCCTTTTACCGCTTATGACAAATCTGCAACAGACGTCTCTGAAGATATCTAGACAAGATGTAGAAAATATCTTTTATAGAAAGTATAATTATTGAAAAGAGTTACAAACATTGTGGCAACAAATGAAATTGCTCATTGTGGGTCATTTCTCCTTTTGCCACAATGTTTTCAAATGTCGTCTGATGCAGAGGAGTAAGAAAGCGTCTGTATTTAAGGAACGGTTAATTAGTTTTACCTGACGGAGTTGAACCACGATAGCTTGGTTGGTAGCCACGACAGTTATCAGCCAAGGTCTTTATTTCGAAACCCTGCTTTGCCAATCCTTCTTTCCAGTGATTGATAAAAGTCATATAAGTATTATTGACATGGGATAACATCCGAAGCAGCTCGCATGAATGAGATCAACTTACATTCGCAGAAGATTCGAGTCGGAACTAGATATATCTAAAGATGGCACGTACAACTTAATAATTAACGTGATCTATTTCCGGAAATGGTCGAGATGGCGGAGCATACGTATCTACTATTTCTATATCCATTGCAGGTCGAAATTCAACGCTTGAAGAATGAATATGAGCAAGAGACTAAATCGACAAAAGCTATTATTGACATGGTGGGAAGCAGAAGTAACTGTAACATAATGTAAACGATGTTACACTGAACGTCATCAATATGTCATGTCATCGGGGTACCTTGGCATTTTGAATTCGTATAGACATTAATCGGACATATTTGTTCTTTATATATATATATATATATATTAGAGGTAACTCTTACATGCTGCTTTGCTAAAGTGCTAGCTTTTGTTGAGATGTGGTAGATCGTTTGCCTTCGAACAAAGAGGTCTAAGGTTCGAGTATTGGTCAGGCTGGAACATTCAGGACTGTTACAATGGCACCAAGTGTGGGACTACATCGGAAAAGCCTCTCGAACGTTTCACATCTTTCTTAGATCCCTGAAATTCTTGGACAAATTTAAAATTGTGAGGGTTATATGTAACCCATCATCAGACACCCACTGTTGTTGACTCAGCTATGCTCCAACCTTATCTTTGGAAATTTTCTCTGTCATTTCGCCGTTTTGACAGTTAGCCAATATTGTTTCCTATCGGATGCAGTTCATCATTTTGACATTGATTAATGAATTAAACTCATCGTATAGAAGAAAAACTATCCAAATTTTATTTTTCTGGTGATATATATATATTTGGTTGATTTTTTATTTTAATGATGTTGGCAAGACGATTTACAAACAGTACACGTGCTTTTAACAAGTGTTAGAACCTACATATGCACACATCGATGCACGCACGACTTCTTATTCAACTTGGGTTTCTTAATGATCGTTTTCAAACGCAAATTCATTGGTAGAATACTTTTTAAAAATGAATTGAAAAAAGTGTGGTCATTTGATCAATTGAAAGAGATTCTTCAAAACTTGCTCTTCATGATATTCCATTAGTATCCATCTGACCAATGTAATCCATTTTGAAAATATGTCACTGATTTTTTTCTCTAGATATGAAGATTTATTACATGACATATCTGGGAGACATAACCGCCCATAATACAGATGGTAATAGGTTTAAACGCATAGACATACAATCTAATAGATCGGGAAAAACTACTTAAGATTGACACGAGCTGGTGAACATCTAAAGATATTGAAACTATGGCAAAGTTGAATTGAGAAAATTGTACTATAAAATTCAAAAGAAGGCGAATGAAGCACGTGACTGTCATACTTAGATCTGATTGGTTGACCTTGGCCTATCGTATGTGAATTATATATCAATAGTTTATGGTTATCGTGCGGACTTTAGGGGACGCCCCAACACCGCCCTGAAAAATTCATAAACTATTTTATGTTATAACATAAAATACCATAAATGTTTATAATCCTTTATTAATGAGATTGAGTTAAAGACATTTGTCCAAAGGCAATGTTACTGTAACTACCATTCGATGTAAAGTAATAACGCTACACGTTAACTTTGGAGCAGAGGCCTTTGGCAGATAAAAATACAAACAATGTTTATTGTTCATCAAAAGCTGGGCTTTCCTGAAATTGGAATCTACCATAGTATGTAAATACTAATTCGATTGTACCTCTGCTTTGACAAACATATGGAACATTTTGGCTAATCTCAAATTGACTTAGGGTTTCATTTTATTTTTATTTTTTGTGATAAATTGAAGATGCAATAAATCTGTTATGCATCGTATCCAAATATGCACCATTCTTTACCAAGGTTTTTGAAATGAGAAAACTCTTTAAAAAAGTAAAACACTGTGTTCGACCTTTAACAGTCCCCAAATCATAACATAATTTAAAAATTATATGTGTATATTGAAATTAATATATACAAGAATTTTTGCATTTTCTCTAGTACAGTCAAACCTGTACGAAAGACCACCTTGTAATAGCAATTCCCTGTATAAAGCAACCACACTTTTAGTTACCCTATTATAATGTTCTGCTTAAATGACCCTGCGTTTGACAAAAGTCACTGTGAGAAGCGTTATTCGCCTTGCACCAATGGGTTAACAGTCTATGTGGAAAAGCAGCCAGATGCTCGGAAAGAATGTTGTGTGAAGTTCTGGTATAAGAGAGACAGGAAACACAAAAGTAGGTGAACTGGTCGCCGTGATATGACTGACAAATTGTTGAAAACGGCGTTAAACCCCAATCAATCAATTTAATGACCCTGCAAATAAAGATTACCTGTGACCAGAGACCAACCATATCCTTGTCTTCAAAAGGGCTGTTTTTATTTACAGGTTTCCTGGATAGTGTTGTCATATCGATTTCTTGCAAGTATGTTTATACACTGTCATTAACCCTTACCCTCATACGACAATTCTGCAGCAGACGACTTTGAACGTATTTTGTCAAAACATAGAAAATCTACATAATTAAATGAATAACCTATGACAAAAAGTGGAAAACATTGTGGCAAAAGGAGAAATTGCACGTTTTGTACAATTTCTTCTTTTGTCACTATGTTTTCAAAAAGCCGTCTGCTGCAGAGGCGTCAGAAAACGTCTATATGAGGGAAAGGATAACTGCTGCAAGAAATTAAAAAGAGTATCAACAACACATATTAGTCTGACAAAAGTGTGTTCCCAATTGTGTACAGTAAATATTGTTGTATTGTAGTGATATGTGTATTTATTATACCTCACTTTTGGCTACAATGGTAAAATCCCATTACCCGAAAAAGAGATATTATGACTATCAGAAACATTTTCAACCTTTTTGACACGTGACCAAGCGAAAATTGACTGTCAGGTCATGTGACCGCAGTGATATTTTGAATGTCATATAAGGGCAAATAACTGCTTCAATATTTTAGCTAAATCATGACGTGATTGCCTCCTTTATACACATACAGCAGTGACGTCATACAGCATATAGCAGTGACGTCACTTAATTGTGTTCGGTATAATAAAATAAATATCATATGGCAGCATGTGTGACATTGATATTGTCAACCCTCGAAACAGAATGTCACCCTCGGCTTACGCCTCGGGTGACATTCTGCTCTCGGGTTGACAATATCAATGTCACACATGCTGCCATATGATATTTATATAATACATCAGCAAGACAATCGTACTAAAAGAATAAATAACACCCGGCCCCATTGGCATATACGTCACTTTCAAAAGAAATATAATTAAGAAATAAAATATCAGAAAACGTACACGGATAATGTTTTACCAAATTATATTGATTAGACTCACCTTACTTACGTTGTCTATAAAGTCGAAACATTTTCCCAAATATAGACACTTTCTCACGCCTCTGCAGCAGATGACTTTTGTAAACAGTAATTACACTTTTATTTATAAACATGAATTTTCCATAGTTTTAATGTTTCAAAGTCGTCTACTGCAGATATGTATGTGGGAAACGGTTAAATAATGCGGATGCTCAAGGAAAACCAACCTTAACGGCATGATAACATGTGAGGAATAAAAACCTGCCTGTGTATATACATACTCAATCATTTTGGTATGGAAATGATCAACGTGGAAACTGTTTTACAGTAGTTACTTGAAACCTTCTATGACGTATTGGTGAAAAGTTTAGAGCCATTTCAGACTGCTCGGATCTTAATCTACACAAGTCGCAAATGCAATATGGTTGGTTTTCACAGAAAGCCAATCAATGACGTTTAACCTGTTCTCACAAATAACAAATCGGCAGCAGACGACTTCGAAAACATTTAGTCTGAACGTGAAAACATTGTTAACAAAAGGAAATATTGCTCAATTGGGCAAGTTCTCCTATTGTCAATGTTTTCAAAAGTCGTCTGCTGCAGAGGCGTCCGAAAATGTCTGTATGTCTTATGTGGGCATAGGTTAAGGTAGACTTTACTTTTTTCATAACACATTTTATTTTGTGGACCGAAGTAAATGATCAGTTCCAAGTTTGGATTTTTTTCATTGTTGTTCTGTTTATATTGAAGAAATAATATTTGCGATTGACGCTGAAAGAGTTCAGATTGATGGTAACATATTTATGACTTCAACACAGGGATGCGTCCTTTATGAATTAATAAATTGTTTTTCAGAAACAACAAGATACAAAAGACGTATGTCTTCTACCGTTATTACAAAACTTCAGACACATTTAATTTATATTTAATAATTTTCCTGAACTTCCTAGGCCTTTTTCAATAGGTTGGTTTACGGCCCTGATGCAACGCGATTCATCAAAGCTCAGAAAAATAAATCACGTTTCCACTAACTTCCTAGGCTACGCTTTTATAATTGTTTGGTTTACGGCCCTGACGATCCGATTCATCAAAGCTCATAAAAGATGTTTCCGGTGATGTTTTTGCCTATTTATAAATGTATGTTGTATTTTTAAACTTAAAACGTTCCTCCCCATACAGTTTGTTCATTCAGACCATTGTATTCTAACTATATGTAATTGTTGACTATACAATTATGCCCCTTTTTGACCTTAGAAATATTGGGTAAAGTTTTGCATGCAAGGCTTTTTCTCACACACCACTTATGCTATTGCTTTGAAACTTCAATTACTTATTGGACATCATCAAATGACCTTAAAGGACAAGTCCCTAAACTCATATCAGATTTTGACACAATTATGCCCCTTTTTTGGCTTTGAAATGTTTGTTAAAGTTTTTATGCAAGACTTTTTCTCACAAACCACAGAGGCTATTACTTTGAAACTTCACACAATTATTGGACATCAACCACAGATGCTATTGCTTTGAATTTTCACACACTTATTGAACACCATCAAATGACCTTGCAGGACAAGTCCCAATACTCATATTAGATTTTGACACAATTATGCACCTTTTTTGGCTTTGAAATGTTTGTTAAAGTTTTGCATGCAATATACTATCATTGTCATATCTCAGTAACCACTAATGTTCTTGACTTGAAACTTTATTCATGTCTTTAGAGGTAACAGACAATCAAGTTAGATAACTATTGTACACATTATGGCCCTTGTTTGACTTTGACAAGTTGGTTAAAGTTTGACATGCAAGGTACTATCATGTACATATCTCATTAACCACTGTTAACTATAGAATCAAATGGCAAATAGTCGAGCATGCTGTCTTATGGAAAGCTCTTGTTTGTTTATATACTTCCGATTTTGTTATCATACTTCTGCTAAACTGGAATAGACTTCCCCATCTCCTTCCAGAGCTTGTGCCACACTTAACTTATAAGAGGCATTAGACCTTAAGTTAATATATGTTAATATTTCACCATCTATGTTGTATTTTATCTAATTGATCTAATTAGAGCAGATTTAAAACCGTTTATTGTTACAAATTACGAAACTTCAGCTTATATGATAGTTGCAGTCAATGTTAAGCAAACTGTAAACCAAATGGTTTCAGGACTAAACTTGTCATTTCACGACTAAACTACACATGCTGAATATCATATTTATCGTAGCATATAAAACGTCTAAATTGACCCTTTCTGCTCTTGATAACCTTTTATTATATACTATGGTAGTAAGGTGAGCAATAAAGGCACATAGTGACCTTCTTGTTTAAAATAAAGGGACATTTGGCCTTCTTGTTTAAAATAAAGGGACAGTTTACCTTTTTGTTCAACGTTTCTACATCCTGTCTGTTTGCACATGTTAATTAAATGTAATGAACTGCATATGCTTCCTTTAAGCCATCATTCAATATCATGCTTGGCGTCTTTGATTCTTTGCACCAGTGCAATACGAGTTGACTCGTCTGAATCTGTATTATTTGCAAAACCCCCAAAATTACCATTGACGCTGAAAGAGTTCAGATTGATGGTAACATATTTATGACTTTAACACAGGCGTGCGTCTCCTCGGTTCACCAATGAAGAGGGTTATTTGAGCCGTTCCACGAGAAAACCAACATAATGGCCTCTGCGCAGGCTAATCCGGGCCGAAACATTCCGTTTCAGAGGAATAGAGGTATAGAGTAATGATTCCTGAAATAGAAAATCCACAGGAGACGAAAAGTGTCTGTCTGGGTTAGCCTACGCTGCATGCTAGGCTGACACGGATCGATACTTAAGGTAGAGTCCACAATGTTGTTTTTTTCGTGGGACGGCTCACTTTAACAAAACAAAAGTCACTGTAAACACAAAACTACTATAGAAAATGGGTAAACTAGAGTGAAATATCTAACGGGGTAGGGATAAGGGAGATGTTAGGGTGGTACAAGCAGCTAGTCTACGGAGGTGTCGTTCGATAGAGATTAGTATTATTATTTTTTAATTCACATAATATAGCTTGTTGTACCCCTGCCCTGTTTTGAATTCACACAAGATAGCTTGTTTTATCCTGTATTTGAATTCACAAAAGATAGCTTGTTGTACCCCAGTATTCAATTCATATAAGATAGCTTGTTTTACCCTGTATTTGAATTCATATAAGATAGCTTGTTTTACCCTATAGTTAATTCCCATAAGATAGCTTGTTTTACCCTATAATTGAATTCATATAAGATAGCTTGTTTTATCCTGTATTTGAATTCACAAAATATAGCTTGTTGTACCCCAGTATTCAATTCATATAAGATAGCTTGTTTTACCCTGTATTTGAATTCATATAAGATAGCTTGTTTTACCCTATAGTTAATTCCCATAAGATAGCTTGTTTTACCCTGTATTTGAATTAATATAAGATAGCTTGTTTTACCCTATATTTAATTCCCATAAGATAGCTTGTTTTACCATGTTTCTAATTCACATACGATGGCTTGCTGTCTTCCTTTTGTGGATTCACATAAGATAACTTGTCGTAGCCCTGTTTTCAATTCACATAAGAAAGCTAGCTGAACTCCTGTTTTAGATGCATATAAAAAAGCTTGTTTTACCCTTCATTTGAATTCACATAAGATATCTTGTTGTAGACTTGTTTTTAATTCACATAAGATAGATTATTGTACCCCTGTTTTAAATTCACATAAGACAGCTTAATCGAATACTATCTACTATCTATACTATTTCATGAACAAATGCTACTGGACATTTACTTTACGTATACACAGTAAGAACCATTTTGACGCTTGCACATATGGTTTTGAAATCATTCAGGCAACATTTTTGAAAATCTCTTAAAATGACAGCGTTATTATTGAACAGGGTTGAACACATTGTGGCAAAAGGAGACATTGCTTATTAATATTTCAAAAGCCATCTGAAGCAGATGCATCAAGGTGCATCTGTAAGTGTGAAAGGGGTTAACAAATAATATATTCCATTAAATATTATCTATCCGATTCAATCAAATCATGTTGATAGGTAAAACCATGGTCCTAGGCGGGGTGTTGTTTTGCTTTATATGGCTAAAGTAAACACTTTAAACATCTTCTCCTTCGGTCGTATCTGGCCGATTTTCAAATAATTTTGTAGAAATGTTCCTTGGTTGACCCTCTATTAGATTTCTGCAAACCATGTTGACAAGTCGAAAAACATGGCGACAAGAGGGCTGGGCTGTAAGCATTATATGGCTTTCGTAAAAACTTAAAAAATAATCCTCCGAAACTGTTCGGCTGATTTTCACATAATTTAGTAGAAATGTCCCTTGGTGACCCTCTACAAAATTGCTTTATGACATTTTGGTTAATCGAAAAGCAGCCGGAGTGTTTGCCTGGTATGTCTAAAGTGATGTTATGTTTGACTTGTGCAGTGGAGCGATGCTGGCCAACTTCAACCTCTTGATTTATACCCGATCTATGTCACGTCTTACAACACTTTATATTATCATATTATATCGAGTCGCGATAGCTTATCCGGTAATGATGAGGGCTGTCGATCCAGGTTTCGGGAGTTCGATTCTCGCCTCGGTCATTCATTCTTGCAGATGATTGACAAAGTTCAGTCTTGCAACCGTTATTCATCTTCCATCAATCGGCTGGTGTGAAACAGACATGGAACGCATGGGTACGTAAACTGGCCTTGTCGTAACTCAACTTAAATACTGGTGTAAAACAGACAGGGAACGCATGTGTAAGTTAACTGGCCTGTCGTGATTCAACTTAAATACTGGTGTGAAACAGACCGAGAAAGCTTTGGTAAGTGAACTGGCATGTCGTGACTCAACTTAAATACTATTGTGAAACAGACAGGGAACGCATGATTTACTGAACTGGCATTTCATGACTCAACTTGAATACTGATGTGAAACAGACAGGAAACGCATGGGTAAGTGAACTGGCCTGTCGTGACTCAACATAAATACTGATTTGAAACAGACGAGGAACGCATGGGTAAGTGAACTGGTCTGTCGGAACTCAACTTAAATACTGGTGTGAAGGAGACAGGGGAGTCAACTTGAATACTGGTGTGAAACAGACAGGGAACGCATGTGTAAGTGAACTGGTCTGTTGCGACTCAACTTTAATACTGGTGTGAAACAGACAACAAACGCATGGATAAGTGAACTGGCCTGTCGGGACACAACTTAAATACTGGTGTGAAACAGACAGGGAACGCATAGGTAAGTTAACTGGCCTGTAAGGACACAACTGAAATACTGGTGTGAAACAGACAGGGAATGCATGGGTAAGTGAACTGGCCTGTCGTGACTTAACTGATATACTGGTGTGAAACAGACAGGGAACGCATGGGTAAGTGAACTGGCCTGTCGGGACTCAACTTAAATACTGATGAGAAACAGACAGGGAACACATGGGTAAGTGAACTGTCCTGTCGTGATTCAACTTAAATACTTGTGTGAAACAGACAAGGAACGCATGGGTAAGTGAACTGGCCTGTCGGGACTCAACTTAAATACTGGTGTGAAACAGACAAGAAACGCATGGGTAAGTGAACTGGCCTGTCGGGACTCAACTTAAATACTGGTGTGTAACAGACAGGGAAATCATGGGTAAGTGAACTGGCCTGTAGTGACTCAACTAAAATACTGGTGTGAAACATACATTGAACGCATAGGTAAGTGAACTGGCCTGTAAGGATACAACTGAAATACTGGTGTGAAACATACAGGTAACGCATGGGTTAGTGAACTGGCCTGTCGGGGCTTAATTAACTACACTATTGGTGTGAAACAGACAGGGAACGCATGGGTAATTGAACTGGCCTGTCGTGATTCAACTTAAATACTGGTGTGAAACAGACAGGGAAGGCATGGGTAAGTGAACTGGCCTGTCGGGACTCAACTAAAATACTGGTGTGAAACAGACAGGGAAGGCATGGGTAAGTGAACTGGCCTGTCGTGACTCAACTAAAATACTGGTGTGAAACAGACAGGGAATGCATGGGTAAGTGAACTGGCCTGTCGTGACTCAACTAAAATACTGGTGTGAAACAGACAACGAACGCTTTGGAAAGTGAACTAGCCTGTCGTGATTCAATTTAAATATTGGTGTGAAACAGACAGGGAACGCTTTGGTAAGTGAACTGGCCTGTCGCGCCTCAACTTAAATACTGGTGTGAAACAGACAGGGAATGCATGGGTAAGTGAACTGTCCTATCGTGACTCAACTTAAATACTGGTGTGAAACAGACAGGGAACACATGGGTTACTGAACTGGCCTGTCGTGACTCAACCTAAATACTGGTGTGAAACAGACAGGGAACGCATGGGTAAGTGAACTGGCTTGTACGGACAAAACTGAAATACTGATGTGAAACAGACAGGGAACGCATGGGTACATGTAAGTGAACTGGCCTGTCGTGACTCAACTTAAATACTGGTGTGAAACAGACAGGGAACGCATGAGTAAGTGAACTGGCCTGTCGTGACTCAACTAAAATACTGGTGTGAAACAGACAGGGAACGCATTGTAAGTGAACAGGCCTGTCGTGTCTCAACTTAAATACTGGTGTGAAACAGACAGGGAACGCATGGTAAGTGAACAGGCCTGTCGTGTCTTAACTTAAATACTGGTGGGAAACAGACAGGGAACGCATGGGTAAGTGAACTGGCATGTCGTGACTCAACTTAAATACTGGTGGGAAACAGACAGGGAACGCATGGGTAAGTGAACTGGCATGTCGTGACTCAACTTAAATACTGGTGGGAAACAGACAGGGAACGCATGAGTTAGTGAACTGTCCTGTCGTAATTCAACTTAAATACTGGGTGTAAGACAGAAAGGGAACGCTTGGGTAAGTGAACTGGCCTGTCGGGACTCAACTTAAATACTGATGTGCAACAGAAAGGGAACGCATGGGTAAGTGAACTGTCCTGTCGAGATTCAACTTAAATACTGGGTGTGAAACAGACAGGGAAGGCATGGGTAAGTGAACAGGCCTGTTGGGACGTAACTTAAATACTGGTGGGAAACAGACAGGGAACGCATGGGTAAGTGAACTAGCCTGTCCCCAACGTAAATACTGGTGGGAAACAGACAGGAAACGCATGGGTAAGTGAACTTGCCTGTCCCCAACTTAAATACTTTTGATAACGGCTTTAAAATCCAATCAATTAAATAATGTTATGGAGCACACCACTAGAAAACATACTAAATGGCTGGGAGAGATTCATACCACTGGGAAATAGACTTCCGTGACTTAATGACGCGAAGAGTTCCAAAATTGCCAAAATTGTCAAAAAAGACAATGCGAAGGTGATATTCAAATATTCATTAATTTAAAGCGAGATGCATGCATAAGGTTTTATGTCATATAATGTATGTAGACCTATATAAAAATAAGTTGTGAAAAAATTCATACATGAATTTGGAAGCTGCAAATCATATACGCCACAAAACCACCGCTTGTGGCACTTGGGATCAGTGTAGATCTAGTACAGCCAATGCATCTCAATCTAATCTTGATCTGCACTCGTCACGAAACAACAGCAACTTTGAAGAGCTTCGGATAATCAGTACACATTGATATAAGATAGCATTGATGCGCAGACGACTTCTGACGGTGTAACGAAATCGTGATTTTAAATAACAAGATATCTTTTAATTACACCATTAGTTAAATTTGAAGCAGACGACTTCTGACGGTGTAACGAAATCGTGATTTTAGATTACAAGATATCTTTTAATTACACCATTAGTTAATTCGAAGCAGACGAATTCTGACGGTGTAACGAAATCGTGATTCTAGATTACAAGATATCTTTTAATTTCACCATTAGTTAAATTCAAGCAGACGACCATACAGACGTATAGAAATATCGTGTTAGGGTGTATCAAATAAACTGGGTGTTATATGACCAGCACTGTCTATGGGTAAACGTTCTACACATCTATGTTGACCTTATTTATCAGGTTAATATTAAAAACATTTAAACCTCACTTTTGATTTGAAATTCAGATATGCTGTTGGAAGAGTTCCCTGCTTCGAGAACATCTAATGCATAGTTGAAAGTCGTTTGCTACAGTGCGTCAAAGGCATTTATAACAGAGAATATATTATAATAGTATCACCAATGCTGTTATTATTTTTTTAAATACAAGTACAGTGTTACCCTTTGGCTAAGGGGATAATCAATAAGAATGGTAGCAACAGCTTTGACCCTTGCGTAAACCGTAAGAGCCGGCTTAATGAGTCTGGACGATTGGGGTCACTGTAACTCTTGAGCTCCATTAGATGGGTTGGTATTGTTTTCGTACCTTATATATTAAATATAAGGTTTTGGACCAATACCATCTTTCCTGTTCGCCGCGATATGACCTTAGCTGTTGAAAGTGGCGTAAAGCCGAAAACAGTGTTACCTCTCATGACGACACAAATCCCTCTTCAGAACAACACGTTATTCTACCGTAAAAATTGGTTTTACTTAACCGTTTCCCATATACACCAGATCTGCAGCAGACGACTTTGAAACATTTAGGTAAAACTATCTAAAATTTATGTTTATAAATAAAAGTATAATTACTGAAAATAAATTGAAAACATTGTCGCAAAAGGAGAAATTGATCGTTTAAAGCAATTTCTCCTTTGGTCACAATGTTTTCGAAAGTTGTCTGCTGCAGAAGCGTGAGAAAGCGTCTATATGTCTGAAAATGTTACGACTTTTTAGACAGTGTAAGTAAGGTGGTCCAAAACAATATAATTTGGTACAACATTATCCGTGTCCGTTTACTGATTTTTTTTTTTTAAAGTGACTTATAGGCCAATGGAGCTGGGTGTTATTTATTTATTTTTTGGTAGAATTGCGATAGCAAGACTACCAACGTTACAATTAAGATTTTGAAATCACGTGATGTAAATGAATAGATTATATTAATAGAGTGCATACTCTAAATGCATCAATTGGTTCAGTACAGTCAATAAATAGGAAGACACTGTACTGTCATGAATGTTGTTCGTGGGATTTCCGTAGAGCTATTGGGTAATATGATAATCAAACAATTACTATGTGGACCGAATGATGTGTTCGGTCAATTAATTTTCACAAAACCAACAAGAATTGATGATCTTGGAAATATTTCATTCTGTCCTGATTCATCATAACTTATCTATAATGGTGTGGATTTTTTATAGATAAATATGTCTATATGCACTTCTGCATCTCCTCTTAACCGATCACAATTCTACCTTTAATACTTTCAGTACTTTTATCGTCTATTTTTGTGTTGATGTATACATTGTATTTTTGTTTTAACTTGCTATAAAACTTGTAGTTTTCGTGCAATAAAATATATTGTATTGTATTGTATATACACATGTCACTATGATATAAAAATATTAAATGTACAAAATTTGGAATTTAAACTTTTTGTCAGGCTAATTTGGGTTGTTGTTGATACTTGTTTTTATTTGTTGCCGCAGTTATTTCAAATGTAAATACATGTATATATATATATATATATATATAAACATACTTGCAGTAAATTGATATGACAACATTATCTAGGGAAATTTTATATAATCAAAGCACTGAAAGTGCTGACGGCCTGGGGGCAGCAGGAAGGTTGGAGAAGTAGGGAAAATGTGAAAGGAAATAACAATTGCAGCTACTAAAAGTGTGGTTTCTTTAGACAGGGAGTTCCTATTCAAGGCAATCTTTCGTACAGGTTTGATTGTACTAGAAAAATGTAAAAATACGTCTATATATTAAATTCAATATACATATATAATTAATTATGTTATGATTGTGGGGACTGTTAGAGATCAAATGTTTGACTTTTTTTAATGTTTTTTTTTCTCATTTCAAAAACCTTGGTAAAGAATGACGCAATGTTCCATTATTCTCTCCGTATTTAAGAGTACTTTAAACTGGTAATATTTGGATATTCACTGTGCATAAAAGATTAATCGCATTTTCAATTTATCCTAAAAAATATAATCTAATATAAAATCAAAGTCATCTTCCAAGTTAATTTACACAATGTTCTAATTCCCTGATTCCTGTCAATGTTTGCATGACGACCCGATTAAATTGAAGCCTAACATTAGCCAGAATGTGTCTTATGTTTGTCATAGCAGAGGTACAATTAAATTAGTATTTGCAGACAATGGTAGAGTCAAATGTCGCGCAAGCCGGCATTTTGCATAATATCTCCAGCTTTTGAAATACAATATACAATGTTGACATTTTTATCTGCCAAAGACCTCTGTTCCAATTGCAACGTTTTGAGAATACAAATAATTAATTAATTTCGGATTTTCTACATTTAAGTGCTTTATGCCTAGGAAGATGAGCAAATACTTGTAGGTGTTAGAGCAAGGTACCAATAAGCGTTTTGACCAAGGGCAGTAGGACTTAAAAGATTGAATGAAAATGGGCATTTATTAATGCCATATTGAAAAGTAATAAACATGGTTACATATATAACTCAAATAAATATGAAGATTTATTACATGACATATCTGGGGGACCGAACCGCCTGGGCATTTATTAATGCCATAAAGTAATAAACATGGTTACATAGACAGATAGATTTATTTTATTCAGAAAAATAAAAACCAACATTTTTATTTGCCCAACATACCACATACATATAACACTTCAGTTTTAACAAAGTCAAATAGCAGACTTATGGCAAAGAAATAAAAGGAAAACAAATAGATATATGGAAACAATCTAGAATCCAATTAAATATGAAGATTTATTACAATTAAATATGAAGATTTATTACAATTAAATATGAAGATTTATTACAATTAAATATGAAGATTTATTACAATTAAATATGAAGATTTATTACGTGACATATCTGGGAGACATAACCGTCACAAGCGAAGTTCATATCTGGGAGACATAACCGCCCATAAGAATTATGTGAAAGGGTTAAAAGCATAGACAAGCAATGTAGTCGATCAGGAACAATTTCTTAAGATTGACACGAGCATCGAATAAGCCAACCCCGTGCGTGCACGTGAACATGTATTTGCCGAATGAGCTGACCTTGTTTGACATCAGGTGATTATCTGACGGATCTTCCAAAGTAGAAGGTCAATACATGTTACTGCATATACAGGTTGATAATTATACATGTCACAATTAAAATCTACCATACGCAAGTTTCTTTTATGGTTCAGCATGTATTATCAAAACCTGGCTTTCCAAAAGTTAAGCAGTTTTTCTCCGGACGAAACAAAAAAGAAACAACATCCGCTCAAACAGTAACATCAAAAGAAGAAGAATGCACATACTTTAACATCTTTATATTGCTTGTTCCGTCCATTGACTTCACCTGAAAAGAAATATAATAATTATAAGGGCGGTACCCTTGCAGAACCAATCGCAAGGCATTTGCAACTGGTGTCCACACAGTTTGATCTAATTCTGCACTTTCCACATAACGCTTACGCTTGATTTCCCCATCCTCGTTACCCATGCTATTCTTAAAATTTATTATATCATATATGTTATGAATAGCCTAGGTACCGAGGGTGTATTTTCCTGGGCACCATTCATTATGTAAACGGTTCATCTAAGTAAACAAACCGATACAGAATACAGTTGACGCATTTGCAACAGACGACATATCTGTTGGCAATCGGAATCCTTTAATTAAATGCCTTAACTCGTTTCGGACCTCGAATGACTTTATTGAACACACAAATGTTTGTTGTGAGTTATTGTGCGGTATTCACGTGTCGTTAAAATGGCCCTAAAATGAATGTGAAATTGCGCTTCTTCAATCGTCCCTTCAAGACTTTCATTTATACTTCTGTCCATGTGTCTGTCTGTACCAGACTCAATATAATATACAAGTGACATTGAGGGTACATGCTGCGTATAGATCCGAAGTTCGTCGGCCTAACCATTCAAAGAAATACCCTGCAGAGGACCAAATCAAAATCCTGCCTTACCGATTAAGAGTGGAAACGGTTTAAATCATAAACGACTTCATTACAACAACGGACATTCTTAGTCGTTTGTTTCACAATAGTCATTGCCCCTAACGCTAAATAAAAATTGCATTCACAGTCTGACCCTTGCGTGAACCGTAAGAGCCGGTTAAATTGGTCTGAACGATTGGAGTCAATGTATCTCTTGAGCTCCAGCAGGAGGAATGGTATGTTTTTCATACCTTGTATAGTTTGTAACTCTATGTAAATATAAGGGACCATTACGTTGTGTCCTGTCCGCCACGAAATGATCTCACCTGTTAAAAAACTGCATAAAACCAAACACAAACAAATCACACGACTCAAACGCTATTTCAGAGTTAACAACAGACTGGTAGTATTCAGTAATCCACATACCTGATTGACTGAGAGGATGCCAAGTATACATGTAATAGTCTACATTCAGGTATACTTTACCCTTTCAAACATATAAGAAATCTGCAGCAGACGACTCTGAAAACATCTAGGGAAAAACGTGGAAAATACTATATCTGTAAGTATTATTACTGAAAAAAGAAGAAAACCTTGTGGTAAAAGGAGAAATTGCTCATCATGCGCATTTTCACCTTTCGCAATGATGCTTTCAAAAATCGTCTGCTTCAAATGCGTCAGAAAGCGTCTGAATCATAGAAATTGTTAAACAGAATTTGGAATATTGTGAGTGTAGGTGACCTTGCTACTTATAATCAATTTCACCGTTTGCCATACGTCCAAAGGAAAAATAAAAAATACATATAACAATATATAAAAAAAAATCCTCCTTATTTGTAAGTTGAGAGAGAGTGTTAAAGATATTAACCTTCAAAAAAGTACAATGCACCTGAAAATATGGATTTCTCGGTCAATATTTTTTAAATAATTCCATCTCAGCTTATTATCTAGCAAAGTCAAAGACATATATATACGTATGTCTATGTATAAGTTTAAAAACCACGATAAACTTTAAACTAGAGGCCCAAGAGGGCCCTAGTATAGCTCGACTGCCATTAAATTTCCAAAGAGCCCGACCCCCTGGTGGCAATGTTTTTAGACCAATCAACATGGCTTGAAGGAATGCGTTAGAGTGTCACCCAAGAAACAATTTTACAAAATGATTTGAAAATCGTTCAACCAGTATAGGAGGAGAAGAGTTTTAAAGATTTTTTTCGGTTGCCATGGAAACCAGAATTTTTCATGGATCCAACAAATTGAGAAGGAATTTAGGAGAAGACATTGAGAGGATGCTTCCTATGATGTTTCATCCCAATTGGACAAGTAGTGAGGAGGGAGGAGAAGTAGTAACATCAGCTCGACAGGAAAATTTGTACTACCTTTAAAACTTAAAACTATTGCATGCAATATGACTTTGCTGATTTCAGAACTTTTAAAAACATGTAGTACTTTGCTTGTACATAGTTTTCAATTCTGTGTGTAGATACATCTTGATAAAATGATGCTTATCAAAGTATGGTCACATTAATCTTTGACCTAATTTCAGTAACCTTTTAACCCTAACAGTGCTTTGGGAGCCTGTAAAGCTATAGTCGCAAAAATGGGGTTATGTCAAATTGCTGCCGTGTCTTAATATAGAAAACAGAGAGAAAATTGCAATAATTTAAATGATCAGATTTCTATTTATTTCTATTATAATGTTGCATTCATGAAGTTTCAACAGCGGTACTATATTACACAATATAGTGTCCCTGGTTTCAATTAAAGAAATTCACGAACAAAGTAAGAAGTCCGGGTTTAGTGCCATAGATGTGTATCTGGTCGATAAAAGTTGTGATATCAACACAGGTAACGCTTTTCCATCTTCAATCATTTTGTTTTCCTACTGCATATAGCGAAATGCAAAAGCAAACTTAAATAAAACTAAAGATGAAACCTTGGTGCATTTAATTATAGAGATGTATCAATCTCAACCTGGATCGAGGGTTCGATCCGTAGCCGGGTCATACCAAAGACTTTAAAACTGGTAGAAATTGTTTTCCCTCCTTGACGTTCAAGATTAAGGGATAATCCTTTCAGCTGGCTCGTTGGTTACAGGATAAATGAACAAGTATTACTAGTATTATCATAAAAATCAAAAACTATAAGAAAGAATTAGAGCGATCATAGAACACCATCCATCTAACCTGCATTCCTAATATTTCCGGTAAAGTCTTGAAATACTCATCACCTCCGCGCATAGCATCTTTATACGCTGTATAGCCTTCTTTGTGGGTGAATATACCACGATTTACATCTTTTGAGATTTTTTCGTGTAATTTCTCCAATTCATCTATACCATTTTGGAATAAAATGCTCTTGTTGTGCGTAGCAATCCTTTGCCATTTATTTTCAAGCTTGTTCTGACAAATCAAAGGAAAGGATATGTTTGTGATTAAGATTTATTTGTTTTTGGAATTCTTTAAATACAGTTCAAAAATTTAGTTTTGATTCTTTATCTGTGGGGCATCGAATTGTGTCAGATTCTGGCGTACATATATAAGGGTGAAAGTGTTTTGCGACCAGTGTAGATCCATATCAACTAGCACATCTACGCAATCTGATCAGAATCTGCACTGTTTGCTTATCAGTCATAGAATATTTCAGAAACTTGTTAAAAACACTATATTTTTGGAACGTTTACCATGGATGCGCAGGCTGGTCTTCGCAGAGAACCGCTCAGATATTAAAAGTAGAAACAGGGCAATTCCTGTAATTAGTTGTAATCAGCTGTACTCAGGTGATAGATAGATCATTTACGTTTAATTCCATGAGGCATTGATCCTTTTTGTCAAATATGTTGTCTTCTTTAAACACAGATATCTTCTTGGCTAGGTATTCCTTATAATGGACATCAAGGGCTTCCAAATTGGGCTCAGATTTCACTGCTACGATTTCACTGCATTATGTATGTATTTATTCACCTCTCAACCATGCATCATAGGATTCCAAAGAAACCGAGCACACATGTACACCATGATCAAAAAAGCGTGTCAAATTAACACCCAGGTCTGTACATGAAAGGTTAAGGTCACACATGTTAAAGACAATAAAGAAATACGGCACCTTCATTCAGGTAAAACTATAATACGATCCGGGTTTTTTTCAAAACAGGCGTATAAAAAGGAGACAATGCTCGTCCACAATATTTTCTTTTTAAAAGTCGTCTGCTGCAAAGGAGCTTAGTGTTGACTGTACCTTTGAAAGGGTTAATGCTACATAAATATCTGTGCCCCAGTGATTATACCATACCATACAACTTAAGGCTATTTACCTCTGTCAAACAGCCCAAATGAATTTAATTTTACCCCATCTTACACATTCATAAAAGTATTTTTCTTATTGCAGTTTGAACTCCCTAATCAATTGCATCTTTTCAATCGAAACGCCATGACAGCATTTATGAAAATGTGATTTGAGAAAGGCTGTATCGTATCACTATCTCCTTAACCATTTTCCACATACAACAAATCAGTAGCAGACGACTTTGAAAACATTTTATCAAAAATGTGAAAAATCTCCTTTAATGACAGTTTAATTATAACAGGAGTTGAAAACATTGTGGCAAATGGTGAAATTGCTAATTATAAGCAATTTCACCATTTGTCACAATGTTTTCAAAAGTCATCTGCTGCTATTCCTTTAAAATGGGTCTGCAGGCGAGAAAGGGTTAAGGAACTTATGGGGGAAAGGGTTACTTTACCTATGATACTTTTTTCCACAATGACAATTGAAATAAATTTCATGTTAATCTCAAAAGTTTGTACCATGGGCAAATCATGGAAATTACCCCAGCTACCTCAAGTTGAGCCATTTCTTCTTTTCTCAAAATGTTGTCAAATCATTATTATTTCTTAAATTTGACTAGCATTATCTTTTAGTTTTACAATTTAACATCTATTCAAAGCGGATACGTCTTAAATATCTGATCTTTTAAACAATTAGTAATCACCAAATATGTTGAGGTGGGTTTGTTTGTTCGTTAATCAACTTACAAAACAAATACTTAAGCTTACCTTTTGCAAAGCAGACATTTTATTTTAAAAAATCCGCTCGTGAAATTTAGGATTAATTAATTAAGAACTCAAACATCGAATCTTAGCAAAGTTGAAGTATGCATTCAAATTGACATGCATTTATATAATCCCTAATGTGGTGGGTTGAGTAGTAGCCATGAAGTGAAAACAACAAAATTAACCCTTTCCATTATACATTAATTCTGCAGCAGACGACTTTGAACATATTTTGTCAAAACATAGACAATCTCTATAATTGAATGGATAACCTATGACTAAAAGTGGAAAACATTGTGTCAAAAGTAGAAATTGCTTGTTTTGAGCAATTTCATCTTTTGTCACTATGTTTTCAAAAAGCCTTTGCTGCAGAGGCGTCAACAAGCGTCTATATGAGGGAAAGGGTTAATTCCCCCCCCCCCCCCCTTTTTTTTTTATCGATCTGAAATATTTCTGTTATCTCTAGATTTGTGTACCAAAGGATCCATTGAACAAGGCTTGATCCTTTTTCTCCAATATAGACCAGTAAATAGCCTAGTCACCATGTGTGTATGCCATAACATTTTAAGCATATAATGCACAAGGCTAAAGTACAAATTACTTGCACAAAAAAGCTATTACCAATAGTGTTTAAGAATCAGAACTTGGTATAATAAGTTATTGGAGGTAAAGTGTTAATGATCTCAGACTTACGATTAAATAAGAAATTAAGAGATGTTTTCAATATTACTTATATATCTTCAAATTTGTCTGCTGAATATTTTGTTGTAAGTGGGGAAACGGTCAATTTTTTTCTGAATTGACGATGAAGTCAGAAAATATCACGTAATAAAACAAGTATGAAGGAAATGGGGCTGAAAATTAAATCAAAACAAAAAATTGTTTGACATAGAATGCTTAATGCCAAACCTTAGCATTTCGGTGCATGTTTCGTGTATAGCCCTAAAGCCCAATCTTGAAAAATATATGTTCCTTCCCAATTCAAGTGTGCATTTATCTTCAATAAATTAGAGCAAAGACCTGTTTTTTGGGGAACATCTCATCATGTCGCAGTAATGCAAACTATATTCTAATGTTGTCAAGCTACTTTTCAAAGTGCATTTAACCCTTTCCCACATACAGCAAATCTGCAGCAGACGACATTGAAATCGTCTACTCAAAAATATAGAAAATCTCTATTATAAAAACCTACTGAAAACGTTGAAAACATTGTGGCAAATGGAGAAATTGCTCGTTTTGAGCAATTTCTCCGTTTGTCCCGATGTTTTCAAATGCTGTCTGCTGCAGATGCGTCAAAATGCGTCTATAGGGTTAATTTACCATGCCCTTAATCCTTTTCCACATGTAGATGATATTTTAAGCCTCTGCAGCAGACCATGTTTGAAAACATTGTGACAAGAGGAGATCTTGCTCATAATGACCAATTTCTTCTTCTGTTACAGTGTTTTCCACTTTATGTTTTGAGCGATGTCTCCTTGTGTCGAATGGTGTTCAAATGTCGTCTGCTGCTGAAACATCAAAACTTAAAGGCGTCTACAAGTGGTAACAGTTTAAGTCAAATAATCTTCCTAATTTAATCACCAGTACTGCTACATATAGTACCCTGAAACCAAAACAAGCCCCAGTGCTATTCCCACCGCCCTGAGTGCCAAGGAGGGAAGTCACTTGTAACTACCATTTATAATGGAGGAAAATATAAAATGCTCATTTTGAGTCACTATTTTGAGTCACTAAAAATCTCCTGTTTTCACATTGTTTTTCAAAAGTTGTCAGGTTAGAAGGTGTACAAAGGTGTGTGTAGAAGAAGAAAGTGTTCAAGGAAAATGTGAAATCCAATTCCAAGATATGCAGATTAAAAGCCTTGTCAGACATGGATGATTATATATTAATGAAAAAAGAAGCCTGTCGTAATCAGGTCCCCCATTAATAAGGAAGCAAGTCATATAAATAGTAGCAAAGCCATTAAAAGCTATGGCTCACAACGCAATTAAGCCTTTTTATGTGATAGATAGCATTACCTTTGAAATGTATTGGATTTAATGTTGTCTTTAACAGTATTTCAGTTATATCAAACACATGGTGATCCCTTGGGGACTTAAAGCAATACTGTATGCCCCCCCCCCCTCCCCCCCCCCCCCCCCCCCCCCCCCCCGCCCCTTCCAACATACAACAAATATGCAGTAGACAACTTTGAAAATGTATGGGCAAAGATATGGACAATTTTCAATAAATGAACATGCTATTAATGTGATAAAACGAGAAATTGTTCAGAATGACCAATTACTCCTTTTGCAACAATGTTTTCATTTTTTTTTTTTCAATTACTATACTGTCAAAAAGAGATATATTGCATACGTTGGAAAGGGGTAAATTGTTTATCAGAACAAATCCATTCTGACTGGGAAGAATTTGTGTTGATTACAGGTTAGAGAAAGCCAGGAAACACAGACTAGTTTAACTGGCCGTCGTGATATGACTGAAATACTGATGAAAAAGAAATGGCGTTAAACTCTAATCGTTCAGAATAGAACAGTAACTTTAAATCTGTCGTGTATAACTATTGCACAGCATAGTAAGATGAATATTGATAAATACATCTATTATCAATAAATGAATTGAATTCAGTCAAGTTAACATCAATTAATCAATAAGATCAATATTATTGGATATCACTATTAGACACAAGAAGAGAGTTTTTGAATATGAATGAATGGTGGGCACTCAATCCTATTTGTAAATGTCGTAGTGGTCACGCACCGGGTAACATGTATATCGAGGGCTTGGCGTGAAACAGTTGTAACTAAAAACCTATTTTGAAAACCCTGGTTTCCGTGCAATTATGACCCCTTTGTAAACAATGCAAATTTAGGTGCCATTGCTCAGAACGAGCAATGTCACCTAAATTTACATTGTTTACCAAGAACAATTATTTAACGCTTATAAAGACTTTATTGCAAAGTGATTAACATCAGTAAAAAAAATACCAATTTTATTTACAACTGTTTCACGCCAAGCCCTCGATATGGTATTACATGTACTTGTAGCCTTGCCTTTAAATTGACAATGCAGCAATGCTATGATAAGTAATTATCAAAGACTGCACGATTGTTCTATATTAAGAGCTAAACACATTGTGGGAAAATGATAAATTGCTCACGATGAGCACATTTTCATTTTGTCACAAATTTTTCAAAAGTCGTTTGCTACATATATTTCAATATTCACCTGCGTGTGAGAAAGTGTTGATCGAATTCAGAGACAGTCGGATACATGTACCTCCTACCCTAGAAAGAATGAACTGATAAGAAACGCTCTTTGCACATAAAACCATGTTTACTTTAGAGATTAAATCAATCGAAAAAGTGCTATTAATAAATTCTGAAAGAGTAAATCTTCATTTTTAGAAAACTGGTTTCGGTTTATTAGTAGTGAGTTTTATCCCTGTTCAGCCGAATTCGTGACCTCAATAATCTATAGTTTCATTTTGTTAACAAAAATAATTGTTTACCAAATTTGAGAAGGTACGTCGTATTATTTATTTGGTATCTCTTTCCATCTATCAGGATGGCTCTTGCCTATGTATGTGTCTGTCAATCCGTCTATCTGTCTATGTATGCGTCCGTCTATTGCTGTAAACCTGTCTATGTATGTGTCTGTCAATCTGTCTATATGTCTATGTATGCGTCCGTCTTTCGAAGTAAACCTGTCTATGTATGTGTCTGTCTATCTGTCTATGTATGCGTCCGTCTATCGCAGTAAATATGTCTATGTATGTGTCTGTCAATCTATATATCTGTATTTGTATGCGTCCGTCTATCGCAGTAAATCTGTCTATGTATGTGTCTGTCACTATGTTTATCTGTCTATGTATGCGTCCGTCTATCGCAGTAAATCTGTCTATGTATGTGTCTGTCAACCTGTCTATCTGTCTATGTATGCGTCCGTCTTTCGAAGTAAACCTGTCTATGTATGTGTCTGTCAATATGTTTATCTGTCTATGTATGCGTCCGTCTTTCGAAGTAAACCTGTCTATGTATGTGTCTGTCATTATGTTTATCTGTCTATGTATGCGTCCGTCTTTCGAAGTAAAGCTAGCTATGTATGTGTCTGTCAATATGTTTATCTGTCTATGTATGCGTCCGTCTTTCGAAGTAAACCTATCTATGTATGTGTCTGTCTACCGCGGTATGTATATGTATGTGTCTGTCAACCTGCCTATCTGTCTATGTATGCGTCCGTCTTTCAAAGTAAACCTATCTATGTATGTGTCCCTAAACCTGTCTATCTGTCTATGTATGCGTCAGTCTTTCGAAGTAAACCTGTCTATGTATGTTTCTGTCAATATGTTTATCTGTCTATGTATGCGTCCGTCTTTCGAAGTAAACCTATCTATGTATGTGTCTGTCTACCGCGGTATGTATATGTATGTGTCTGTCAACCTGTCTATCTGTCTATGTATGCGTCCGTCTTTCAAAGTAAACCTATCTATGTATGTGTCTCTAAACCTGTCTATCTGTCTATGTATGCGTCAGTCTTTCGAAGTAAACCTGTCTATGTATGTGTCTGTTAATCTGTCTACCTATATATGTATGCGTCCGTCTATCGCAGTAAATCTGTCTATGTATGTGTCTGTCAACCTGTCTATCTGTCTATGTATGCGTCCGTTTTTCAAAGTAAACCTATCTATGCATGTGTATGCGTCCGTCTTTCAAAGTAAACCTATCTATGTATGTGTCTCTAAACCTGTCTATCTGTCTATGTATGCGTCAGTCTTTCGAAGTAAACCTGTCTATGTATGTGTCTGTCTACCGCGGTATGTATATGTATGTGTCCGTCAATCTGTTTACCTATATATGTATGCGTCCGTCTATTGCTGTAAACCTGTTTATGTATGTGTCTGTCAATATGTCTACCTGTATATGTATGCGTCCATCTATTGCTGTAAACCTATCTACGTAGCTGTCTGTCAATCTGTCTATCTGTCTATCTGTCTATGTAAGCGTCAGTCTTTCGAAGTAAACCTGTCTATGTATGTGTCTGTCTACCGCGGTATGTATATGTATGTGTCAGTCAATCTGTTTACCTATATATGTATGCGTCCGTCTATTGCTGTAAACCTGTTTATGTATGTGTCTGTCAATATGTCTACCTGTATATGTATGCTTCCGTCTATTGCTGTAAACCTATCTACGTAGCTGTCTGTCAATCTGTCTATCTGTCTATGTATGCGTCCGTCTATCGCAGTAAATATTGTTATGTATGTATTTGTCAATCTGTCTATCTGTCTATGTATGCGTCCGTCTATTGCTGTAAACCTGTCTACGTAGCTGTCTGTCAATCTGTCTACCTGTATATGTATGCGTCCGTCAACCGCAGTAAACCTATCTATGTATGTGTCTGTCAATCTGTCTACCTGTATATGTATGCGTCTGTCTATTGCTGTAAACCTATCTACGTAGCTGTCTGTCAATCTGTATATCTGTCTATGTATGCGTCCGTCTATCGCAGTAAATATGTTTATGTTTGTATTTGTCAATCTGTCTATCTGTCTATGTATGCGTCCGTCTATTGCTGTAAACCTGTCTACGTAGCTGTCTATCAATCTTTCTACCTGTATATGTATGCGTCCGTCTACTGCTGTAAACCTATCTACGTAGCTGTCTGTCTATCTGTCTATGTATGCGTCCGTCTACCGCAGTAAACCTGTCTGTGTATGCATCCGTCTACCGCAGTAAACCTGTCTACGTAGCTGTCTGTCAAGCTGTCTATCTGTATATGTATGCGTCCGTCTATTGCTGTAAACCTATCTATGTTTGTGTCTGTCAATATGTTTATCTGTCTATGTATGCGTCCGTCTATCGCAGCAAATCTGTCTTTGTATGTGTCTGTCAACCTGTCTATCTGTCTATGTATGCGTCCGTCTTTCGAAGTAAACCTATCTATGTATGTGTCTGTCAATATGTTTATCTGTCTATGTATGCGTCCGTCTATCGCAGCAAATCTGTCTTTGTATGTGTCTGTCAACCTGTCTATCTGTCTATGTATGCGTCCGTCTTTCGAAGTAAACCTATCTATGTAAGTGTCTGTCAACATGTCTATCTGTCTATGTATGCGTCCGTCTTTCGAAGTAAACCTGTCTATGTATGTGTCTGTCGATCGCGGTTGTATATGTATGTGTCTGTCAATCTGTCTACCTGTATATGTATGCGTCCGTCTATCGCAGTAAATCTGTCTATGTATGTGTCTGTCAACCTGTCTATCTGTCTATGTATGCGTCCGTCTTTCAAAGTAAACCTATCTATGTATGTGTCTCTAAACCTGTCTATCTGTCTATGTATGCGTCAGTCTTTCGAAGTAAACCTGTCTATGTATGTGTCTGTCTACCGCGGTATGTATATGTATGTGTCCGTCAATCTGTCTACCTATATATGTATGCGTCCGTCTATTGCTGTAAACCTGTTTATGTATGTGTTTGTCCATATGTCTACCTGTATATGTATGCGTCCGTCTATTGCTGTAAACCTATCTACGTAGCTGTCTGTCAATCTGTCTATCTGTCTATGTATGCCTCCGTCTATCGCAGTAAATAGTGTTATGTATGTATTTGTCAATCTGTCTATCTGTATATGTATGCGTCCGTCTATTGCTGTAAACCTGTCTACGTAGCTGTCTGTCAATCTGTCTACCTGTATATGTATGCGCCCGTCAACCGCAGTAAACCTATCTATGTATGTGTCTGTCAATCTGTCTAACTGTATATGTATGCGTCTGTCTATTGCTGTAAACCTATCTACGTAGCTGTCTGTCAATCTGTATATCTGTCTATGTATGCGTCCGTCTATCGCAGTAAATATTTTTATGTATGTGTCTGTCAATCTGTCTATGTATGCGTCCGTCTTTCGAAGTAAACCTGTCTATGTATGTGTCTGTCTACCGCGGTATGTATATGTATTTGTCTGTCAATCTGTCTACCTGTATATGTATGCGTCCGTTTATTGCTGTAAACATATCTACGTAGCTGTCTGTCTATCTGTCTATGTATGCGTCCGTCTACCGCAGTAAACCTGTCTATGTATGCGTCCGTCTACCGCAGTAGACCTGTCTACGTAGCTGTCTGTCTATCTGTATATGTATGCGTCCGTCTATTGCTGTAAACCTATCTATATATGTGTCTGTCAATATGTTAATCTGTCTATGTATGCGTTCGTCTTTTGAAGTAAACCTGTCTATGTATGTGTCTGTCAATATGTTTATCTGTCTATGTATGCATCCGTCTTTCGAAGTAAAACCTATCTATGTATGTGTCTGTCAATCTGTCTATGTATGCGTCCGTCTTTCGAAGTAAACCTGTCTATGTATGTGTCTGTCTACCGCGGTATGTAGATGTATTTGTCTGTCAATCTGTCTACCTGAAAATGTATGCGTCCGTTTATTGCTGTAAACCTATCTACGTAGCTGTCTGTCTATCTGTCTATGTATGCGTCCGTCTACCGCGGTAAACCTATCTATGTATGCGTCCGTCTACCGCAGTAGACCTGTCTACGTAGCTGTCTGTCAATCTGTCTATCTGTATATGTATGCGTCAGTCTATTGCTGTAAACCTATCTATGTATGTGTCTGTCAATATGTTTATCTGTCTATGTATGCGTCCGTCTATCGCAGTAAATATGTCTATGTATGTGTGTGTCAACCTGTCTATCTGTCTATGTATGCGTCCGTCTTTCGAAGTAAACCTATCTATGTATATGTCTGTCAACCTGTATATCTGTCTATGTATGCATCCGTCTTTCCAAGTAAACCTGTCTATGTATGTGTCTGTCTACCGCGGTATGTATGTGTATGTGTCTGTCAATCTGTCTACCTATATATGTATGCGTCCGTCTATCGCAGTAAATATTTGTATGTATGTATTTGTCAATCTGACTATCTGTCTATGTATGCGTCCGTCTATTGCTGTAAACCTATCTACGTAGCGGTCTGTCAATCTGTCTATCTGTCTATGTATGCGTCCGTCTATCGCAGTAAATATTTTTATGTATGTATTTGTCAATCTGTCTATCTGTCTATGTATGCGTCCGTCTATTGCTGTAAACCTGTCTACGTAGCTGTCTGTCAATCTGTCTACCTGTATATGTATGCGTCCGTCAACCGCAGTAAACCTATCTATGTATGTGTCTGTCAATCTGTCTTTCTGTCTATGTATGCGTCCGTCTATTGCTGTAAACCTGTCTACGTAACTGTCTGTCAATCTGTCTACCTGTATATGTATGCGTCCGTCCATCGCAGTAAACTTGTCTATGTATGTGTCTGTCAATCTGTCTACCTGTATTTGTATGCGTCGGTCTATCGCATTAAACCTGTCTATGTATGTGTCTGTCAATATGTATATATGTATATGTATGCGTCCGTCCATCGCAGTACACATGTCTATGTATGTGTCTGTCAATCTGTCTACCTGTATATGTATGCGTCTGTCTATCGCAGTAAACCTGTCTATGTATGTGTATGTCAATATGTCTACCTGTATATGTATGCGTCCGTCTATCGCAGTAAACCTGTCTATGTATGTGTCTGTCAATCTGTCTATCTGTCTAGGTATGCGTCCGTCTATCGCAGTAAACCTGTCTATGTTTGTGTCTGTCAATCTGTCTATCTGTCTAGGTATGCGTCCGTATACTGCTGTAAACCTGTCTATGTATGTATCTATCAATCTGTCTATCTGTCTAAGTACGCGTCCGTCCATCTCAGTAAACCTATCTATGTATGTGTCTGTCAATCTGTTTAAACAGTTCAGACTTCCCTGTGTAATATGGTGAAATGAAAGGTTATTTTTGGTGTTGTGAGGTATCTCTATCTAGTTATCTACCAATTGTCTTATATGTACATTTGTCGCCTGCCATTATTCTTTTTTTAGCTCACCTAATCACTCACCGTCCGGCGTCCGTACGTACATATACGTCCGTTTGTAAACACTTTCCTACAAATGACTTCTTCTACTAAATCAATGAACTGATTTCAAAATAACTTCACAGGAGTGTATTTAGGTAGACTTCTTTGAGAGATGTTCAAAGAATTTAATTCCAAGGTTGTTGCGGCATCAGAAAAGAGGAAAATTGCCAAACCTTGTCCAAAAGTACTTGTCTGATTTAAATATAGTTTGCACAAATGTTTGTTGGGGAACCTTCTACCAAAACTGTTTAAATTCCTCCGATCCGTTGAAAAACATGGTCGCCAGGAGGCGGAGCTTGTTTTCCTTATATGTGCATTATAAAGTCTTTAAAAATCTTCTTGTCCAAAAGTACCGGCCCAATTTAAAGATAATTTGGCACAAATGTTCCTTTGGAGACCTTTTACCAAAGTTGTTCAAAATAATCCGATCCGTTGAAAAACGTGGCCGCCAGCGGGGATGCTTGTTTTCCTTATATGTGCATTGTAAACAATTTAAAAATGTTTTTGTCCAAAAGTATGTTCCCGTTTTGAAAATAATTTGGCACACATTTTCTTTGGGTGACCTTCTACCAAGACTGCTGAAATTAGTCTGATGAAACACATGGCCGCCATGGAGCGGGGCTTGTTTTTTTTATATGCAATATAGTGGAAACTTAAAAAAGTCTTCTTGTACTAAATCACTCGCCCGATTTGAAAATAATTTGGCATAAATGTTCCTTGTCTGACCCTCTGCCAAGTTTGTTCAATTTATTTTGATCCGTTGAAAAACATGGCCACCAGGGGGTTTCTTGTTTGACTTATATTTATAGAGTAAAAACATTAAAAACTATTGAAGTCCTATTTAATCAAGTAAGTGGCCATCATGGCCCTCTTGTTATTATTTTTAATTAATAATGCCTATCGATCAGTCACTTTTTTTCTGAATGCCAACTCATTTGAACCAAGTCATGCCAACTCCAACCTTCGGAGGATGAGAACTTGATATCGAGTACGCTCAGATAATCAGATTACATACACGAACAGTTTTAGAATTAACATTATGGCGCCCATCATTATCCAGAGGATTAAAAGATGCTTGTCCGACAAGAAGACGAACAGAGAAGGTCCCGGTCGGATCATTTCGGGTAACATAACCCCGAAGGTTGGTTTTCGTGTGTAGTGGCCAATATACCAATAACTTCCAACTTTTTGTTTCCTAATAATCACCTCATGAAAAAGTTTTTTGTTTGTTTTTTATTTATTTGGGTTTTACAGCATGGGTTCAGATCAGCCTGAACACCTGCTCAGTCTATTCAGAATATATACAAGTTGACATAATCTTCAAAAAACTTGTATAAGTATTATATGAGCAGTGTATATCTTGATCACACTGTGTAGATGCATAGACTAACCTGGATATATACTGTTCACATACCCCAACATACACGGGCTCATAATTATAAAGTATTTCTTGTTTCGATGTTTATTTTCAGGTGTAATATAACACAGTCCTGTCAGAAATACATATGGAGACAACAGACATGCATTCAGAGTTGGTAGATGAAGACGGTGCAGATTGGTAAGACTCTATTTAATCGGTATTTTTCGACTCTGTATTATCAGTCTGATATGATGGTTAGACGTTCACAGGTATTCAAAATATTGTCAATATTGTGGCAAATCGAGAAATGTTTGCCTTCTTGATGAACCATGCGGTAGAAAAGAAGGACAAAGAAGAAGTAGAAGAAGGAAAAAATAAGAAGAATAAAAAGAACAAGAAACAAGTAGAAGAAGGAGAAGAAGATGAAGATGAAATTAATGATAATGAAGATGTTTGCGATGATGATGATATGGATGATTGGGAATATGATGGTTATATTAATTGATGATGATGATGATAATGATGATAATGATAAAACGGATAATGATGATGATGATGATGATGATTATGATGATGATGATGATGATGATGATGATGCCGATAATGATGATCATATTCATTAATACTCATGCAGATAACAAAAATGAACGTTTTGATGGCAAATTGCCAATCAATTTAAAGACTGAACAATATATTATTATTCCTGTTACTTTACACGCGCGTGTAACTTCACCGTTAGTTGGTTTATATCACACGTGATACTAACCGCCAATACACGTACCGTACACTATCCTGTGTCGCTGACTTGTTTTAAAGTCAAATCTTTTTACAGCGTTTAAATTTTGAAAATGAAAAGAGAACAATAAAATTTTGGATTTAATAATTTACGTTTGTGCTAAAAGTTCAACTTCCCGAAAGAAACTCTGTCTTTTAATTTGCTTATACTCTCGCGCCAAATTATAACAATTTGTTTCAACAATGGATACATCTGAGGACATGCCAGTTGTTTACATCTTTACCTGCTAAGAGAATGTCCCAAGACGGACTGTGCCCTGTAAATGTTGAATTGGCACTTAACAGTTTGATAGAGTCTTCGTGAGATTACTTTCTCGTTAGTTCCCGATATGAAACATTATTTATAACTGTCATGCCTAGCACATAGTTATAGCTGTCATGCCTAGCATATAGTCTCTGCGAATTCCACTCGAAGTCGTAAGAGATCGGGTCTGTTCGTAAAATTCCGATGGAAACTACATCAAACGGAAAACGCCGAGTTGAGTTCAGTTACATCGGGAAAGTGGAAGTGAATTGTTTCACTACAAGAGTCGAACATATTTTTTGGAAATGAAGAAGTGTTCATCCGCAGCAGTTTCTCTTTATTTATCAATATTTCTGAAAGTCGTCTGCTGATGATTTGCCAATTTGCGTCAGTAGGGAGGAAATGCTAAATGTTCACGAAATTAAAAAACATTTCCTGTTCACTTGGTATAAATCTGGTACTAGCATAACAAGTTTCTACAATAAATTTTAGTCTAATAATACATAGGTCAAACTGCAACGGTATGATCAAACTTTTTAAAACAATACAGACATATTCGGTGTTCCGATAAATTTTACTATGGCGACCAATTCTCAATTCTGAACTTCTAACCTAAAGGGAACATTTGCTGAATCTGAAGTTATTCCGCGAGTCGGTATGCCTCATCCGCACGAATAGAAACCTGACTCTAAAGATAGAGGAAGATGCGGTGAGAGAACTAGAGAGCATTGACAAGGAGGTGAATGTGGTGGCCATTACAGGCTTATACAGGACCGGCAAGTCCGTACTTCTCAATCAGTTGACCAGGAGAAATGATGGAGGTTAGTTTCTATCTGCGGGTCTCGTAAGTTCGTGATCATAATCATTAAAATAAACTACATTGTCGAGTACTGAATGAATATTTATACATCTGAAAATAATTGGACACTTCTCAATTGTTAATGTAGAAAAGGACGAAAATAATGACGTCAGGAACTAAGGTTGATCACGAAGTTTGATTGCTTTACGATACTAATTGAACAAACATCCGATGCCAAACAAGCGTCCATAAAATATTATTCAAATAATCAAAAACAATCTTTAACAATATAGGCATTTAATCACGCTCGATGTCTGCTTCCTGGAGACTTAACCAATATTCGCGCCGTATGCGTGGAAAAATCCCAAAGGCACAACCCGATCATCACGAGATTCGAACCGGGACCTTTGGAACGAGATGTCGATGCTGCACCACTGGTTATTACCAGTACAGATATACAATTAGATTACAAGATAACTCATTCCGACTGGCTGAAGCAATTTGACCTGTTTCAAGTAGACGACAGCTGAACACATTGTGATAAAAGGAGAAATTGGTCAGAATGAGCAATTACTCCCTTTGCAACAATGTGTTCAATTCTATTCAATTATTGTACTGTCAAAAAGTGATATTTTTCAAACGTTCTTCCTAATGTTTTCAATGTTATCTGCTGTAAATGTGTTGTATGTGGGAAAGGGGTAAATTTGTTATCAGAACAAAACTATTCTGACTTGTGTTGTTCGTTTTCCACAAGCAAACGGTTAAATAGTCTATGTGAGAAGGTATCCTATCGCCTAGGAAGAATTTGTGTTGATTACAGGTGAGAGAAAGCCAGGAAACACAGTCTATGTTAACTTGTCGTCGTGGTATAAATGGAATACTGAAGAAAATGGCGTTAAACCCGTATCACTCAGAACAGTAACGTTAACTCTCTCGGGTACAGATATTGCACAACACAGTAAAACGAATATAGATAAAGACATATATTATCAATAAACGAATTTAATTAAGTCACGTTATAATTAATCAATCAATAATATCAAGGTTATTGGATATCATTAATAGGCATAAGGAGAGAGCTATTGAATATGAATGAATGGTGTGCACTCAATCCTATTTGTAAATGTCGTAGCGATCACGCAACGGGTAACAGGTATATGATATTACATGTACTTTTAACCTTGCCTTTAAATTGACAATGCAGCAATGCTATGATAAGTTATTATTACAATAAACTAAACGTTATTGCCCTGGACAATTAACAGTTGTAATTGTAATGCTTTCATTTATTCCCGTATTTGCGATCAAATTATAAAAGTATTACTTAATACTTTCCTTCTGATTCGGAATAACTTAGAACATCCAACGAAAGAGTAAATGTTGTCCTAAGACGGTATTGCCCCATCGCACTTTCCTTTGAGCAGCATTTTGAAGCCATGTTTGTACTGCTTTTAGTACGTAAATATATAAAATGATTTTCTCTTAATATAATACTTCAAATAGAAAATTACAAATCGTTTGTGGGGCTCAAAAGTCGATTTATGTTCCGAGTAAGATACATAAGAAACAGAAAAATGCTTTTCATTGTTATCAATAAGCATCTTCAAATGAAAAACACCAATTGAATTAACTGACCATAAACATAACATTTATAGGCAGCCCAGTGTTTGGTGTGGGACATGCCACGACCACAATGACTACTGGCATATGGGCAACTTGTATTCGACATCCGGAATTCAAGGACCATGTTTTAATGTTGTTGGACACCGAAGGTTTAGGGGACATCAAAAAGGTACAATTGATTTTATAATTTGGTATATTTAAACGAAAGGTGCAATCCATAGTTGAATAATTACACTGCTTTATAGCAAGAACTACTCATGATACTGGGAGTCATTTCCTGTTGTCACCAATGTGACCCATAAGGCATTAACCAACAACGGCGTCTTGATGTGTCACATCCCTTTATATATCGCTATCGCATATTGAGTGAATAAGTAAATATACAATTTATTTTCGTAAAAGCTACAGTGGACCATTACAACTTGATGTTTAGAATCAAATACACAAATAATTAATCAAACTACATTTATAGTTTGTTGTCTTTATTTAGCCTCTTGCTTGCTGCACCATTTCAAAAGGCCACTGTCATTATTGACGTAAGCCTGGTCCTATAATGTAAAGGCAGGGGCATGTAATTTCAGACTATTAGTTAAACGCCAAACGTTTTGTGACAATTTTTTTCTTTCTACAATAGTTAAGTTATATCACGGCGACAGTTCTACTATTCATGATCCCTGGGTAACAAATTAGTACTAGGATAGGAAATGTGTATTGCACAGGGTCGCTCTGTCGTGACTGCCATGACTGGGGATCGAACCCGGGACGCCCGGTTCCATATCAATCCTCAACGCTAACTACTTGGCCAACGCGGATTCGTCTCATGACAAATTGCCCGTCTTGGATACCGATTGGAGATATCAGATGACCACTTTTAATATGATGAGGCTCGTATGTTTTTACAGGGAGATCAACAGCATGACATCAAAATATTCACCATAGCAACGCTATTGAGCAGTACCCTCATTTACAACATCATGGGTCCATTCAACCAGGATGCTCTGGAGAAGTTGACGTATCCTTTAACTGTTGTTGAACTATTTGACTGGTTAGTAGTTACCATGAAAGGATGGTCGGTTGTATGCGTAACTCTTTATAATGGACAGCGAATCTACAACAGACGACTTTGAGATCCTATCGGTAAAAAGGTGAAATATCTCCATAAATGAGAGCTTAATTTTTAAACGGAGTTGAAACCATTTTGGCAAAATGAAAAATTGGTCAGTAACTTCTTCTTTTACTACAATGTTTTAAAAAGTTGTCTCCGCTACAGCAGGGACGAAAAGCGTCTGTTTGAGGGAAGTGTTTATTTTTATCATTTGGCAATATAGACCTGATCTTGTCTTTTGTGCAATGCCATATATTACCATCAAATTTGTTATTTGTTTGATGACAAAACACATGATTATATAATCACTGGTATCCGAGTTTTCGTTTGAGAAATGTTGGAACAACCCCACAAAACCGTGTTCTTAAAGGTGGTCTTTTTATGCACAGCAGTTATATTGTTCAAGTTTTTCCTCTTTAAAAACAAAATTCTTATGTTTCTTAGATCAGTTTCACCTTTTCCCGATGCAAATGTAGGTGACGAATTTAGAAATCATTGCAGAAAATAGGAGAAATTGCTTTTAATAAGCAGTTGATCCATTCCCATAATATTTTCAACTCAATTTTCTGAATATTAAAAATATTTACTCAGTTGTCCTAGGCTGGATTAGATGTTTTCAGAGTATTGTAAAGGCTGCAGTAGAAACTCGGTATTATATTACTGTCAAATTGAAAGCAAATAATTTTACTTGACCTCTGAAATTGGAAGTTTTTCCATGTACAAGAAATTCATATATCTGGCTGTGATACTGAATGGCCTTCCTTTCCTTGTAAATGTGACTTCCACGAGGGAACATACATGTTTGTGTTTCTCCTGACATGCGCAGTCGCAGCATGTATCGAATTGTATTGTATTTTTGAGTGCCCTATTTGAAAGATTATTTTTTCAAGATCATATTTTAAACCAATAGCAACAAACTGATTTTTTTACCATCGCATGTGTCAGAGTACAATGCAACTTCCTTAACATTGTTTGGTTTCGAGATGACATGTTCATACTTTGCAAGAACCACATCCACCATTTGTTTCATCCCTTAGATAGCAAAACCTTAGGCATTTCCAAGTGAATATATGCATATATTGTATGTTTACATCCATCCTTTATATAATTTATCGGTTTAAATTTATCAACAAAAACATGTCTGTTGACTATAAAGCTACATGGAACAGTATTCATCTTTTTTGCATGTATCTTTGTATAGATCAAACATTTTTCTGATCGAAATATTGGCATCAAAATATTTTCGTTCAGTATGTTTACGTGTAGATTGTGATGCTTAACCTGGAAAAGACTTGATGTGATCTTTGCTCATGATGAGTTTGTCTTCTGGAAAAGTATATGTGTCTTTGTCTGCCATGCATATCTTGACTTAAAAAAGAACTGTGTTTACTACTTCTAAATGCATATTCAGCATATTCTGCTGTTTTCCTACCATGCTAAATGTCTTGCGAACTCTTACTTTATCCACAGAACTTCCAGCTTCTCCGGCTGACACTGGCAACCATTACTGCAAACGCCCAACTCTCGTGCTTTTACCTTTTCCTAAAGTACCGGATGAATGCACATTTTACAAAAAAAAATTGCCTTGGTTTTGAATATAAATAAACATACTTTTATGGCTTGAGCTTCTTACCCCTTTTCAGAGCACATACATTTGCATTTTGAACATGCATTGTATTTCATTTCTTCACCCTTTACTTTATACCGAGTTACTGTTATATTCCTGACCATGACTCCTTCTGATATTCTGATAATTCTTTTCCTTTTATATTGTTATTTTAACTTTTCTGGATAACTGTTTCCTCTTTGGACATTGGAACTGGTAGTCTGCTTGCTTCCTTGGTGTTACATCTGGATGTGCTGACGCTGATATTTCAATGTCTGAATTTTGATTTGGCACTTCATAATGCTTGTATCCAGGATAATCTAAATATATGCAAGTTGTATCAGCTTTCAACTTGAAGGCACACTCGTTGGTAAATTTCGATCTCTTGAATTGAATTTCTTTTGAAAAAGTCTTAACACGTGAATTGACGTTTTCTATAGCGAGTAATATGCTGTATCCCAGACTGGAATTAAAATACAGACCAACAGATAAATTCAGGATGTTTTCATTAAAAAATATTAATCTATCAGTCTCTATCCTATCAGATAAATGCTCCGAAACTGGTAACCGTATTAAAGTAATCAACTAAAACCTTGCAAAGTGAGGATGCATCTTAAATTGATGATGTGTTCTCTACTTGTGTAACAACAACATACATTATTGAAGGCAGTCTCCATCTGGTGAAAAATGCAACACCACGTAATCCATTGCTTGTAAATAAATTATTAACATGTCCTGTCCGAAATAGTTCCTATATACAAACAGTTTGGTGTTGATCTGATGAACTTAAACAAGAGGGCCATGATGGCCCTGGATCGCTCACCTGGTTTTTTTTCACTTTAGCGATATAATTTCCGCCCCCTGGCAGCCATAGTTTTGGACCAATGAACATGGCTTAAAGGAATCTGATAGAAGGTCACCCTAGAAACATTTCTACTAAATTATTTGAAAATCGGCTAGACACTTTCGGAGGAGAAGATTCTTTTATGTTTCACTATACATATAAGGCAAAATAGACCCTCCCCCTGGCGGCCATGTTTTTCGACCAATCAATATGGCTTGAAGTAATCTGATAGTGGGTCACTTAAGGAAAATTCAACAAAAGGATTTGAAAATCGGTCTCACACTTTTGGAGGAAAAGATTTTCACTATAGCCATACAACGCAAAATAGCCCCGCCATCTGGCAGCCATGTTTTTCGACCAATCAACATGACTTGGAGGAATGTGATAGAGGGTCATCCAAGGAACATTTTTTACAAAAAAAAAAATAATCTACCAACCAGTTTTGGGAGAAGAAGAATCTTAAAGTTATTTTCGTTTCGTTGCCATGGAAACCTGAATTATGTATGGATCCCAAAGGTTTGAAGGAATTCTGGTTAAGTCTTTGAGAGGATTCTTTCTGTGAAGTTTTATCCCGATTGACCCACTGGTTACTGGGGAGAAGATGTTGACGGACGCACGACGTACGATGAACAACTGGGGATCACAATAACTCAAGCTAAAAACAAAATAAACACATGCCCAACTATACAAGATAAACTATCATTTTGATGTACAGAAGATCTAATTACCACCAATTAATATCTGGGTAAGAAAGGGGCTATCTGCCATATAGCCCTTTTTTGCCCTCAGGATTCACATATAGCACCTTTCTGCACAACAACAATAAGTTTTTATGCAGATGGCACCTTTTTGTATTGATGATAAACTACATTTAAGTTTGATACCAAATCCTACTATTTTGAGAGAATGACCAGCATACCTAGACATGTCAATAAATGTAAAAAAATCCATTTTGACAAAATATGCAGATAACACCTTTTTGCATTACCCCCTCGAGCAAATGTTTATCGACAACGTCGTGGTAAGCAGTTCCAAGACACAGGCGCCATACATTCTATCTTAAGACTACAAGACAGACATGCAACAAACTAGCCATGCCAAAGGAGGATTGTTTGGGGTTTCGCCGCTTTTAACATCTTGTCAGTAAATCACGGCGCTTCCCAGTACTACCAGTCGTAATGCTAAACTCGCAACCCTTAGCGCCAAAAAAAGGGCAGCATTATTATTCTATTATTGAATTATTTGGTATGACTCGGACCTCCAGGGCATTTTACCACTATATCACCGAGGAGGTTTTTAAGGAGGATGTGTACGTGCTATTTACGAATGTGTACATTTCAGTTATACCACGTGACTTTCATAAAACGTAATTGTTTTCCACATCTATGTGATGATTTTTATTGAAATAGACATTATTTAAGCTTATCATTAATAAACTAGTGAATCGCCCAATTATCACCAAAATACTCTCGAAAGCGGAACAAATAATTAAAAGCTAATAAAAACAACACAACACTGCATTTTACATCCACCCACTTTAAAGCGAATGAAATCCAAATGGCACGAAAAAAAAAATCGAATTCGCCCTAAATGTTATTCTTTATGTTATCCAAGTAAAACCAGGGTAGAAAATGTATCGTTTTTTATCAATAAAGTGAACTTGAGTCGTTTTCAATTGTCCCGATGAAGGGGTTTCCTATTTAAAAATACTTACCCCGTTACTGACAGGGTAGAATTTGCGATGGAAAAAGTATCGAAAACAAGAAAATCTCACCGATTATAGGGGTTTGTAATATGTCAGTTATCATATTTTAATGCCCCAAATACAAAAATAACACTTATTTTCTTAAAATTGAAAATTTGTTTTTTTTTCGACAGTTGGGTATCTGGAGTTCAGTCGCTTTAAGTCATCCTGGCAATGATTTCGATTAAATATATTTATTGTAAGTATCTCATTTCATCCCGTGTTACTTATAAGTAAAACTGATTTCGATAATTAGCAGAATTTCATCTGTAAGTGCCTGCTTTTATTCAGCAAACCCCTAGTAATGAAAATAGTATACCTTTACAAGCCATATAAAAAGTCCTTGCAGCCTACTAACATGGAATCAAAATCTGAGCCTTTTTGTCGACGGCGAACATTCTTCTACATCGAGAAAACTGAATGCTTTAGCAAAGCTGTATGATAATATTCTTAAACAAATACATCACGTTTTCATTTTTCTGAGCAATTAGCAATTCACTCCACTGCATATATGTATATGTAAATATTAATCTGAATTTAACTTAACGTATTACTATGTTTCAACCTTTTTATTGTCTTAACTATTTTTGAATGTATATTTGTGAATATCAACCATGAGCTGTTTATGCTAAAGTTGAAAATGAAATATCTGTTTTGTTCTGTTGTGTATTTTGCTTAACACGTTCATAGTTTTATTACCCAGATGTCAGATAATGTAGTGTTGTCGGGAAAACCAGACAACGAGGATACGATTATAGAATCTGCTTTCCCAATATTCGTATTGTGCATGCGAGACTTCTTTTTGGACATTCAAACTAAAGATGGAGAAACGATGACATCCAACGATTACCTTGATGATTGTCTTCACAAAAAACGAAGCGGTGACGAATTGTCGAATGCAAGATATAATGCACTTAGGAGGGCGATAAAGAGATACTTTAAACGGCGACATTGCTTTAGGTTCTCACTTTCAACGGCAAAACATGATGATCTCAAGTCGTTAGATAGAACGTCATCTGTGACGTTTTCGGATGAGTTCCAGGCGGATTTAACGAAATTTACGACGTTTATACACAAGTGCAAACCAAAGCTGATGTTGAATGGAGAGAAGACTACAGGAAAAGGTAACGTTGAAATAGAAACATAGATTATGACAGGTTAGGAAACGTTAAAATAGAAACATAGATTTATGACTGGTAATGTACCGTTAAAATATAGACATAGATTTATGACGGTAATGTAACGTTAAAATAGAAACATAGATTATGACAGGTTAGGAAACGTTAAAATAGAAACATAGATTTATGACTGGTAATGTACCGTTAAAATAAATGCATACAACTATGACAGGGTATACAACGTTAAAACTGAAACATATATTAATGACAGGTAATGTAACGTTAAGATTGAAACATAAAGTTATGAGAGGTAATGTAACGTTAAAACTTGAACATAGATTCATGACAGGTAATGGAACGTTAGAACTGAAACATAGATTTATGAGAGGTAATGTAACGCTAAAGCTAAAACCGATTTATGACAGGTAATGTAACGTTAAAATAGAAGCATATCTTTATGTGAGGTAATGTAATGTCAGGTAATGTAACGTTAAAAAATAAACATATATTTATGACAGGTAATGTTTCAACCAGGTCAAATCAAATGAAGCATTTCTGTCATTTCAACATCAATTCTTTGATATTGTGGCGACAAAGATGCAATATTCAAGATGTTTAATTCGCAATTTAAGACACAATTACATCCTAATTGATACGTATATACAACAAAGAACATGGAATACATAATAACTCTGATATGCGTATATAGCTTCATTAGGATTTTGAAAGATTTCCGTTCTTAATTTGAATGAATCTTAAAAAAGTTGCAATATGGCAGATTTCAGACTGATTATTTGTATTGAATATTCTATAAAATGTGTCTATGGTCCTGTTGTTTTTACAGGATACATTAAACTAAATATCTCTTTAATCGTCATAGGTTAGACATTCGAAAAGGAAATGAAAAGCAATCTTCAAGAATGCATATATATTTATCGAGAGAGAATGAGCATAAAAGGTCATTGATAGGCCATATGGTCATGATTAGAGCATCTAAACTGACAGTACACTGTGTGACTTACCAATACTAGGCCAGGAAATGTGCCTGCTCCAATGGCACAGCACAGGGATCACACCAGGGAGGCTAGTCTGGTTCTCGACGTACTATAGTAAATTAATGCGTCTGTCATGATCCAACAATGGCGACTACATTGGTCACCTCCCCTTACACACATCGATATCGCATGTATAGTAAGTTAGTAAATATACAACTGTGTTTTGTGAACTCTACAGTGAACCATTACAACTTCATCTTGTGAATCTATATATGAATGTATAAAACTAAACCTAGATTTTAAAAGGATAACCTTTTGGTCCATTACAAGGTTTTCTTTATAGCCTATTGCTAACTACACCATTTCCAAAGGGCACTGCCATTGTTGTATGTATCGCGCTAATCATTCGGTCACGGTGTCTTACAATACACAAACAATGTAATCAGGTCGTCTTTAATTTGTTGTTTACAGCACTTGCCTCCATGGCTCGAACCTACGTCCAGTGTATCAGTGAGGGTAACGTACCGTGTGTTGGAGACGCCATGATGTGTGTAGCTGATAAGCGGAATCAGAAGGTAATAGGAGATGCAGTGAAATCGTTCACATCAAAACTACAGACAATACCTATTCCGGAGCCTAATTTGGAAGCGCTTGATGTCCATTATACGGAATACCTAGCCAAGGAGATATCTGTGTTTAAAGAAGAAATAATATTTGACGAAAAGGATCTGTGCCTCATGGAATTAAAGGTAAATGCTTTATCATCTGATTACAGCTGATTACAAATGATTACAGGAATTGTCCTGTTTCTACTGTTAATATCTGAGCGGTTCTCTGCGAAAACCTGCCACCGCATCCATGCTAAATGTTCGAAATAGATGGTGTTTTAAACAATTTTCTTGAAACCTTCTATGACTGACAGTGTTGGGCCTGATCAGATTGCATAGATTCGCTGTCTGACCTAGATCTACACTGGTCGCAAAACATCGGTTGATTTTCGCAGATCACCGATCACCTATTCAGAATGTTCGAATTAGAGAGATTAACTAGCATCCTGACATGTTTCAGGTGAAAGTGCGACACGCTGGATCCGAGTCGCACTACCCGGATTCCACCCGAATTTATGCCAGCTGGCTACAATGTTAAGATGAAGTTGCCTACACATGCGTGGGTGAAACGGCACTGACATTATGAATAGGTGAACAGGATACCAGTTAAACTCTCTAATTCGAGCAGTATAAGGCAGAATTGGGCTGTAAACTTGGCCAAAATGCTACTATGTTAGTCGATACCATGTTAGAATCCTGGTGTCAGGAAATTAACGAATCCAAACCTATGTTATTTTTTCACAATATTTTCATCTCTATTCAAAGGATTCAATTGATTCGAATTTTATTAAGACGTTTGATAAGCAGAAATTCCCAAAACAGTATGTTTCTATATTTGTACTAAAGGTTGTGATTTTGTTAAAATGATTTAAGTAAATTGCTTGGATACACAAGCTTGATACTGAAAGCTGAATCACAAACACATCCTTTACTTTGAGTTTGCAGAACAAGCTTGAACATGAATGGCAAAGGATTGTCACGCATAACAAGTGCATTTTATTCCAAAATGGTATAGATGAATTGGAAAAATTACACGAAACAATCTCAAAAGATGTAGATCGTGGTATATTCACCCACAAAGAAGGCCATACAGCGTATAAAGATATGCTATGGGCAGACGTGATGAGTATTTCGAGACTTTACCGGACCTTTACGGAATGCAGGTTAGACGGATGGTGTTTTATAGTCGCTCCCATATTTTCTTTTAGGTTTTCAGGCCGTTTTATGATAAAACTACTAATACTAGTTCAATAATCCTGTGATCAGTGAGTCAGCTGAAAGTATTATCACTAAATCCTGAACGTCGAGGAGGGAATGCAATTTTTACCATGTTTGTAGTTTTGTATGACCCGGCCGGGGATCGAACCTGTGCCCAAGGTTATATGGATACATCTCTATAATTATATGTACCTAGACTTTCTCTTTAGCTTGATTTGGACGTATCTCATTTAATTTTGTTCCTCATTTGGCCATACAAAATTATTGAGTAGAACCGTTACCTGTGTGGACACTATACCTATGTCGGCCAAAAAACACATCTGGAACTTAAACCGCTGACTTCCACACGTCACTTGCACTAAATACGCAGACTTTGTTTGACCGGAAAGAATATATTACGCCACTGGCACTTAAACCGCAGTCTTTGTTGGACCGGAAAGATTATATACGTCACTGGCACTAAATCTGCAGACTTTGTTGGACCAGACAGATTCTTCACGTCAAATACACTAAATACGCAGACTTTGTTGAACCAGAAAGATCCTACACGTAACTGGCATTAAAACACCATACTTTGTTGGACCAGAAAGATCCTAAACGTCACTGGCACTGACACCGCATACTTTGTTGGACCAGCAAATTTTAATGTGACCATATTTTGATAAGCGACACATAATTTTCTCATAATTTTCTCAAGATGTATCTACACATATAATTGCAGACAATATGTACAAATAGGTACTTCCTTTTCTTAAAAGTTCCGACATCAGCACAATCATATTGCATGCAAAAGTTTCAAATGTATTTCAAATATGCTTTGAATGCATTGATTTTTTACAGTTTATGGTGGTTTTTGAGTCTGTAAAAATAAACTTATACAGAGACATATTTACATATATGTATTTGACTTATACAAATATATTCCGAGAAAAATACATGCAACTCGCCTCGTACTACTCTGAAACGTCAAAGCAGAGCAGATTTTAAGAGTTAAGCTGGGCCGACACGATGTCGTTTGTATTTATAAACGGGTTACACCGAATTTTCTTGAGAAAATTGTGTGAACGATTGAGGTCCAAAGCAGGCCTTACCCTTTCCCACAAAAAACAAACCTCTCTATCTCTCTCTCTCTCTCTCTCTCTCTCTCTCTCTCTCTCTCTCCTCTCTCTCTCTCTCCTCCCCTCTCTCTCTCTCTCTCTCTCTCTCTCTCTCTCTCTCTCTCTCTCTCTCTCTCTCTCTCTCTCTCTCTCTCTCTCTCTCTCTCTCTCTCTCTCTCTCTCTCTCTCTCTCTCTGCTTTCCAATAAGGAGTATTGTTCTATAACCTCTTACTTGCTATATCATTCCCTTTAACGCGTATGTAGCAGACAACTTATGAAATCAGTGTGGTAAACAGAGAAATTAATTATAAGATCTCCTTTACTCACTATATTCCCAATTCCAGTTAGGAAATATATCTCATTTTAAGTGATATACCGGCTCTTATATCACGATTTTGAGTTCAGGTGTGGAGTAATTTATCACGAAAGCCAAATGGCCTGAGTTATCATTTTATACAGACTTGAAGGACAAATCTATTTTCATTCTAGCACTTTTAAATAACTTACAGGGATACAACTTAGGGGGGGAACTATGTTTTGACATGACATTACTTTCCTTGATAAAATCACGTGTATGCTATTCTATCTTTACTTCCCATTGTAATTGTTTAGGATTTTTTTTTTTCAACTAACAAAACATTTTAAAATCAGTTTTATTAACAGTTCAAGAACATTTATTTGTTATTATACCTTTTTCAAATTGTCATATACTCATCATAGGCAATATGTTACTGTCTCATGTTGACACAACGTTTTTGACCGGTAAACACTATGCTGTTACATGGGCACGTGCATGACGTCATTCAAAACAACTACGTCACCGTTATAATTCAACTTTCCAAACGGCATTTGCAACAAAAGCTCATGATTTCATTCACATTTCAAGCCAAGCGTAGTAACGCATGCTCACTAAGAAACGTTGTATGAAAAAATTCGCGGAAGGATATTTTAACAGCCAAAAATAGTTCCGGAAGTTAAGAGGGATTAAACCTTGTTATATATCACGCTCAAATCCCTCTTTGCGTATAGAATAGACATTGTCAATAGTGTTCGAATTAACCATTAACATGATTCAGACGCTTTCTGGTGCTTTTTTATCACATGACAATTTCAATAAGAAATTGAATCAGAAAATAGTACCAACATGTAATACTTAATAAACTATTAACTTATCACAATCACATTATTTCAATAACCGATAATGGTCCCTTTACTTCGTTGACCTTTGTGTTTACCGGATAGACGTTCCCAGGCATTTTGTAAACATTCGTGGATGACTTCAAAATTGATGATTCGGTCATGTTATATTACACATGTTACATATAAAGATATACGTAATGAGTATATTAGATCGCGTACACGCATTGTACAAGCATTGTCATGTGATAAATGAATCAAATACCACTCTTCCTGCCGGAAATCGAGATTTACATTGACTCCAATTGTTCAGAACCATTTAGTCGGCTCTTACGCTCTTCAAGCAATGGTTATGTGAAAGGAACGACCGTCCGTTTATGATTTAATCCTTTCCCACTTGAGATCTGTAAGGCGGGATTTTGATTTGGTCCTCGGCAGGGTAGTTCTTTGAATGATTAAGCCCACGAACTTCGGATCTATACGCAACATGTACCCTCAATATCACTTGTTTATTCTATTGAGTCATCTAGAGACACACACATGGACAATGATATAGAAAAGTCATGAAAAAACGATTAAAAAGGCGCAATTTCAGTCCGTTGCAGGGGCTTCAAATCACATTTCAGCTATTTCTAGCTAGTATCTCAAATCGATCATTGTTGTAATAAAAACGAAAATGTTTTTTTCCATAATAAGTATCATAATAAATATCTCTCAATTTTGGTTTAATTTACCCTGTATATAGTAAGTAGTCTTGTTCCGAATGATTCTTTATAATGCGAACCGCTTCCGGTAGTATTTTACGTTCATATAAGGGCATATTAACGGCACGTGAATACCACACACTGATTAACAACACACATTGTGTATGTTCATTAACGGCATCCGAGTTCCGAAACGAGTTAACGCATTTAATTGAAGGATTCCGATTGTTAAAACATATGTAGTCTGTTGTTAATGCGTCAAATTTCGTTTGTTTCCATAATTTGTATCAGTATGATTTTCCTAGATAAACCATTTACACAATGAACGGTGATCAAGGAAAATCAAACCCTAGCGTTATTATAACACCTGTGGAAAAAGGAAAGCTGTATTTCCCTTAACCAGAGACATATAAGTACATGAATTTACATGTCTCTGGCTGAACCATTGTTAAATAACCGAAATGGATACTGTTTTACAGAAGTTTCTTGAATCTATGTCTACTTGGTGAACAGTGCAGAATCAGATCAAACTACGCGGACGCTCTGGTTGATCTGAATATACACTGGGCTCAAACGCCTTGCGGTTGGATTTGTAGAGCGCCTGTCTAATGCATATGGTACACAATTTCAGGCGAAGTCCCAACACTGAACAAACAAGTTAAGGAACTAGATAGTAATCTGAAAAAACAGGAAGTATGTGCATTCTTCCTCTTGTAATGTTACTGTTTCGTCCGATTAAAAAACTGATTATATTTTGGAAAGCCAGGTTTTAATAATTTTCGTAAAGTAGAGTTAAAGTTGTCAAAGTTTATTGTGATATGTATAATTATCAACCTGAATATGCAGTAGCATGTATTGACCTTTACTTTGGAAGATCAGTCAGATAATCACCTGATGTCAAACAAGGTCAGCTCATTCGGCAAATACATGTTCACGTGCATGCACGGGGTTGGCTACACAAATATCTCACTTCAATATATTACATTAGACAATTTAAGTCATAAAATATTCCAAAACTATAGAAATAAACCCTTTGCTTACTGAGATTCCAACGAACGACTTACAACGGAGCGGAAGATCGGATCTAACTACGCCAAATTACGACCGCTATGTCTTGAACAAGTATCTACGATATCGCTTCTAACTGTAACTGATAAAGCTTCCGCCAACCAAGTACTCAGAACGCCCAGATTTCACGGCACAAACCGTTCATAATCGTTTGCGGAAGCGGTTTGTACGGGCGTACCTGATGTTTTACCAAATGACAACACAGATTAAATACATGTATGCAACAAAAAGCGCCCATTAAGAGCAGATTTAAATCCAATAGAGCATGTTTGGGATATTATTAATAGACGCAAATTCATGACACGAAGAGTGGAATGATATCCCTCAATTCTATACCAACAATGCGACGTCGCTGCAAAGCCGGCATAAATACACGTGGTGGTTATACACATTACTGATATCAGAATTTCGAAGCTAACCCCTACCTAGGTTGAAATTGAATACAATAATCACATTGACAATTTTCAACTATTCAATGTTTATCATGAATTAATAAAACAAAAATCACAATTACAAACAGATTTCAAAACAATTACTCTAAAAAGAAACGAAATATTCACGTTCAACGTTGGCGAAAGACTCTTTTTTGGTTACGTATCCATAGTAAGTCGTCATCAAGAGCAAATAATTGCAGCTTTGATGATGTTATCAAAAGAAATGTTCTGTTGAGGACCTCAAATGTGTGTATCGGGGAATTTGTAAAATTTATAATATTTATAATATGAGTTACACCAAAACAAAACATACATTCAGGATGTTCACACCATCTTTCCTACATACAGACGTATTATGTCGCCTCTGCAGCAGACGTCGTAAGAATTTGTTGTTGCCGAAATATTTCAACTGTATTTGATAATTATAAACTAATTTATGAAGTTTCCGTCTGTTGCAAATTCATTATTTGTGGGAAAGGGTTGAACTAGTTTCAAAACTCGTCGTGTCTTACAGTAATTAATCTGTTCGACATCGTACTGGATGTCACGGAATGAAAGACGGATTTTACTGGAATGGATCAGTGTTTCACCAGTTGTGTATCTCTTGCCTTGACATGAAGACACTTTAAAGACCAGGGTCCAATTCCACCAACCATACTTGCCGCTTACTAATATATAAATACTTAAAAGCATATTTCATCATGTTTGTTTTCCTAATATTTGGTGAAACATGAAAGGTGGAATGTATTTAAGTATTACTTAGCACTAAGTAAGGTAAGTGGAATTGGACCCAGTTCTCCGGCGACGTCTTTTTTTGCTTGCAAAGATACAGTTATGTGTTTCTTCGAACAACATTGTTGTAATTAAACATTGCAGGCCTCTTTGGATTGCATGAACAGAAAATATGACGCCAAGGATAAAGAATTCATGGATCTTAAGGTAATGGCCGATACAAATCAGTTGTTTGTTTGTCTTTTTCTATTTAAGAATGTCATCCCTACCTAGATTAAAATCAAATAAAACAATGACATTGACAAATTTCAACGATTTAATGTTTTTTTATGAATTGATAACAAAAATATACAATTACTAACAAATTACAAAACGATCACTCTAAAAAACAAACGAAAGATTTACGTTAAACGTTAGCGAAAGACCAATTTTTGGTTCCGTATACATAGTAAAACGTCATCAGAAGCAAATGTTCACAGCTTTGATGATGTTATCAAAAGAAATGTTTTGTTGGGGACCTCAAATGTGTATCTGGGAATTTGTAAAATTTATAATATTTATAATATGAGTTATACAAAAACAAAACATACATTCAGGATGTTCACACCATCTTTCCTACATACAGACGTATTCGGTCGCCTCTGCAGCAGACGTCGTTAACAACAGAGTAATTGCTTATAACGAAGAATTTGTTGTTGCCGAAATAGTTCAACTGTATTTGATAAGTTTACATTAAGTTATGAAGATATTCGTCTGTTGCAAATTTATTATTTGTGGGAAAGGGTTGAGCTAGTGTCAAACCTTGTCGTGTCTAACATTAATTAATCTGTTCGACATCGTACTGGATGTAACGGAATGGATCTGTTTTTTACCAGTTTAGTATCGCCTACTTTAACTTAAAGACACTTTAGGGACCAGGGTCCAATTCCACCAACTATACTTGCCGCTTACTAATACTTAAATACTTAAAAGCATAGTTCATCATTTGTGTTTCCCTAATATTTGGTAAACCATGAAAGGTGGAATGTAATTAAGTATTACTTAACACTAAGTAAGGTAAGTGGAATTTGACCCAGTTCTCCGCCGACCTCTGTTTTTGCTTGCAAAGATACATTTATGTGTTTCTTCGAACACCATTGTTGTAATTAAACATTGCAGGCCTCGTTGGACGACATGAAAAGAAAATATGATGCCAAGGATAAAGCACTTGAGAATCTAAAGGTAATAGCCGATAGTAATCAGCAATTATTCTGTCTTTTTCTATTTTAGAATTAAACCCCTACCTAGGTTAAAATCCAATTAAACAATAAAATTGACGAATTTCATGCCAAGGATGAAGAACTTAAGAATCTAAAGGTAATTATAATCGATAGAAATCAGCAGTAATTTAATAAATTGAAAGCGTTTTTAGTGTAAGAGCAATCCTTCATGAACAAATTATATAGGCACACAGCTCAGTGCGAGTTTTTAATAACTTGTCTACGAAAGGTCACGTATCTTTGTAAGATCGGAATCGGACAGACTATATCTGATATCTGTTCTTAAATATTACTTACATTGCAGATCTCGGTGAATTCACTGGAAAGAAATGATACAGACAATTACTACCTACAGGTAATGGAATCCTGATTCTAGATATTGTCTTTTAAAAATGGTATAACCTTTCTATGTAAAACGACTTTGCGAGAGGACAGGGTTCGATATCCTGTCGGTTCATACTAATGACCTGAAGTAATTAAGATGTATATAGCGATCACGGGTCAAGACTAAGGTGAGTCTGTGTATCCGCATAGTCTCACTAGAGCTTTCACTGCCCGTTTACATCTTATTTAGTCCTAGATGCATCTATATATGAGTCGTTCAACGAACAAAAAAAACATTGTGGTCTCTGCGTAAAGTATCGACCCGGATCAGCCTAAGCATGGCGCGCAGGCTATCCCGGACAGACATTTTCGCCTCCTTCGGATTTTCTGTTTTAGGAACCATTACTCTATACTTATATCCCTCTGAGACGGAATTTGTCGGCCCGGATTAGCCTGTGAATATTCCGCAGGCTAGTCTGGGGCGAAACATTACGCAGAGTCGAAAATGTTGGTTTTCTTGTGCAACGGATCATATGTAAATACAGCCCCGTTCGCTATCGCCATTGATCCCCTTATAGAAAATCAATAAGACCCTGAATTGCCAGATACAGCTCAATTGTAGTTGTCCTCGCGCTTAAAGTTCCGTATTAATTGAAAGTTTTAAACAGTTAACAATTGTTCAAAGGTTGAGATCTAAGAAAAATGAGTAAATGTTATTAATTGATAACATGGTACTTCTCGTTAAATCTACGTTCAACAATATTTCAGTGTTTCGACGTTTCTTTTCTTCCCCTTGTCGATATTCTGGACAACATGTTCCGCTATTGATTTTCTAAATAAAAATACGTTTAGCCGATTAGTGGGAAAAGTGACTTGTAAGTTGTCTAAAGAATTAGTGTCACGCAAGTATTCGAACTCAAGACTTGGTATCTCAGGATCAAGAGCCCATGTATATATTACTATTCCATCGAAACTGGACTACTAAATGAGTTCCTTCCTTATTTCAATATAAAACATCAGCTGTCAGAATTTCATTAACTATAAGAAAGTCTTAAAATAATAACACTTCAGGGGTAAGTTTATCTTTTTGGGTAAACCTTATCAGCAGACGTCGTTGACAAAAGAGAAATTCCTTATAACGAAGAATTTCCTGTTGCCGAAATATTTCAACTGTATTTGATAAGAATATGCTTTTCGTCTGCTGCAGATTTATTATATGTGAGAAAGGGTTGAGCTAGTTTCAAACATCGTCGTGTCTAACATTAATTAATCTGTTCGCCATCGTACTGGATGTAGCAGGATGAAATACGCAGTTATGTGTTTCTTCGAACACCATTGTTGTAATTAAACATTGCAGGCCTCGTTGAATGAAATGAAAAGAAAATATGATGCCAAGGATAAAGCACTTATGGATTTTAAGGTAATAGTCGATAGAAATCAGCAGTTAATCTGTCTTTTTCTATTTAAGAATTTAACCCCTACCTAGATTAAAATCAAATAAAACAATGAAGACAATTTTCAACGAGTCAGTGTAAACCACTTTTTCACGAATCTCTATGATTCTATTTACACCGACCCCACCTCCAACATTTCCATGCACTAAGATGGTGACATACGTCCACCGTTTTCATTGAAAACGTTTGGCTTTAATTGTACCATACATTGTTAAACCATATAACCTTTCCCATTCATGACAAATCTGCAACAGACGATATCTAAACAAACTGTAAAACAATCTTTTTTATTGAATATAATTATAGAAAAGAGTTGCAAACATTGTAACAAATGAAATTAATTATTTTAGGTTATTTTTCTTTTGCCACAATGTTTTCAAAAGTTGTTTTCTGCAGAGGAGTTAGAAAGCGTCTGCATTTGGGGAAGAGTTAATCGGTTATACCTGATATCCACGACAATTATCAACCAATATCTTTATTTCGAAACCCTGCTTTGCCAATCATTCTTTCCCGGGATTGATAAAAGTCATATAAGCAATAATGACTTGGGATAATATCCGAAACAGCTCGCATGAATGAGATCAACTTATATTCACGGAAGATTCGAGTCGGAACTAGCTATATCTAAAGATGGCACGTATAACTTAATAGTTCACGGGATCTATTTCCGGAAATGGTCGAGAGGACCCTGATGGCGGATCGAACGTATATACCATTTACATATCCATTGCAGGTCGAAATTCAACACTTGAAGAATGAGTTTTCACAACAGACGTCATTGACAGAAGCTAAGATTGACTGGGTGGGAAACAGATCTGGAAGAACTAACTGCTGTATCATATTGTAAACTTTGTTACACTAAACATCACCAATATGCCATGTCATCGGGGTGTAACCTTGCCATTTTGAATTCGTATAGATATTAATCGGACAAATTTGTTCTTTATGTATATATAACAAAGATATAGGTATAAGAGGACACTCATACATGCTGGTTTACTAAAGTGATATATTTTGTAGCGATGTGGTAGTTCGTTCGCCTTCGAACCAAGAGGTCTAAGGTTCGAGTATTGGTCAGGTTGGATCATTCAGGACTGTTACATTGTCGCCAAGTGTAGGACTACATCTGAACGTTTCACAACCCATCGTCGGACACCCACGGTTGTTGACTCCGCTATGCTGCAACCTCGACATTTGGATTTTTCTCTGTCATTTCGCCGTTTTGAAAGATAGTTTATAAACTATATAATAAATTTTTAAAACATGATCAGGATAACCTTACCGATATTTTTTTATATTTTAATGTTTATATATTTTCAATCTTTTTTCCATAAACACTTTGCTTCTTGTGTAAATATATGTTAAATTGTGTTTTGATTATGAGTTGTTTTAGCTTATTTCTATAAAACTTAAAAAAATGTCGTTAAGTATAAAATAAGTTACACATTTGTATACAAAAACAGGGAGAAAAACAAAATTTCGGAGAATGTTGTCTTCCATGTGATAAAGAAGTTTACTTATAACATCATTTTGATATTGATTAATGAATTAAACTTATCGTATACAAGAAATACTCGCCAAATTGTGTTTATCTGCTGATGTATATATGTTTGGTTGATTGTTTACTTTAATGATGCCGACAAGACGATTTACAGACAGTACACGTGCTTTTTACAAGTATTACAACCTACATATGCACAAATCGATGCACACACGACTTCTTATTCAATTCGGCTTTCTTAATCATCGTTTTCCAACAACTTGAATATAATTGTACATATTTTATTTTTTTTAAATACTTAAATCAAGTACGTTGAGTTAATCAATTGAAACCTATGCTTCAAAATTGCTATTCATTATATTGATTATACTTCATAAGTATCCATCTGTCCAATGTAATCAATTATAAAAATACGTTACTGAATTTTTCTCTAAATATGAAGATTAATTACATGACATATCTTTGAACATAACCACCCATAATAAAGATGCTAATAGGCTTAAAGGCATACACATACGTTGTTAAAGTAGATCGGTAACAACGTGTTAAGATCGAAACGAGCTGGTGATCATCAAAAGTAATTGAACCTACGGCAAAGTTGAATGGAGAAAATTGTACTCCTGTAAAGAATACTGTTAAACAATACCCGAGAGGAATATGTCAAGCATAATCATAATGAAAATAACCAAAACAACACGAATGGAAAAAACTGTTTAACATATGTTCATTTAGTGGATGGAGGAAGAGCGGCTGAGATTTAATCCAAGAAAACAAAGTATGCTTCTTTTTCCGATAGTAAATTCTAAAGATGGCGAATGAAGCACGTGACTGTCATACTATTATCTAATTGGTTGACCTTAGCCTTTTATGTTTTAACATAAAATTCCATGAATGAATAGAATCCTTAATAAATGAGATTGCTTTACAGAAATGTGTCCAAAGCAATGTATCTGTAACTACCATTCGGTTTCAATTAATAACGTTACACGCTGACATTGGGGCAGAGGCCTTTGGCAGATAGTAATGTAACGCGTGCAGTGTTTATTGTTCATCCACAGCTAGGCTTTCGTGAACTTGGAGTATACCATAGCATGTAAATACTAATTCGATTGTTCCACTACTATGACAAGGATATAATTTTATTTTTTCCTCGCAAATTATCTTTTCAAATTGATTTACATTCTATATATAAAGTTATATATGAACTTTAATATGATTTGTAGCTTTCATTTTATTTATTTTTGTTTTTTAGGTTTCCGGCCAAAATGCCTATATTTGTGCCTTTGATGAAATTGGCAATGTCATTGACAGGCCAATAGTTTTTTTTCACATCGATGACCAATACTTTTTTTCTTATTTCAAACATTTATTGTATGTACTAACACAATATAAAGAAATTCTATGATTGGGAAATTTTGTGTGAAAAAAATGTAGCTAACGCCTTTAATATACATGTATACAATAATTGTTTGTATGTTTTCTAGTACAGTCTAACCTTTGTAAGAGCAATTACCTGTCTAAAGCAATCACACTTTTAATTAGTCGCCGGGCAGAAGCCCGCGACTTCTATTTTTAATAGGTTTTCGGAAATGACATGGGAGGGGGGATTATTATTAGAAAGAAACACATTTAGATGTCTTGAACATATTACAGTTGTGTTTGTTTAAAAACACTAAGTAATGACACATCTAAAATGAAATAAATATTCCGAAGTTTTAGGTATTTTCAGTTTCTTTATTTTGACTCGCATTTATGTTTTTTTGTTTTATTTACGAAGACCAAACAGTCCCTATTAGCTAGACTGATATACTTTATTTTACACTATATACTACATGTAATCAAAAGGCGATAACTACAAACCTTTACGTCGCATAGTCTTATTTATTTGTTTACATACTCGCGAATACCAACTGCGTAGATCAATCTCCTTTGCAGAGAGCCGCTCTTTACACTCACTTACAAATAGTAAATCATAGGTGATTTAAAATGTTTATTTGGTTCGAAACAAATGAAGAAAAGAACAAACCGAGATCAAACTGGTTTTAATAGAAAGATTACTTTGAACGAACACTCTCTGCCTATAAAGAGAGTTTCAAGAACGACACCTCTGCGAATAAGAAAGAATCGGGTCTTTCGTATAAAATTATTTCGTCCTTGACAATTTTAAATGTGTCATTTAATTCCCTAAAGGCATATTGCTTCCGATCTGCATATTGTTATGCATCATTGACACAAGGGCGTTCATCATAATATAATTTTAAACCATGAGTAGTTTGTTATTTTCATTATAAAAAGGAAGGAAAGAATTAAAGTAAATTAACATGTTGTAGGGCTCAGTTTATGTTCGAAATTAAGTTTAAATTATACAACAATTTCAATGAGATTTAACTGTTTAGATGATATTATATTTCGAAGGTGGTCTAATTTATAAATATTGTACTACATTTCAACAATTTTTAAATTATGATATAATTAGAATGCCAAGCTAATATCGTTTTCAGAAAAAGAGAAACTCATGTCTTCAGCGATTTAACCCTTATCTCATTGTTTTAAATGTAGATTGCTGCAAATGTGTCCACTGTTTACTTTAATAGAGGAAAGGTAAAATGACGTGCTATTGCATGCAAATCCTAAATTGTCTGTTTTGTGGTTTTATTTAAAAATAATAAAATTCAAATTTTCTGACAAACATCTTGAAAAGTGTATGTGGAATTCATAAATCTTATAATTATTCCTTAATGAAATCACTGTATACATACTAAGACTAATGATTGGCAAGATTACTCATTTCCATTACTGTTTATGATCAATAATTAGTTGGTTGTGTGTATGGCAACCTACTTTGGAATGGAGATTGATCATAAACAATGAAAGGCTTCAATTATCATTCACTTCGTTGACAAAACAATGCAAGTTATGATACATTTTCACTTGACCCCACCCCTGATGTTCCAATTTGCCCCTCAGTTGATAACTGTTTATTCAACTACTATAATGTTAGTGTTATGCATAACTGCACTATAGATATCCGGCGAAATTGATGCGTTGCATCAACTTTCTCTTGTTACTTAATTATAATGTTCTGCTTAAATGATCATGCACATAAAGATCACCTGTAACCAGAGACTGTAACCAGAGACTATATTATAGTGAAATGTGTATATACATAAACACAACAATAGTACAAAAAGTAATAAATCACACCCGGCCCCATAAACGATAAATTTCTTTTCTTGCCACAATATTTCCAATCTATTTTCAGTAATAATACTTTTATTTATAACATGAATTTTCCATAATTTTACCTAAATGTTTTAATGTCATCTGCTGCAGATATGTTGTATGTGGGAAATGGTTAAATAATGCCGAAGCTCAATGAAAACCAACCTTAACGGCATTATAACATGTGAGGAATAAAAACCTGCCTGCGTATATACATACCCAAGCACTTTGGTACGGAAATGATCAACATGGATACTGTTTAACAGCAGTTACTTGAAACCTTTTATGACGTATTGTTGAACAGTGTATAACCATTTCAGACTGCTCGGATCTTAATCTACACAGGTCGCAAATGCAATATGGTTTGTTTTCACAGAAAGTTAATCAATGACGTTTAACCTTTTCTCACATACAACAAAACTGCAGCAGACGACTTTGATAAACATTTAGTCCAAAAATCGTGAAAATCAGCCACAAATGAAAGTATAATTATTGAAAAAAGTGGAAAACGTTGTGGACAAAAGGAAAAATTGCTCGTTTTAAGCAAGTGATTGCTCGTTTTGAGCAAGTTCCTCTATTGTCACAGTGTTTTCAAAAATCGTCTGCTGCAGAGGCGTCCGAAAGCGTCTGTATGTGGGCATAGGTTTAGGTAGACTTTACTTGTTTCATAACACATTTTATTTTGTGGGCCGAAGAACATTATCGGTTCCAGGTTGTAATTAGTTCATTAAAGTATACCTCTATAATTATTTTACAGTTGTTGTTTCGTTTATATTGAAGAAACAATATATTGTTATTATTTGAACCAGTGCATTACGAGTTGACTCACCTGAATCTGTATTATTTGCAAAAAAAACAAAATTGCCATTGACACTGGAAGAGTTCCGATTGATGGTAGCATATTTATGACTTTAACACAGGGGTGCGTCCTTTATGAATCAAAAAATTGTATTAATCGATCTCAGAAACAACAAGATACAAAAGACGTATGTCTTCTACCGTTATTACAAAACTTCAGACACATTTAATTTGATCCGATTCATTAAAGCTCAGAAAAGAAGTTTCCGGGGATGTTTTTGCCTATTTATAAATGTCTGTTGTATTTTTAAACTTAAAACATTCCTCCCCATACAGTTTGTTCACTTAGACCATTGTATTCTAACTATATGTAATTGTTGACTATACATGTGAACTTTTTCTAGATTTTGACACAATTATGGCCCTTTTTGACCTTAGAAATGTTGGGCAAAGTTTTGCATGCAATACTTTTTCTCACAAACCACAGATGTTATTGCTTTGAATCTTCACACACCTATTGAACACCATCAAATGACCTTGCAGGACAAGTCGAATACTCATATCAGATTTTGACACAAGTATGCCCCTTTTTTTACTTAGAAATCTTTGTTACAGCTTTGCATGCATGGTCATATATCAGTAACCGCTAATGTTCTTGACTTGAAACTTCATTCATATCTTTAGAGGTGTAAGACAATCACGTTAGATAACTCTTGTACAAATTATGGCCCTTGTTTGACTTTGACAAGTTGGTTAAAGTTTGGCATGCAAGGTACTATCACGTACATATCTCATTAACCACTGTTAACTATATAATCAAATGGCTAATAGTCGGGCATGCTGTCTTATGGAAAGATCTTGTTTGTTTATATACTTCCGATTTTGTTATCATACTTCTGCTAAACTGGAAGGATAATACACTTCCCCCATCTCCTTCCAAAGCGTGTGTCACACTTAACTTATAACAGGCATTAAACCTTAAGTTAATATCTGTAAATATTTCACCATCTATGTTGTATTTTATCTAATTGATCTAATTAGACAAGATTTAAAACCGTTTATTGGTAAAAATTACGAAACTTCAGCTTGTATGACATTATAGTTGCAGTCAATGTGTTACGCAAACTGTAAACCAAATGGTTTCAGGACTAAACTTGTCATTTCACGACTAGCTACACATGCTGAATATCATATAGATCGTATAGCTCGTAGCATATAAAACGTCTAATCCCTGCGTCAAAATTGACCCCTTCTGCTCTTGATAACCTTTTGTTATAGACTATGGTAGTAAGGTGAACAATAAAGGCACATAGTGGCCTTTTTGTTTAAAATAAAGGGACATTTGGCCTTCATGTTTAAAATAAACATTTTACCTTCTTGTTCAACGTATTTATATCCTGTCTGTTTGAACAGGTTAATTAAATGTACTGAACTGCATCTGCTTCCTTTAAGCCATGATTCAATATCATACGCGGCGTCTTTGATTCTTTGCAGCAAAATTCGTCTTGTTATTATTTGAACCAGTGCAATACGAGTTGACTCACTTGAATCTGTATTATTTGCATAATCCCCAAAATTGCCATTGACGCTGAAAGAGTTCAGATTGATGGTAACATATTTATGACTCTAACACAGGGGAGCGTCTCCTCGGTACACCAATGAACAGGGCAATACGAGTTGACTCACTTGAATCTGTATTATTTGCAAAATCCCCAAAATTGCCATTGACGCTGAAAGAGTTCAGATTGATGGTAACATATGTATGACTCTTACACAGGGGAGCGTCTCCTCGGTACACCAATGAACAGGGTTATTTTAGCTGTTCCACGAGGAAACCAACATAATGGCCTCCTCGCAGGCTAATCCGGGCCGACACATTCCGTTCCAGAGGAATCGAGGTATAGAGTAATGATTCCTGAAACAGAAAATCCACAGGAGCCGAAAAGTGTTTGTTCGGGTTAGCCTACGCGGCATGCTTAGGCTGACCCGGGTCGATACTTCACGCCGAGTCCACAATGTTCGTTTTCTCGTGGGACAGCTCACTTTCACACAACAAAAGTCACTGTAAACACAAAACTACTATAGAAAATGGGTAAACTAGAGTGAAACATCTAACGGGATAGGGATAAGGGGGATGTTAGGGTGGTACAAGCAGCTAGTCTACGGAGGTGTCGTTCGATAGAGATTAGAGATTAGTATTTTTGTTAATTCACATAATATAGCTTGTTGTACCCCTGCCCTGTTTTGAATTCACAGAAGATAGCTTGTTTTACCCTGTATTTGAATTCACATAAGATAGCTTGTTGTATCCAGTATTCAATTCATATAAGATACGTAAGGAAAAAACGCCCAGATAGTGCTCGGCAGCTTGTTTTAGCTTGTTTTAGCTTATATTTAATTCCCATGTTTTACCATGTTTCTAATTCACATACGATAGTTTGCTGTCTTCCTATTGTGGATTCACATAAGATAACTTGTTGTAGCCCTGTTTTCAATTCACATAAGAAAACTAGCTGTAATCCTATTTTAGATGCATTTGAATTCACATAAGATATCTTGTTGTAGCCCTGTTTTTAATTCGCATATGATAGATTATTGTACCCCTGTTTTAAATTCACATAAGACAGCTTAATCGAATACTATCTATGTTTTATGTTTGAGTGTTATGGCGAGACTAAATGAGTTCATGTACATATTCTACTGGACCTTTACTTTACGTTAACACAGTAAGAACCATTTTGACGCTTGCACATATGGAAACAATATTCGACGGACGGTTTTGAAATCATTTAGGCAAATTTTTTGAAAATCTCTTAAAATGACAGCGTTATTATTGAACAGGGTTGAACACATTGTGGCAAAAGGAGACATTGCTTATTCTTATTTCAAAAGCCGTCTGAAGCAGATGCATCAAGATGCATCTGTAAGTGTGAAAGGGGTTAACAAATAATATATTCCTTCAAATATTACGTTAAGGCATAATAAGTATATAGGTATTGTAGTTATAAAAGTACATCTTTATTTTACGTCGTAAATGTTAATATCCTTACACACAAACACAAGTGATCATTGAATGATAGAAGCTGGATTACAGGAAGAACATAACACACACACACTTGAGAAAGCAAGTAGGTCGATAAGTTAGATGGTCAGTTTTGACTTAATTAGCCCGTCCCTGCGTGCGTAAACGTTTGGTTAAAGCGACTTCTTCTCTGTAGCCATTTCGCCAATTGAGATGAAATTTCATATGAAGCATCCTCTCAATGCCCTCTCCTAGAGTTCTGTTTTACATATTTGAATCCACGCCAAATTCTAGATTCCATGGCAACCGAAAGAAAATGTTTATAAATCTTCTCCTCCAAAACGTTTAGAAATGTTCCTTGAGTGACCCTCTATCCGATTCAATCAATTCATGTTGATAAGTAAATCCATGGGGTATGCGGGGTGTTGTTTTGGTTTATATGGCTAAAGTAAACACTTTAAACATCTTCTCCTTCGGTCGTATCTGGCCGATTTTCAAGTCATTTTGTAGAAATGTTCCTTAGTTGACCCTCTATTAGATTTCTGCAAACCATGTTGACTGGTCAAACAACATGGCGACAAGAGGGTTGGGCTGTAAGCATAATATGGCTTTGGTAAAACCTTAAAAAATAATCCTACGAAACTGCTCGGCTGATGTTCACATAATTTAATAGAAATGTTCCTTGGTGACACTCTACAAAATTGCTTTATGACATTTTGGTTAATCGAAAAGCAGCCGGAGTGTTTGCCTGGTATGTCTAAAGTGGTGTTATGTTTGACTTGTGCAGTGGAGCGATGCTGACCAACTTCAACCTCTTGATTTATACCCGATCTTTGTCACGTCTTACAACACTTTATAGTATTATATTATATCGAGGCGCGATAGCTTAGCCGGTAATGATGATGGCCGTCAATCCAAGTTTCAGGAGTTCGATTCTCACCTCGGTCATTCAGTCTTTCAGATGATTGACAAAGTTCAGTCTGGCAACCGTTATTCATCTTCAATCACTCGGCTTAACACGCTAAGTTTGAATATAGCATACTGGTGTGAAACAGACATGGAACGCATGGGTACGTGAACTGGCCTTGTCGTAACTCAACTTAAATACTGGTGTAAAACAGACAGGGAAGGCATGGGTTACTGAACTGGCCTGTCGTGATTCAACTTAAATACTGGTGTGAAACAACAGACAGTGATCGCATGGGTAAGTGAACTGGCCTGTCGTGAATCAACTTAAATACTGGTGTGAAGCAGACAGGGAAGGCATGGGTAAGTGAACTGGCCTGTCGTGACTCAACTTAAATAGTGGTGTGGAACAAACAGGGAAGCCAGGTTACTGAACTGGCCTGTCGTGATTCAACTTAAATACTGGTGTGAAACAACAGACAGGGATCGCATGGGTACGTGAACTGGCCTTGTCGTAACTCAACTTAAATACTGGTGTAAAACAGACAGGGAAGGCATGGGTTACTGAACTGGCCTGTCGTGACTCAACTTAAATACTGGTGTGAAACAGACACGGAACGCTTTGGAAAGTGAACTGACATGTCGTGACTCAACTTAAATACTGTTGTGAAACAGACAGGGAACGCGTGGGTTAACTTAAATACTGGTCTGAAACAGACAGGGGACTCAACTTGAATACTGGTGTGCAACAGACAACGAACGCATGGGTAAGTGAACTGGCCTGTTGAGACTCAACTTAAATACTGGTGTGAAACAGACAACGAACGCATGGGTAAGTGAACTGGCCTGTCGGGACACAACTTAAATACCGGTGTGAAACAAACAGGGAAGGCATGAGTAAGTGAACTGGCCTGTTGAGACTCAACTTAAATACTGGTATGAAACAGACAGGAAACGCATAGGTACATGTAGGTGAACTGGCCTGTCGTGACTCAACTAAAATACTGTTTTAAAACAGACAGGGAACGCATAGGTAAGTGAACTGGCCTGTAAGGAAACAACTGAAATACTGGTTTGAAACAGACATGGAAGGCATGGGTAAGTGAACTTGCCTGTCGTGACACAACTTAAATACTGGTGTGAAACAGACAGGGAACGCATGGTAAGTGAACTGGCCTGTCGGTGACTCAACTTAAATACTGGTGTGAAACAGAAAGGAAACGCATGGGTAAGTGAACTGGCCCGTCGTGACTCAACTAAAATACTGGTGTGAAACAGACAGGGAACGCATAAGTAAGTGAAATTGCCTGTAAAGACACACCTGAAATACTGGTGTGAAACATACAGGGAACGCATGGGTAAGTTAACTGGCCTCTCGTGATTCAACTTAAATACTGGTGTTGAACAGACAGGGAAGGCATGGGTAAGTGAACTGGCCTGTCGTGATTCAACTTAAATACTGGTGGGAAACAGACAGGTAACGCATGGGTGAGTGAACTGGCCTGTCGTGACGCAACTTAAATACTGGTGGGAAACAGACAGATAACGCATGGGTGAGTGAACTGGCCTGTCGTGATTCAACTTAAATACTGGTGAAACAGACAGGGAACGCATGGGTAAGTGAACAGGCCTGTCGTGACTCAACTTAAATACTGGTGTGAAACAGACATGGAACGCATGGGTAAGTGAACTGGCCTGTCGTGATTCAACTAAAATACTGGTTTGAAACAGACAGGGAAGGCATGGGTAAGTGAACTGGCTTGTCGTGATTCAACTTAAATACTGATGTGAAACACACAGGGAAGGCATGGGTAAGTGAACTGGCCTGTCGTGATTCAACTCAAATACTGGTGTGAAACAGACAGGGAAGGCATGTGTAAGTGAACTAGCCTGTCGTGATTCAACTAAAATACTGGTTTGAAACAGACATGGAACGCATGGGTAAGTGAACTGGCCAGTCGTGATTCAACTTGAATACTTCTGTGAAACAGACAGGGGAGGCATGGGTAAGTGAACAGGCCTGTCGTGACTCAACTTAAATACTGGTGTGAAACAGACATGGGATGCATGGGTAAGTGAACTGGCCTGTCAAGATTCAACTAAAATACTGGTTTGAAACAGACAGGGAACGCATGGGTAAGTGAAATGGGCTGTCGTGACTCAACTTAAATACTGGTGTACAAACAAACAACGAACGCATGGGTAAGTGAACTGGCCTGTCGTGATTCAACTTAAATACTGGTGTGAAACAGACAGGGGACTCAACTTGAATACTGGTGTGAAACAGGCAGGGAACGGATGTGAAAGTGAACTGGCCTGTTGAGACTCAACTCAAATACTGGTGTGAAACAGACAACGAACGCATGGGTAAGTGAACTGGCCTGTCGGGACACAACTTAAATACTGGTGTGAAACAAACAGGAAAGGCATGTGTAAGTGAACTGGCCTGTTGAGACTCAACTTAAATACTGGTATGAAACAGACAGGAAACGCATAGGTAAGTGAACTGGCCTGTCGTGACTCAACTAAAATACTGTTTTGAAACAGACAGGGAACGCATAGGTAAGTGAACTGGCCTGTAAGGACACAACTGAAATACTGGTTTGAAACAGACAGGGAAGGCATTGGTAAGTGAACTTGCCTGTCGTGACACAACTTAAATACTGGTGTGAAACAGACAGGGAACGCATGGTAAGTGAACTGGCCTGTCGTGACTCAACTTAAATACTAGTGTGAAACAGAAAGGAAACGCATAGGTAAGTGAACTGGCCTGTCGTGACTCAACTAAAATACTGGTGTGAAACAGACAGGGAACGCATACGTAAGTGAAATTGCCTGTAAAGACACAACTGAAATACTGGTGTGAAACATACAGGGAAGGCATGGGTAAGTTAACGGGCCTCTCGTGACTCAACTTAAATACTGGTGTGAAACAGACATGGAACGCATGGGTAAGTGAACTGGCCTGTCGTGATTCAACTTAAATACTGGTTTGAAACAGACAGGGAACGCATGGGTAAGTGAACTGGCTTGTCGTGATTCAACTTAAATACTGTAGTGAAACAGACAGGGAAGGCATTGGTATGTTAACTGGCCTGTCGTGATTAAACTAAAATACTGGTGTGAAACAGACAGGGAAGGCATGTGTAAGTGAACTAGCCTGTCGTGATTCAACTAAAATACTGGTTTGAAACAGACATGGAACGCATGGGTAACTGAACTGGGCTGTCGTGACTCAACTTAAATACTGGTGTAAAACAGACAGGGGAGGCATGGGTAAGTGAACTGGCCTGTCGTGATTCAACTTAAATACTGGTGTGAAACAGACAGGGAAGGCATGGTTAAGTGAACTGGCCTGTCGGGACTCAACTTAAATACTGATATGAAACAGACAGGGAACGCATGGGTAAGTGAACTGGCCTGTCGTGATTTAACTAAAATACTGGTTTGAAACAGACAGGGAACGCATGGGTAAGTGAACTGGGCTGTCGTGACTCAACTTAAATACTGGTGTAAAACAAACAACGAACGCATGGGTAAGTGAACTGGCCTGTCGTGATTCAACTTAAATACTGGTGTGAAACAGACAGGGAAGGCATGGTTAAGTGAAGTGGCCTGTCGGACCTCAACTTAAATACTGATGTGAAACAGACAGGGAACGCATGGGTAAGTGAACTGGCCTGTCGTGACTCAACTTAAATAATGGTGGGAAACAGACAGGGAACGCATGGGTAAGTGAACTGGCCTGTCGGTACTCAACTAAAATACTGGTATGAAACAGACAGGGAACGCATGGTAAGTGAACAGGCCTGTCGTGACTCAACTTAAATACTGGTGGGAAACAGACAGGGAACGCATGAGTTAGTGAACTGTCCTGTCGTGATTCAACTTAAATACTGGGTGTGAAACAGACAGGGAAGGCGTGGGTAAGTGAACAGGCCTGTCTGGACCCAACTTAAATACTGTTGATAACGGCTTTAAACTCCAATCAATTAAATAATGTTATGGAGCACACCACTGGCAAAAACAGACTAAATGGCTGGAAGAGATCCACACCACTGAAAAATAGACTTCCGTGACGTAATGACGCGAAGAGATCCATATGAAATTGCACATTTGCGCGGTTTTTGGCAGAGTTCCAATTGACAAAATTGACAAAAAGATAATGCGAATGTGATATTCAAATAGTCATTAATTTAAAGCGAGTTGCATGCATTAGGTTTTATGTCATATAATGTATGTAGATCTATATAAAAGTAAGTTGTGAAAAAATCCATACATGGATTTGGAAGCTTCAAATCATATACGCCACAAAACCACAGCTTGTGGCACTTGGGATCAGTGTAGATCTAGTACAGCCAATGCATCTCAATCTAATCTTGATTTGCACTCGTCACGAAACAACAGCAACTTTGAAGAAGCTTCGGATAATCAGTACACATTGATATAAGATAGCATTGGTGCGCAGACGACTTCTGACGGTGTAACGAAATCGTGATTTTAGATTACAAGATATCTTTTAATTACACCATTAGTTAAATTCGAAGCAGACGACTTCTGACGGTGTTTAAATGAAATCGTGATTTTAGATTACAAGATATCTTTTAAATACACCATTAGTTAAATTCGAAGCAGACGACTTCTGACGGTGTAACGAAATCGTGATTCTAAGTACATTGTAACCCTTTGGCTGAGGGGACAATCATTAAGAATGGTAGCAACAGCCTTGACCCTTGCGTAAACCGTAAGAGCCGGCTAAATGGGTCTGAACGAGTGGGGTCACTGTAACTCTTTAGCTCCATTAGATGGGTTTGTATTGGTTTCGTACCTTGTATATTTGTTATCTTGATGTAAATATAAGGTTTGGGACCAATACCATCTTTCTTGTTCGCCTGATATGACCTTAGACCTTAGCTGTTGAAAGTGGCGTAAAGCCGAAAACAGTGTTACCTTTCATGACGACACCGATGTAGAGAAAGTCCCTCTTCAGAACAACACGTTATACTAACCCCCCCCCCCCCCCCCCAAGAAAAAAATACTATGAACATATGGACAAAAGACAGTATACATTCGGAATGGAAATGGTATAATCATTGTCTGGAATAGGAGAAATTGTTCATTTGAGTAAAAGTGTCTCCTTTTCACACAATTGTTTCCATAGTGGACTCCGCCATAACGTGTTACAATCCAGGATTAGACTAATCGCTATAGAACGACACCTCCTGTGAAAACGGATAAACATCATTAAGTGGCGTTCTGCGAAAACCAACCGTATCGCATTTGCGATCTGTGCAGATCAAGATCCGACCAGTATACAATGGCTCTGCACTGCTCATCAATAAGTCATAAAAGGTTTCAAGAAGGTTTCAAGAAACTACAGTAAAACAGTACCTATTTTGATAATGTCCATATATACGCAGAAAGGTCTTTTTTCCGCACATGTTATAATATCCTTAAAGATTGGTTTTACTTAACCGTTTCCCATATACACCAGATCTGCAGCAGACGACGCAGAAAACAATATAATTTGGTAAAACATTATCCGTGTACGTTTACTGATTTTTTTTTATTTCTTTTGAAAGTTACTTATAGGCCCATGGGGATGGGTGTAATTTATTATTTTTTGGTATAATTGCGATAGCAAGACTACCAAAGTTACAATTGAGATTTTGAAATTATGACTGAGAACACTATTTATATTATATTAGTACGCCAACAAATAGTGCAAAAACATCTTGACTGAATTACAAGTGCAAACATAAGCAAAAGTCAAATAAGTAAAAAAAAAATCCACTTATTCTAAATAAAACAAATAAAATTATAAGTCTCTAAATGTGTAAATATCATATTTTAGTGTTATAAAGGATAAGGATCTTACTACGCACAAAGAAACCTGAGATATCAACCCTTACCCACATACAGACCCTTTGTGAAGCCTTTGCAGCAAACGACTTTTGAAAATATTGTGGCAAATGAAGAAATTGCGCGATATATTTATTTTCTACGGAGAACTTGCTGCGGCATTAGAAAGGATAACATTTGTCCAATTTTTAAGAACATTCTCCTCTGAATTAATAGAAATGTTCCTTCATAGTCTCTCTACGAAAATTGTTGAAGCAATATCAGTTGGTTGAAAAAAAGAGGAGCGAGGCGGCATCAGAAAAGGGAAAAATTACAACATTTTAAAACTCTATTCTAATGAAAGTGCTTGTCTTTTTTGTTCCATCAGTGACCCTCTTCATAATTAGTTAAGCCATATTGATTGGTTGAAAGACATAGTTACCAGGCGGCATCAGAGTAAATTGAACATTAAACTTCAAATGATATCTCATCCTAATCCTAATGTTCCTCTTTCAAATTTGTTCAAAGATATAAATTATAAACACAACTTTTGTTGCTGCGACAGCAGGAAGGGAGTAAAATGTATAAACTGTAAAATTCTTCTTCTCTGAATCCGCTTGTCGGATTCCAAGATAATTCAGTACAAATGTTTCTTGGGTGACCCTCTACCAGATTTGTTTTAACCGTATTGCCAGACGGCATCATAAAAGGGGCGAAATGACAAAACTTAATAGTTTCTTTTCTATTTAAGTTTTTGTCTAATCTCAGAATACTTGTGTAGTTTGTTCAAGCCATATTGATTGATTAAAAAGATAGCTGCATCAGAATAGGGATATTATGAACTTTTAGCATTAAACAAAATCTCTAAATGCATCAGTTGGTTCAATACAGTCAATAAATAGGAAGACACTGTACTGTCATGAATGTTCTTCGTGGGATTTCCGTAGAGCTATTGGGTAATATGATAATTAAAAAATTACTATGTGGACCGAATGATATGTTCGGTCAATTCATTTTCACAAAACCAACAAGAATTTATGATCTTGGAAATATTTCATTCTGTCCTGATGCATCATAACTTGTCTATCATGGTGTGTATTTTTTATAGATAAATATGTCTATATGCACTTCTGCATCTCCTCTTAACCGATCACAATTCTACCTCAAGTACTTTCAGTACTTTGATCGTCTATTTTTTTGTTGATGTATACATTGTCTTTTTTTTTTTAACTTGCTATAAAACTTGTAGTTTTCATGCAATAAAATATATTGTATTGTATTGTATATACATATGTCACTATGATATAAAAATATTAAATGTACAAAATTTGGAATTTAAACTCACTTTTGTCAGGCTAATTTGAGTTGTTGTTGATACTTGTTTTAATTTGTTGCCGCAGTTATTTCAAATGTAAATACATATATATATATATATATAAACATACTTGCAGTAAATTGATATGACAACATTATCTAGGGAACATGTATATAATCAAAGCACTGGAAGTGCTGACGGCCTGGGGGCAGAAGGAACGTTGGAGAAGTAGGGAAATTGTGAAAGGAAATAACAATTGCAGCTACTAAAAGTGTGGTTGCTTTAGATAGGGAGTTCCTATTCCAAGGCGATCTTTCGTACAGGTTTGATTGTACTAGAAAAATGTAAAAAATACGTCTATATATTAAATTCAATATACATATATAATTAATTATGTTATGATTGGGGGAACTGTTAGAGATCGAACACAATGTTTGACTTTTTTTAATGTGGTTTTTCTCATTTCAAAAACCTTGGTAAAGAATGACGCAATGTTCCATTATTCTCTCCGTATTTAAGAGTTCTTTAAACTGGTAATATTTGGAGTTTCACTGTGCATAAAAGATTAATTGCATTTTCAATTTATCCTAAAAAATAAAATCTAATATAAAATCAAAGTCATCCTCCAAGTTAATTTACACAATGTTCTAATTCCCTGATTCCTGTCAATGTTTTCATGATAACCCATTTCATTGAAGCCTAAGATTAGCCAAAATGTGTCTTATGTTTGTCTTAGCAGAGGTACAATTAAATTAGTATTTGCAGAAAATGGTAGAGTCAAATGTCGCGCAAGCCGGCATTTTGCATTATATCTTCAGCTTTTGAAAAATAATACACAATGTTGACATTTTTATCTGCCAAAGACCTCTGTTCCAATTGCAACGTTTTGACAATACAAATAATTAATTAATTTAGGATTCTCTACACTTAAGTGCGATATGCCTAGGAAGATGAGCAAATACTTGTAGGAGTTAGAGCAAGGTACCAATAAGCGTTTTGACCAAGGGCAGTAGGACTTAAAAGATTAAATGAAATGGGCATTTATTAATGCCATATTGAAAAGTAATAAACATGGTTACATATATAACTCAAATAAATATGAGATTTATTACATGACATATCTGGGGGACCGAACCGCCTGGGCATGTATTAATGATATAAAGTAATTAACATGGTTGCATAGATAGATAGATAGATTTTATTCAGAAAAATAAAAACCAACATTTTTATTTGCCCAACATACCACATACATATAATACTTCAGTTTTAACAAAGTCAAATAGCAGACTTATGGCAAAGAAATAAAAGGAAAACAAATAGATGCATTGAAACAATCTAGAACCCAATTAAATATGAAGATTTATTACAATTAAATATGAAGATTTATTATGTGACATATCTGGGAGACATAACCGCCACAAGTAAAGTTCATATCTGGGAGACATAACCGCCCATAATAATTATGTGAAAGGGTTAAAAGCATAGATAAGCAATGTAGTCGACCAGGAACAATTTCTTAAGATCGACACGAGCAGGTGAACATCGTAAGTAATTGATACCACGGCAAAGTTGAATGGTAGAACATTGTTATCTTGTAAAGAATAGTGTTGTACAACATTGCGGAAGGACAAAAATGTGACCTTGACCTTGGGAGTAGTTGGCTGGCGTTGTGCATGACACGTCATCTTGTTAGGGAGAATAACTGTGTAAAATAATATCAAAACCCATTTAGGCATGTGGCAGATACAGCCCTGACACGAAGTTTCGGACAGATTTAGAGGCGGAAAAACTTAGGCCTTCACTTTGGAGTAGGTGGCTAGGAGATGTGCATGACTCATTATCTTGGGTAATATCAAAATCCATTCAAGCATGTTGAAGATACATCATGGACACGAAATTGCGGACGGTAGGGGACTTATAAATGAAAATAACAAATACAACATGAATGAAAAGAAATATTTGACATATGTACATTCAGCAGATTGAGGAAGGCAGATGGATGTTTAACCCAAGAAAACAAAGCGTGCTTCTTTTTCCGATAGTAAATTCTAAAGATGGCGAATGAAGCACGTGACTGTCATTCTATGATCTGATTGGATGACCTTAGTCTAGCGTATGTAAATTAACCGATTTTTAGTTTATGGTTTATCGTGCGGTCTTTCTGGTACGAACCAACACCACCCTGAAACATTCATAAAATATTTTATGTTTTAACATAAAATACCATTTATAAATGTTAAAATGGTTAATCAATGATAGTAAAAGCATTGTTCGATGCGTTTAAGCAAAGGTGTGCAGTACCCTTTAACAAATGAGTATGCATATGTTTAGTTTTTAGGGGGAAAAGTCAATGTAGTATATTCATAATTATTTACATTGGTCAGATGGATACTAATGATATATAATGAATAGCTTTTTTGAAGCTCTCATTTGATTAAATTAACACATTTGTTTAAAGTCTTTTCTTTTTTAAATATGTACAATTCAAATAAATCTACCAACGAAATTGCGTTGGAAAACGATCAATCAGAAACCCGAGTTGATTGAGAAGTCTTGATGCATCACATTGTGCATAAGTAGGTGCTTACACTTGTGTAAAACATGTCCTGTCTGCAAATCATATATATGTAAAGGGGGAAAAACAAGATTTCGGAAATGATTGTCTGTTATACAAAAAGTTTAATTCAATAACCGAAATCTTTTTCTCCCTGAATTGATAGGCATTTGTGATTTATTTCATACTTTACGATATGTATATATACACAGTCATAAAGTATCTGATCAGACCAAAACTCATACCGTTGACCTGTTAGTCCGAAGGCGAACACTCTAACGTGTCGCTACAAAAACCAGCTCTTAAGCCTTAAATTGGAAATTCATCCTCCAATTTCCGGAATCTAAGACTGTTGTGAAACGTTCTCGAGGCTTTGACTATGTAGCCCCACGTTGTTTCCAATGAAACAGTCCTGAAAGATCAAACCTGACCAGTAGTCGTAACATGAACATCTCGCTCCGAAAATCTTTAGCAAGGCAGTATAAGTATCCCCTTATACATATACCTAGGTTACGTATACCCTCTCTTAATATGAAATTCGTTCTCATTATTCCGGAGTCTGAAACTGTTGTGAAAATTTCTCGAGGCTTTTCCTATGTAGCCCCTCGTTAGGCGCCATTGTAAGTCTTGAAATATCAGACTTGACGAGGACTCAAAATGTAGACGTCTTGGTCCGAAGGCGAACGTTCTACCACTTTGCTACAAAAGTTAGCTACACAACAAGGCAGTATAAGTGTCCCCTTATACGTATACCTTGGTTACACATATATAAAGAACAAATATGTCCGATGAATGTATATATGAATCTAAAATACGATGACATGAAGCATTGATGACGTTACGTCTAACATAGTTTACAATAAGGTACAATTTCCAGATCTTGTTTCCATCCAGTCAACCTGTTTCTTCAAAAGTTGTATATCGCCCTGCAATTAATATGGTTATACAAATGATCCGCAATATCAGGCCCCTCTTGGCCATTTCAGGAAAATAATCCCGTGAATTATTACGTTATACGCGCCATTTTTAGATAGATCTGGTACCGGCTCGAATCTACTCCGAAAGAAAGTTGATCTAAGTTAGGCGATCTATTTCAGATATTATATTAATTCATTATTGCTTTTTTTTCACAATGACTTTTATCGAAAAATGAATGAATGGAAAATCCGGGGTTCAAAATAAAGACCCATTGATTGATACATGTAGCTCTCATCGCTACCAACTGAGCTATCGTGATTCGTCTCCGTCAGGTATTACATGATATCCTTTTCCCACATGCAGACACATTCTGACGCCTATGCAGCAATGAACATATGGTTAGAGTTACCCGAACATGTATACATGTGTAAACCCCTGATGTTTTAGCATCTTAACACAAAGTCATAGTTCCTTAAGTGCAAACGTGTTTGTCAACTGACAGAGGACTATAAAACGTCTTAATTTAACTCTGACGGCTGTTGTTTTACATTGGAAATAAAGAAGGACTCATTTAGTAGTCAAATTGCGATGGACTTGTAATATCTATAAGGGCTCTCCATCATTAGATACAAAGTCGCGAGTCGACAGAAAACCCGATACCATAGAATGTTGTCCAGAATATCGGCAGGGGGGGGGGGGGGGGGTATCGGGGGGGGGGGGTGGGGGGGGGGGGAGGGTGAGAAAAGAACCATACGATACTGAAATGCAGTTTAAAACTGCTTTACAGAGAATTGCCATGTTATTAATTTATTACATTTACTCATTTTCCTTAGAACTTAACCTCTGAATAATTGTTAACTGTTTAAAACAACTTCAGCGTTCAAATGATATTGAAATTTAACCACTACAATTGAGCTGCTTCTGACAATTTAGGGTCGGATTGATTCTCTATAAGGGGACCACATAAATTCCACGAGAAAACCAACATTATGGACTTTGCTTAATGTATCACTCTAGATCAGCTAATCCGGCCGACATATTCCGCCTGAGGGGTATAAAGGTATATAGTAAGGATTCCCGAAAAAAAAAATTCACAGGTGGCGAAAAGCGTCTGTCCGGGTTATCCTGCGCGACATGCTTATGCTGATCTGGGTCGATTCTTTACGCAGAGTCCACAATGTTGGTTTTCTCGTGGAACGACTTATATTTAGATGTATCTAGGAATAAATAAGAAGTACACAGGCAGTGAAAGCTCTAGTGAGACTGTGCGGAAACACAAACTCACCTTAGTCTTGACCTGTAATCGCTAGATACAGCTCAATTACTTCAGGTCATTGGTATGAACTGACAGGATATCGAACCCTGTCCTCTCGCTAAATCGTTTTACATAGAAAGAGAATACCATTTTAAAAAGATAATATCTAGAATTAGGATTCCATTACCTTTATGTTGGAATTGTCTGTATCATTTCTGTTCAATGTATTCACCGAGATTTGTAATGAAAGTAATATTTAAGAACTGATATCATATATAGTCTGTCCGATCCCGATCTAACAAAGACAAGTCACCTTCGTAGCCAAGTAACCCTTCATTATCAAGTTATTCAAAACCCGTACAGAGCTGTCTGCTTATATTATTTGCTTATGAAGGTATTGCTCTACACTAAAAACGCTTTCAATTTATTTGGAATTTGAGATATCGAAAACGTTATGAACAAACAAAATAAATAAATTCTTAAATAGAAAAAACAGATAAACTGCTGATTACTATCGACTATTACCTGAAGATTCTTAAGTTCTTTATCCTTGGCATCATATTTTCTTTTCATTTCATCCAACGAGGCCTGCAATGTTTAATTATAACAATGGTGTTCAAAACAAGACGGCGGCGGAGAACTGGGTCCAATTCCATTTAATACTTAAATACATTCCACCTTTCATGTTTTACTAAATATTAGGGAAACATAGTTGGTGGAATTAGATCATGGTCCCTAAAGTGTCTTCCTATCAACGCAGGCGATACAAATTGACATATGACCCAACTTTCCATCTGTTAACTAGGAATTCCAGCATCCAGTTGGCTCTTTCCATTAAATATTTTGGAATCCGCGGTAGTCAGTAGTCAAACGGTTTATGTTTAATGTCTTTGACTATTTGTTTTACTGACTGTCTTCTAATGCAATATATTGAAGTGAAAATCTATTCTACATGAGTATCGAATAAGCCAACTCCGTGCGTGCACGTGAACATGTATTTGCCGAATGAGCTGACCTTGTTTGACATCAGGTGATTATCTGACTGATCTTACAAAGTAGAAGGTCAATACATGCTACTGCATATACAGGTTGATAATTATACATGTCACAATTAAAATCTACCATACGCAAGTTTCTTTTATGGTTCAGCATGTAATATCAAAACCTGGCTTTCCAAAAGTTAAGCAGCTTTTCTTCGGCCGAAACAAAAAAGACACAACATCCGCCCAAACATTAACATCAAAAGAAAAAGAATGCACTTACGTTAACAGCTTTATATTGCTTGTTCAGTCCATAGACTTGACCTGAAAAAAAAAAGATAATTATATGGGCGGCGCCCTGCAAAAACCAACCGCAAGGCATTTGCGACTGGTGTCCACACAGTTTGATCAAGTTCTGCACTATCCACATAATGCTGACGCTTGATTTTCCTATCCTCGGTACCCTTGCTATTCATAAAAGACATCATATAATTTTTAGCTCACCTGAGCTTTGCTCAAGGTGAGTTATTGTGATCGCCTTTTGTCCGTCGTCCGTCGTCCGTCGTCCGTCGTGCGTCGTCCGTCGTGCGTCGTCCGTCGTGCGTCGTGCGTCGTGCGTCAACTTCTTCTCCTCAGTAACCAGTGGGTCAATTTGGATGAAACTTCACAGAAAGCATCCTCTCATTGACCTCACCCGAATTCCTTCAAATTTTTGGGATCCATGCAAAATTCTGGTTTCCATGGCAACGAAACCGAAAAAACTTCAAAATTCTTCTTCTCCCAAATTGGTTGGCAGATTTTCAAATAATGTTGTAGAAATGTTCCTTGGATGACCCTCTATCAGATTCCTTAAAGCCGTGTTGATTGGTCGAAAAACATGGCCGCCAGGGGGGGCGGGGCTATTTTGCCTTATATGGCTATAGTGAAAACTTAAAAAATCTTCTCCTCCGAAAGTGTAAGGCCGATTTTCAAATAATTTTGTAGAAATGTTCCTTGGGTGACCCTCTATCAGATTCTTTCAAGCCATGTTGATTGGTCGAAAATCATGGCCGCCAGGGGGGGCGGGGCTATTTTGCCTTATATGGCTATAGTGCAAACTTAAAAAATCTTCCTCTCCAAAAGTGTCAGGCCGATTTTCAAATAATTTTGTAGAAATGTTCCTTGGGTAATCTTCTATCAGATTCCTTCAAGCCATGTTGATTGGTCAAAAAACATGGCCGCCAGGGGGCGGGGCTATTTTGCCTTATAGGCCAAATTGAGAACTTAAAAAATCTTCAACATCTTCTCCTCAGTAACCAGTGGGTCAATTGGGATGAAACTTCACAGAAAGCATCCTCTCATTGACCTCACCAGAATTCCTTCAAATTTTTGGGATCCATACAAAATTCTGGTTTCCATGGCAACGAAACCGAAAAAAATTCAGAATTCTTCTTCTTCCAAATTGGTTGGCAGATTTTCAAATAATTTTGTAGAAATGTTTCTTAAGTGACCCTCTATCAGATTCCTTCAAGCCATGTTGATTGGTCGAAAAACATGGCCGCCATGGGGGGGCGGGGCTATTTTGCCTTATATGGCTATAGTGCAAACTTAAAAAATCTTCTTCTCCAAAAGTGTTTGGCCCGATTTTCAAATAACTTTGTAGAAATGTTCCTTGGATGACCCACTTTCAGATTCCTTCAAGCCATGTTGATTGGTCAAAAACCATGGCCGCCAGTAGGCAGGGCTAGTAAAAGGAGAAATTGCTCATCATGAGCGTTTTCACCTTTCGCAATGATGCTTTCAAATATCGTCTGCTTCAAATGCCTCAGAAAGAGTCTGAATCATAGAAATTGTTAAACAGAATTTGGAATATTGTGAGTGAACGAGACCTTGCTCCTTATAATCAATTCGTTTGCCATACGTCAAAAGGAAAGAAATTACAGATAACAAATTATATAAAACAAAAATGGAACATGCGCATATTATTTGACTTGAATATCAGAAAAGTTTAGTTAATAATCAAAACAATCAGTAATTGTCCATGAATTTTCATTTACGCAATAATGTTGTTTATCTAAAAAGTCGGCAGCTCCTTGAATTGGTAATGCATTATAATCGTGAAGGAATCCGCTGTGGTCGAATGGTTAGCGTCGGGGATTTCGAAACCGGGTGTCCCGGGTTCGATCCCCAGTTGCGGCACTACGGTCATGGGGGAGTGCCCTTAGGCAAGGCACATTTTCTAGCCTAGTATTGGTTTGTTTACCTAGGGATCATGAATAAGTGAACTGTCGCCGTGATATAACTGACATAATGTTGAAAGCGGCGTAAAACCCCAATAAATAAATAATATAATCGTGAACCATTTGGAACATTGTTCGATTAGAACATTGTTCTTTAAAAGATATAGAATCGGTAACCGAGTGTAGCTTGCGCGTTTTTTAATTATCTCTTTTCCTTTTTAGAACCACTCGTCAGCCACAAAGTATGTAAACTCTCAGACATTAATAAAAAGTAAAAGGAAACGATGGAATCAACTTGTTTATATCTTTATCCCAGTATCAACTATTAAATCATAACAATACTCTATGTGTAAAGGCTAATCGGCCATCTCCAGTTTCTATAAATAGATTATCAAGGCCGAGAATACGCCACATGACTGGAGATTACGCGAGGCTCCCAAGAGGTGTACAAGTTTCAAGTGACGATACATAACTGAAAACTTATCATGTTTCAAAAATAATTAATAGTTTGCTCTTAAATATTATATTTTATACGTTTTCACTGAGTTTCTCACTGAAATTCATTTCTTAAGGAAAACAATTAAAAGTTAGTATGCAGAACATTTCATATTTAAACTTCACCTTAGTAGTGCCTCTCGTAGGATCGTCAACTAAACTATGAACCAATCAAAACATTTCATTTCCTATATTTCTTTGGCATTATTCATTAAATACAACATTTGATTGGTCTACAATCTAGATCATTTGTTTAACATCTAGGTCAAATACTGACGTTAATCAGCTATCGCCGAAAAAATCCTCCTTATTTGTTAGTGGGGAGAGAGTTTTAAAAATATATACCTTTAAATAAGTACAATGTACCTAAAACACATGGATTTCTCGGTTAATATTTTCTAAATAATTACCTTCAAGCTCAGACTGTTTTCTAGCAGTATCAGCGTCAGCTAGTACCTTTTTGTTTTCCGCACTTTTCAATCGATCAAACTGACGAATAATGTCTGGCTTCTACAAAACAAATCACATAAATACTAAAGACTTGCAATATGATGCTTCTATTCCAAACCTGGAACCGTAAAACATGTTTTTAAAAGTATAATTGTTCTTTAATTGATCTGGGGTTTCTATATTGATGACTTATTGTTAACAATATCGTTTGTACAGGTTTGCTGTATGTGGGAAAGGGTAAAGGTCTGCTTTCGAAGTCTATCGTTCACACAATTATCCCCAGAAACAAATTTCGCAGTCATCCATTTATAAATACAAACGACATCTAGTCGGCTCAGCTTACCTCTCAAAATATGCTGTGCTTTGAAGTTTCAGATAAGTACGAGGCGAGTTCCATGTATTTTTCTCGGAATATTTTTGTGTAATTCAAAGACATACATAAATATATATATATATGAGTGTGTGTGTGTGTGTGTGTGTGTGTGTGTGTGTGTGTGTGTGTGTGTGTGTGTGTGTGTGTGTGTGTGTGTGTGTGTGTGTGTGTGTGTGTGTGTGTGTGTGTGTGTGTGTGTGTGTGTGTGTGTGTGTGTGTGTGTGTGTGTGTGTGTGTGTGTGTGTGTGTGTGTGTGTGTGTATGTGTGTGTGTGTGTGTGTGTGTGTATCTGTATAAAACTACTTTTAAGAAGAAGAAAAAAACACCATAAACTTTAAACTAAAAGCCCAAGAGGGCACCAGTATTGCTCTACTGCCATTAAATCTCCAAACAACCCGACCCCCTGGTGGCCATGTGTTTTGACCAATTTATATGGCTTGAATGAATCTCGTAAAGTGTAACCCAAGGAACATTTCTGCAAAATTATTTGAAAATAGGCCAACTAGTTTGGAAGGAGAAGATTTTTAAAGTTTCCACTGAAGCCAATGTAAGGCTAACAGTCCCATAAAGGCCATATGTTAAGACCAGTCAACATGGCTTGGTTGAATTTGATAGAGAGTCACCAATGGAACATTTCTACAAAAATATTTCTTTAAATCGGCCAGATACGTTCGTCCGAGATGATTTTTCACTATAGCCATATAAGGAAAAATAGCCCAGCACCATGGTGGCCATGTTTTTCGACCAATCAACATGGCTTGAAGGAATCTGATAGAAGGTTACCCAAGAATTTATTTTACAAAATTATTTGAAAATCGGCCAACTAGTTTAGGAGGAGAAGAGTTTTAACGTTTTTGGCCTGGGGCTTTAGCCTCTGGTCATAGTAGTTATACCATTTGTTTCGGAGTTGGCAACCTGCCAATTGCTGTAAGCGCCAAACAACGCATGAGAAACTGCGCGAAAAATATAATTCATCATGGATTCAACAAAACTGCATTTAAAAGGTTAGGATCTCCCCCATAAATATCATTTTAATGTTGTTGGAACATCAGTGACAAACTTAAGGCATGAGTACTCCAATATAAGTTTAAGAAATGCTTTAGCAATTAATACGCCGAGAGGTCAAATATGGACGCTTGTTAACATTATTAACATTCGCGAAGAGGAACGGAAAAAGAAGAAGTCACGTGAAAAATACAGTGGCGGATTAACCGGGGGCCGTAGTGCCTGTGCGTCAACAATTACTGGTAAACAAAGAAAAAGCTTGGCAAATGTAGTGGCGGATTGGCCCGTGCCCGACTCCCCCACCCCACGGACGAAGTCACGTGAAATACAGTTGCGGATGAAGCGGGGGCCGTAGGGGCCGTGCGTCGAAAAATCCAACCTTCCAGCAGCCCCATGGCCGTCAGCACTGCAGTGCTTTTATTTATTTTGGTTGCCATGGATTAAAAACAATGAGGATGAGTTTAGGAGAGTACATTGACTAGATGCAACCTATGACGTTTCATCCCAATTGGCCAAGTGGTTAAGGAGGAGAAGTAGTTCGAAGCAAAACGTTGACACACACACTCACGCATGTACGCACGCTCGCACGCACGCACTATGGGCAATTCGCAATGACATTAGCTCGACAGGCAAATTAGTACTACCTTTAAAACTTAAAACAATTGCATGCAATATGATTGTAAAAAGTCTCTGGGTTTAGTGCCAGAGATGTGTATCTGGTCGATCAAAGTTGTGGTATCAACACAGGTAACGGTACTCCACCTTCCATCATTTTGTATTCCTACTACATATAGCAAAATGCGAAAGCAAACCTAAATAAAGCTAAATATGAAATCTTGGTGCATTTAATTATAGAGATGTATCCATCTAAACCTGGATCGAGGGTTCGATCCGTAGCCGGGTCATACCAAAGACTTTAAAACTAGTAGAGATGGAATTCCCTCCTTCAAGTTCAGGATTTATGGATAATCCTTACGGCTGACTCACTGATTACAGGATAAATGAACAAGTATTACTAGTATCACCATAAAACGGCCTGAAAAACTATAAGAAAGAATTAGAGCGACCATAAAACACCATTCGTCTAACCTGCATTCCGTATATTTCCGGTAAAGTCTTGAAATTATCATCACGTATGCGCCTAGCTTCTTTATACGCGTCATGGCCTCCTTTGTGCGTGAATATACCACGATCTACATCTTTTGAGATTGTTTCATGTAATTTCTCCAATTCATCTATACCCTTTTGGAATAAAATGTGCTTGTTCTGCGTAACAATCCTTTGCCATTCATGTTCAAGCTTGTTCTGAAAATTCAAAGTAAAGGATATGTTTGTGATTCAGCTTTCATTATCAAGCTTGTGTATCCAAACAATTTACTTAAATCATTTTAACAAAATCACAACCTTTAGCACACATATAGAATCTTAATAAACTGTTTTTGTAATTCCTGCTTTTCAAATGTCTAAATAAAAATCGAATAAATTGAATCCTTTGAATAGAGATGAAAATATTGTGAAAAAAACACATTAGGTTTTGATTCGTTCATTGCTTGGAATCAAAGTGTGTCTGATTCTGACAAAGTATCGAGTAACATAGCGTACATATGTGTGGGTTAAACGGCATTGACATTACGAATAGGTGAACGGTGATCTGCGAAAATCAATCGATGTTTTGCGACTAGTGTAGATCCATGTCAGCCAGCGCATCCATGCAATCTGATAAGGCTTTGCACTGTCAGTCATAAAAAGGTATATTTGGAACATTTAGCTTGGATGCGCAGGCAGGTCTTCGCAGAGAACCTCTCAGATATTAAAAGTAGAAACAGGACAATTCCTGTAATCAGCTGTTATCCGGTGATAGGGCATTTACCTTTAATTTCATGAGGCATTGATCCTTTTCGTCAAAAATAGTTTCTTCTTTAAACACATATATCTCCGCGGCTAGATATTCCTTATAATAGACATCAAGCGCTTCAAAATTGGGCTCCGGAATAGATATTGTCTGTATTTTTGATGTGAACGATTTCACTGCATCTCCTATAAGCTTCTGGTTCCGCTTATCCGCTACACACATCATGGCGTCTCCAACACACGGTATAGTACCCTCACTGATACATTGGACGTAGGTTCGAGCCATGGAGGCAAGTGCTGTAAACAACAAATTGTAGACGACCTGATTATACTGCTATTCAAGTCAAGTCAAGTCAAATATATTTATTGCTAATAAAGGCCTCCGGCCAAAAATATTTTGTTAATCATTCATAATAAATGCTGTGGCCCTTATTGTGTTATATGAATATTCAAATTTATATAAAGGACATGATAAACAAAAATAAAAATCGTCTAAAGATGTTCCCGTTTTATACCAACTTAAAAGAAATTGCTCACGTAATACATTGTAAGACACCATGACCGAATGATAAGCGCGATACACTTAGTATCGAGTTTACCTGTTGTCTGGACTGACCTGTACTTAACAAACTAGTATAGGATCAAACATACGCCAATAATGGCAGTACCCTTGGACATGGTGTAGTAAACAATACGTTGTAAAGAAAACCTTGTAATGGTTATCCTATTAACATTTATATTTAGTTAGATACATTATTTATGTATTGATTCACAAGAGATCAAAGGTCAAAATGAGTATTGTTTGATAGGACTGTACCTTGTCCGGCTCACATCTCAACCATGCATCATAGGATGCACAAGTTACTGGGCACACGTTCACTATGATAAGATGACATGTGGCACACAAGGCACAGGCCTGTACCTCAAAGGTCAAGGTAAAAGGCCGAAATGAGAAACCATGCATCATATAATTGCCAAGTTACTGGGCACACATGTTCACCATGATGAGGTTACATGTGGCGCATAAGACACAGGTCTGTATCTAGAAGGTCAATGTCACCCTTGGAGGTCAACGGTCGAAATGAGAAACCATGCAGTATAGAAGTCTCACGTTAATTGGCACACATGTTCACCATGATGAGGTTACATGTTGCGCACAAGACACAGGCCTGTACCTCAATGGTCAAGGTCACACTTACAGGTCAAAGGTCGAAATGAGAAATAATTGATAGGACTGTACCTTGTCCGGCCTACATCTCAACCATGCATCATAGGATTCCCAAGTAACTTGTAAACGTACGCTATGATCAAATAGCATGTCAAATGAAGACATAGGTCTGTACATGAAAGGTCAAGGTCACACATTTTAAAGATGAACATTTTGACAATTGATTGTTTGACTTCGAGACAATAATGAAATACGTCACCTTCATTTAAACTTAGTGTTTGACAAATTTGAGGATAAGTACATGTGTCTTTCAATACATGTGTCGGTTCGCAAAATTATTCATATGTTAAAAAATCCTTAATATGTCAGATACCGGTTTGGAAACTATAGATTTGCTCGCGTCTATCCGTCTGCCAGTCCCATAATTTCGTGTCTGGTCTGTATCTACCACATGCTTCAATGGATTTTGATATAACTTCAGACAATTATTCTCAATAACAAGATTTAGTGTCATGCACATCACCCAGCAACCTTCTCCAAAGGTCACGGTCAGACTTTGGGCTCAAACATTGTCAGTCCTCAATTTTGTCATTTCAACATGCCAAAATCTTCAGTCATTGGATCTGTTGGTATTGTGACTTTGAATATGTTTCTGGTTTGTATGTAAATTCCCCAAGTGCCCCATGGCAAACTGTGAAACAAGACATCCGTACCATCCATCGTACAATATTGTACAGATCAAGCCATGCATTACAAATGCACGCACACTCTAGTGCTTGGATACTTTAACCTTGATTTCAAACGTTTGTCAAGTTTTGAGAAGATTCTTCATGACAGAGATTTTGCTCAGTTAATATTGACACCAACTCACAGACCAGGTGACATTATTGACCTTCGCATCACAGAGACAGGCATTTGATAGTCCAGAACTACCCAGTCTACTTCTCGGACCATCATCTTATAACTGTACAGATTCCTCAGCACAGTATATAAGTCTAACACTGCATAGCACAAGCAACACTACCACATGAAAACGGTAGCTGTAGCTCTTTGCATACTAATAGTGGCATTAATAGACCATGTATGACCTTAGCAAACAGTTTGGCTCCAGATCATGTGCCAAATAATGTACAATTTGATATGAGATATTAATTGGATGACGCAAATATCTCATTTTCAGTAAAAAATCTAAAGAGAAATATAATTTTCATATCTACTTTTTTCAAAATTGCATTTATCTCCAGAATTACCCATCATGCAATTATTTGACAGTAATTTGTATTGTTGTCTATAATAAAATTATAAATACAGCACTTCTTTTCATTTATCTGGTACCAGGTTATGATCAAGGTACATTTTTTTTATCCAAGATGTATGGAGTGCATTGCTGTTTTTGTCCAAAAATGCACATACAAAACACAATGTGCCGTTTTCGTCCTGTATGGGACGTTTGTATTGACATGTTAACTTGTTAAGTTTAATGTATCCAGGAAAAACAGCACATATTTTATAGAATATTCAATACAAATAATCAATCTTAAATCTACAATATTGCAAAATTCCTTCAGAGCGAATTCAAATTAAGAAACGGAATCTTTCAAAATCTTAATGAAGCCATATTAATCAGAGTTATAATGTTTTTCATGCTCTTTATTGTTTGTATATACGTATCAATTATGCTGTAACTGTGTCATGAAGTGCGAACTAAACATCTTGAATATTGCATCGTGTCGCCAGCACATCAATGAAATGACATAAATGCTTCATTTTATTTAACCGGGTTGAAACATTACCTATCATAAATATATGTTTCTATTTTAACGAAACATTACCTGTCATACATCAATGTTTCAGTTTTAACGTTACAATACCTGTGATAAACATGTTTCTATTTTAACGTTACATTCCTTGTCATAAATCTATGTTTAAGTTTTAACGTTAGATTACCTGTAATAAATCTATGTTTCTATTTTAACGTTACCTTTTCCTGTAATAAATCTATGTTTCTATTTCAACGTTACCTTTTCCTGTAGTCTTCTCTCCATTCAACATCATTTTTGGTTTGCACTTGTGTATAAAAGTCGCAAATTTCGTTAAATCCGCCTGGAACTCATCCGAAAACGTCACAGATGAAGTTATATCTAAAGACTTGAGATCATCATGTTTTGCCGTTGGAAGTGGGAATCTAAAGCAATGTCGCCGCTTAAAGTATCTCTTTATCGCCTTCCTAAGTGCATTATATCTTGCATCCGAAGATTCGTCACCGCCTTTTTTCTTGCAAAGACAATCATCAAGGTAATCGTTGGATGTCATGGTATCTCCATCTTGGTTTTTTATGTCCAAAAAGAAGTCTCGCATGCACAATACGAATGCTGGGAAAGCAGATTCTACAATTTTATCCGCGTTTTCTGGTTTTCCCGACAACACTACATTATCTGACATCTGGGTAATAAAACTATGAACATGTTAAGTAAAATACATGTACAGTGGAGTGGATTAAAACGTGATGTATAAGGCTATAATCATACATACAGTTTTAGTAAGGCATCGTGTTGCAGTCGACAAAAGGGCTTAGAGTTTGATTTCGAGTTTGGAGGTTTAGGCGTCTTTTTTTATATAGGTTGCAATCATATCAGATTTGTATAACGTGTCGTTTGCTTTCTTATTGCAGGCAATTAAAGAAGAACATGTGCTGACTACGGAAATAAGTTTTACTTATAAGTCACATGGGATGCAATGATATAATTACAAAAACGTCGAATGTAGTTTAAACCAAATCATTGCGAGAATGTAAACTGATATTGTTGTTTTACTGGTATGTTATTGTTTATGGCACTTATGACAGTACTTTGGTTATAGCTGGGCGCTTCACAAGTATGTAAATAATAAGCTTAAATAATGTCGGTATTTTCACCCTTAAAACGACTTTGTCACAATGTTATCAAAACATATATTTGTACCTAGAATGAAGGTCGCAACTAGCATGTTACAATATAAAGCATTGCACAAAAGACAAGATCAGGTCGTCGAATGATAAAAATCAACACTTCCCTCTAACAGACACTTCCAGTCCCCTATGTAGCGGAGACGATTTTTTAAAACATTGTAGCATAAGATAAAAGTTGTTGACCAATTTCTCATTTCGCCAAAATGGTTTCAACTCTATTTAAAAATTAAGCTTTCATTTATGGTAATATTTCACCTTTTTGTCGATATGATTTCAAAATCGCCTTCTGCAGCTTTGCTGTATTTTGGAAAGAGTTAAGCATACAACAGACCATCCTTTCATGGTAACAACTAACCAGTCAAATAGTTCAACAACAGTTAAAGGATACGTCAACTTCTCCAGAGCATCCTGGTTGAATGGACCCATGATGTTGTAAATGAGGGTACTGCTCAATAGCGTTGCTATCGTGAATATTTTGTTGTCATGCTGTTGATCTCCCTGTAAAAACATACGAGCTTCATCAGATTAAAAGTGGTCATCTGCAATTTCCAATCGTTATCCAAGACGGGCAATGTGTAACGAGAGGAATCCGCTTAGGCCGAGTGGTTATCGTTGAGGATTTCGGAAAGCACATTTCCTAGTCAAGTACTGGTTTGTTTACCAAGGGATCATGAATAAATTAACTGTTGCCGTAATATAACTTCACTTTTATAGAAAAGGGGTTTACTCTCAATTAATCAATCAATTTGTCTCGAAACTTGTGGGGTTTAACTAATAGTCTGAAATTGCATGCCCTACCGTTACATTAAAGGATCAGGCTTTTATGTCAATAAGGACAGTTGCTTTTTGAACTGGTGTAGCAAGCAAGAGGCTATATAGAGACAGCCGCTTTGTCGACCACAAACTCAAAATATAGTTTGATTCATTATTTGTATATTGATTCCAAACATCAAGTTGTAATGGTCCACTGTAAATTTTACGAAAATAAGTTGTATATTCACTTATATACTCAAGTGCGATAGCGAGATATAAAGGGAGGCGATCAATCTAGACGCCGTTGTTGGTTCATGCCATGTTGGATATTTACTTTAGCACGCTGGGTACCAAACGATTAACCTTATAGATATTTTACATCTATGGTCATATTATATACAGGTAGACACAAGAATTTCTTGCAAACTGTTTTGGTCAGGAACTTTTATGGGGTTTCCTTGTTCGTATATGCACACGTGACATTAAAGCCTGACTTGACCCATATATAAATCTACATCTTCACAAGTAATTATTTTTTCTCTGGCAAAGTGATGTGTTCTCTAAAGCGACAAATGAGTAACTAAGTCTTTGCTTATGAGGATACTCATAAAGCCTTAGTACTGAACTACTATTTTGCAAGTGACGTGGTACAGTGTTTACTTGCGAGATAAGAAGCTCCGAGTTGGAGCATGGTTCTGGTCGGACTTATTGTTCATCGGGTCACATTGGTGCCAACCGGAAATGGCCTACAGTATTGTGAGTAATCCTACTATAAAGCAGAGTAATTATTCAAATATTTGATTAAACCTTTCGTTAAACACTTTCCCTCATATAGACGCTTTCTAACGCCTCTGCAGCAGACGACTGTCACCGTGTTTTTAACTCTATTCAAGTATTGTTCTTTAATTTACAGGGATTTTCAAAGTCGTCTGCTGCAGATTTGTTGTATATGGGAAAGTGTTAAAAGTACCAAATTGTCAAATCAATTGTACCTTTTTGATGTTCCCTAAACCTTCGGTGTCCAACAACATTAAAACTTGGTCCTCGAATTCGGGATGCCGCACACAGGTTGCCCATATGCCAGTGGTCATTGCGGTCGTAGCATGTCCCACACCAAACACTGGGCTGCCTATAAATGTAAAGTTTATAGTCATTTAATTCAATTCGTGTTTTACATCGATTTGAACGCTGTTCAGTTTTATATTGATCGGTTTAAACGTTCATTTGACGATGCTTACTGATTTGATTTTGCGTACAACGGCATAAAACACTGATACTGCAGTTTGTTGTTTCTTAGGTCAATAACTTGGTAAATAAATCGCTTTTTGCGCTCCACAAAAGTTTTGTTATCTTCTATTATAAGTATTAAATTAAAAGTATTGTATCTATTTAAATACTAAAATAAGTAAAAACATGGCTTCAGAATGTTGCTCAAAGGAAAGCGCGATGGAGCGATACCGTCTTAGGACAAAATTTACTCTTTCGTTGGTTCAGAATTATTCCGAATCAGATGGAAAATATTAAATAATACTTTTATAATTTGATCACAAATACGAGAATTAATAAAAGCAATACAATCACAACTGTTAATTGTCCAAGGCAGAAACATTTAGTTTATTGTTATAAAACCTCTCATAGCATTGCCCCATTGTGAATTTAAAGGCAATGTTAAAAGTGCATGTAATAGCATATACATGTTACCCAGTGGGTGATCGCTAAAACATTTACAAATAGGATTGAGTGCACACCATTCGTTCATATTCAAAAAATTCTCTCCACATGCAAAATGTATAATAAAGTTATCTCATAACCTTAATCTTATTGATTGATGATAACGGGAATGAATTCAATTCATGTATTGATACTAGATGTATTTATCAATATTCATCATACTATGCTGCGCAATATTTATACCCGAGAGAGTTAAAGATACTGTTCTGTTCTGAATGATTAGAGTTTAACGCCATTTTCAACAGTATTTCAGTCATACCACGACGGCCAGTTACACTAGCCTGTGTTTCCTGGCTTTCTCTCAGCTGTAATCAGCGCACAATTCTTCCCAGGCGATCGGTTACCTTCTCACATAGACTATTTAACCGTCTGCTGGTGGAATACGGTTGACAAAACTCAGAATGGTTTTGTTCTGATCAACAATTTACCCCTTTCCCACATACAACACATTTTCAGCAGATTTCGTTGAAAACATTAGGAACAACGCATGAAAAATATCACTTTTTGACAGTATAATAATTGAATAAAATTGAAAACATTATGGCAAAAGGAGTAATTGCTCATTTTTAAAATTCTTCAGCAAGTCGGAAAGAATTATCATTGTAATCTTATTGTATATCTGTACTGGTAATAACCAGTGATGCAGTGGTAGAGCGTTGACATCTCGTACCAAAGGTCCCAGTTCGAATCTCGTGATGAGCGGGTTGTGCCTTTGGGATGTTCAACGCTAACGGCACGAGTATTGGTTAAGTATCCAGGAAGCAGACATCGAGCGTGATTAAAAGCCTATATTCTGAAAGCTTATTTTTGAATATTTGAATAGTATAATATGAACGCTTGTTTCGAAACCGATATAAAATCAATAATGTTAAACTAACCTGCATCATTTCTCCTGGCCAACTGATTGAGAAGTACGGATTTGCCGGTCCTGTATAAGCCTGTAATGGCCACCACATTCACCTCCTTGTCAATACTCTCTAGTTCTTTCACCGCATCTTCCTCAATCTTAAGAGTCAGGTTTCTAGTCGTGCTGATCAGACATACCGACTCGCGGAATATCTTCAGATTGAGTAAATGTTCCCTATAGGTTAGAAGTTTAGAATTGAGAATTAGTTTCAAAAGTAAAATTTCTCTGGAAAACGAATAATTTTGTATTGATCTTGTCGTTGCATATTGTAAATGTCATTTATTTTACAGTGTGCAAAATCAAAAAACATTTCCTTTTAACTTGGTATAAATATGGTACTAGCATTACCAGTTTCTACAACTAATGTTAGTCTAATAATGCATAGGTCATAGCATAACGTGGCCTTAGTACTTTTCAATAAAGAGGTGCCCTGTGTCATTGTCTTTAAGGTCATACAATTGAGCCGCATTAAACCCCTTTCCAAATGCAGAAGCATTTGTAGCACATTACTTTTGAAATAATTTTTGCAAAAGAAGAAATTGGTCATGATGAGAACGATTTTCTTTTTCCATAATGTTTTCATCTCTATTGAATTATTACACCTGTCTACATTTTAAGATACTTTTCATATTTTGCCTAGAAGTTTTCAAAGTCGTCTGCTGCATGTTTTTGTATGCGAGAAGGGGTTAACCCTTTCCCCCATACGACAATTCTGCAGACGAATTTTAACATAATTTGTCAAAAAGTAGAAAACCTATGTCTAAAAGTGGAAAACATTGTGACAAAAGAAGAAATTGCTCGTTTTTAGCAATTTCTTCTTTTGTCACTATGTTTTCAAAAAGCTGTCTGCTGCAGACGCGTCAGAAAGCGTCTATATGTGGGAAAGGGTTCAGCGGAAAGTGTCTTATAATCCGATATCCCGTCTTAATATCGCGTATAGGGCACACATGATTGGAAGCAGCCGTGTTGCAGTTCTTATCGTTCGTCTGATGTTATTATAGTACATCTATGTGTAATAATTGTTGTTTGTCAATAACACATGAGGAAGGAGGAAACAAAACAAGAGCACAAACGTTTGAGCTAGACTAAAGTTTATCTAAGACTGAACGATTTAGGAGATATGAAGATATATCTAAAAATAGAGACAATGGTCAGCTTGTCAGTTAGCAGGCAATATTACTTAATCTAAGGGCGCTAGTTAATGTAGGCGGATAGTACAGACTCGGGTGAGACACATGCTCGACGGTGTCTTCACTCTGGACAGATGTATGAAAACTCTCTTTTCGCCTGACGGTGCTGATGACCATTAGCATTTCCCCAATACAGACGAAAATTCGAATTTCAATAGTAGACGACTTTCCAAAAAATTAACGCAAAATAGAGAAACTGCTGAAAATGACCACATTATGTGTTTGACTCTAGTAGTCAACACATTCACTTCCAGTTTCCCGATTTAACTGAACTCAACTCGGCGCTTTCCGTTTGATGTAGTTTCCATCGGAATGTTACGAATAGAACCGATCAGTTAGGAGTTCGAGTGGAATTCGCAGAGACCATGTGCTAGGCATGACAGTTATACATATGTGCTAGGCATGACAGTCATAACTATGTGCTAGGCATGACAGTTATAAATATGTGCTAGGCATGACAGTTATAACGATGTGCTAGGCTCAATCAAACTGTTAAGTGCCAATTCAACATTTAGAGGGCACAGTGTTGAAACAAATTATGTCAAATGAGAGTCTTACCAATCTGCGTCGTCTTCATCTACCAACTCTGAATGCATGTCGTCTGTTGTCTCCATAGGTATTTCTGACAGGAATGTGTTATATTACACCTTAAAACAAACATCGAAACAAGAAATACTTTATAATTCTTCAGCCATAAGAGCCCTTGAATGTTGGCTTGTGTGAACAGTATAGATCCAGATCAGTCTGTGCATCCACACAGTATGATCAAGATCTACAGTGCTCATATAAAACATATACAACCTTGTTTAATTAGTACATATATATCAACGTGTGTAAATTCTGATATGACTTAGTAGATGTACAGGCTGATCTGAACCTACATGTAGGTTGTTCAGAAATGCCAACTTGTACCTTTATTCATTTACTGGTTCATATCGTATTTAAATGGGCCGAGCTCTATTTCCTTCGGGAGTTTGCGACTAGCATCCGCGCAGTCTGATCACAATCTACCGTGTGCATCACCTAGTTGTGCAAGCAACCTATGACTCTGTGAAGAACGGTTTCGACTAAAGGTCGAGTATACATACAAGTGAAAGCTATTCTGTAGTAAATTAAATAATTTTAAAACTACTGTTTATAAAACGACATTAAATTCAATAAAACAAATAAAACCTCTTTGATCAGATGAGTATTAGGAAACACCATTTGGAAGCAATGCGGACTTAGTGACCATTGTTGTCTTTTTCGGCCACAATACACGAGAACTGACCTTCGGGATTTTGTAACCAGAAATGATCCGACCGGGACCTTCTCTGTGCGTCTTCTATTCGGACAGTAAGCTTTGAAACCTTTGGATAATGATTATGTCCAAAACTGTTCGAGTATGTAATTTGCAGTGTAATGTTATCATGTGAGCGTAATCGATATCAATTTCAAATCCTCCGAAGGTCGGATTTCGCATGACGTGGTTCAAGTGTGTTGGCATTCAGACAAAGCGACTGATCGATTTGTATTATTGATTTTTTTAAAAGAACGTAAAATTGCAGGCGACACATGTTCATACGAGACAATGTGTAGATACTAGATACAGATAACTCACAACACCCAAAATAACCGTTCATTCCACCGTATTACACAGGGAAGTTTGAACATTTGCTTCCGACATTTAAAAATGCACTTAATTACTCCGTGTTGGTGTCACAGTAAAATGAAAGTTGTCTGAACTGTTTACACAGACAGATCGACAGATTAACAGACACATACAAAGACAGGTTTACTTCGAAAGACGGACGCATACAAAGACAGATAGACAGATTAACAGACACGTACATAGACATGTTTACTGCGATAGACGAACGCATACATAAACAGATAGACAGACACATACAGATAGACAGATTGACAGACACATACATAGACAGGTTTACTAGGATAGACGGATACAATGAGACATCCAGAAAGATCTATGGAAAGAGATACAAAATAAATAGTGTAATCTAATCTACCTTCTCAAAGTTGGTATAATCTTTAACCGAGCGCATTCATGAAAAGATTGAATGACACAATGTAATAATAGATTATTCAGGACTAGTCTAGAGATAAGGTATACGAATTCGGCTGAACAGGGGTAAACTCACTATTTATAAACCGAAATGAAGATTACTCTTTCAGAATTTAGGAAGTTCAAGTTGTCTGATTTCGGCTGAACAGAGTTAAAACTCACTATTAATATTTACTTTTTCAGAATTAATGACGTAGGGAAGTTCAAGTTGTCTGATTTCGGCTGAACAGAAGTAAAACTCACTATTAATAAACCGAAACTAGTTTTCTGAAAATGAAGATTTACTATTTTAGGAGTTATTACTGAGCACTTTTTTGGTTGGTCTAATGTCCCGGACGTTTCGTATAAGTTCATTCTTAATAAGGTACGATATTTCCGACTGTTTTAGAATACGATCAACACTTGCTCACACGCAGGCGGATATTGAAACAGATGTACAGTACAGCTCACGCGGAAAACGCATCGTCCGCGAGCCACCGCGGACAAATCTCAATGCGGACAAATATTTTGGTCCGCGAAGGTGGGTGGAATTCCACCCATCACCGCGATTTGATTGTATGTACCATCGCGGACGCAACAAGATAACCCCAGGGGGTTAATAAAACCGATAATCGTGGAGTTGAGGTGGAACCATCGCGGAATCGCGGTGACATTTCTTTGAATGGATAAGCTTTTTCTCGCCGTTTTGCTGTGATTTTTTTTTTAATTTTCTTTTCATTACAGTACGAATTAATGTTGTTGAAGAGGATAATGATTATACATCAGTACTAACTATAAAGCAGCATATATGCGTAACAACCCAATTTATTAAAATTCGTCAATACAATTCTCCTAAACTTGATGTATTCTGTAAACGATACAACTACGTGATAATAAAACTGTTAATTCTGCCTGAAAGATGTGTAGCTTACTTTAAATCTCACTAATAAATGACGTAATTCCATTGTCAATCACCACAATTACCAATGCATTGTTCATTCTTAATCGCCTATAAATTATTTCTTTAAAACCTGTTTCAAAGTCGGCTGAATAACAAAAACAAAACCATAACAAACTTTGCAAACAAAGAAGTGTGAAGCGCCCATGTTAGTCCCGGATTTAATTAAACAACCAAAAATTAATTATCTGAATTGAAAGAGATTACGAAGTCTCATTTATTGGCATGTTTTACTCATAAAAGAGCAACAATTTCTAGCTTAACACAGTGATCAATTTTCCCCATAGTGCAAACATAACTTCTCCACAAAATTAAAACTAATGTGCACAACACTGTTTTTTTATATGCAAGATGAATGAGAAATTGTATTATATAAAGAAATGTATTGTAAATGTCACAAACAACCGTTGACAACACTTTATAAGCTGAACTTATCGATGTTTTGACAGAATGTGACATACCGGATTTTATTTTTTAAATATGTCACGCCCCTAAATTTAGAAATGAATCACCATTTTGCTTCGATATAAAACATTGACAAGTATACAGATGCCATGTAAGTTTATTGTGAACGTGACAAGTATACACACATGTCAACATTATGTCAGTTACGCATATATCTCTTAAATCCGTTAACATTAATACAAACTGAACGCAGGCGTATTGTGGTTTATGTGTTTGGATTAGCACGCACGCTGATAAACCACTTCTACATATAAGCCTGTATTTTGTAAAACTAATGGCAATCATCGGTGGGTTATCTCCCCAATTCATATTTGTGGTGGCGCTTCGGTCGAGTAGGTCCTTGAACCGGTTGACCTCGGATTTTATCAAAGTGGGCGTTCCCACTATTGTAAACATTGGATTGTTGTGGAAATAAATGAACTAAATAATGCCTGAAACGACTTGTTGTCTTCCTAAATGCTCGCGAAAAGGGAGACATTTGTTTCCTAGTGATATTTTACGACGGAAAATGTGGGTGCACGCCATAAAAAGGGGAGAAACCAAATACGGAAGTTGGTCACCAAAGACGTATTCGTACATTTGTGAAAATCACTTCATACCAGACGACTACAACTCACTTACATATGCTGGTAAGAAAATTATTGCATTCGAAACATAAGTAGCTCTGTTATCCGAATTTGTATATTTCCTTCGTCATACAGTTTCGACAGTTTTCAGTCAATGCGTTCCCAGTATACTTTTATGATAACTCGCACAGCAACTTACTTAGTACCGTAGTATTTGACATTCCTATTTCGACACTAGACGTCTACGTGTACTTCGAACAGATGATTATTATTTATAAGAATCGGATCGTGTTTCAAAATTATTTGATAAACGAATTCTTTTTCAGACCATGTTTTATTTGATGCCACATTTATTTATAGTGTTTCTTTCAATGGGTCGGGTCCTCTCATGTGCTTTTCACATATGAATGAGTCTTAGGTTTTTTTCACATTTTAATGAGTCCTGGCAAAATCTAATGAGTCTAGTAGGACTCCGGATGCGCATCATGATTCATATTGAAACATTATGATAGTCTATCAGTACTATTGTAAAAAGACTGACATTAAAACATTAAATCATGAAAAATGGATGTTCTGTCTGCGTACATAAATGCCTCGACCACAGGTTGAGTGGCCATGCAATGCAATCCCTTTCACACCTTTTTTCACTATGTATATAAGGGGAAAAGGCATGGCCACTCACTGATCACTTTTAAACCTAACAAGTATGGTGTGTGCCCTTTATTAATTGTTGAGAATACAGATGTGTTTTATGCCTTTCAGGTACAAATCGACAAAATAAGACACTGAAGAAGTCAGCTGTACCAAGAGTTTTTGCCTGGACTTGTTCTGAGACCGCCTTGAATGCCCAGGTTCGAAAAAGTCGATGCAATGCCAGGGAATCAATAAGACGTAAAGTGTTCCAGGATATCACGAACACCTCTGCAGACTATGATGTGGGTCAAGAACATGCAGAGCCAGAATATATAGCTTACAAACTTGATCTTGTCAGTGATGATCTTGATGTCGGAGCTTGTGCAGAAGTGTTTACAGTCACAACAGAGAATACATTAGATGTAGAGGTCCACAGAGAGCCCATTATAATTCAATCTGTTGATGCATGTATGCAGACTCCTAAAGTGGCTGCTTACAGTATTCATAACTTTGAAAACGATTCAGCTGCTGTCCATTTCTACACAGGATTAGAAACATACATGAAATTTTTTCTTGTCCTTAACACATTAGGTCCTGCAGCATTTCAGCTGAATTATGTTTATCATTCAGTCAGTAACGTCACTGTCCCTGACCAGTTGTTCCTTGTTTTGATGAAATTGAGAAGACACACAACTAACTTTGAATTATCTAGAATGTTTGGTATTGCAGAAAGTGTTGTTGCTAATGTCTTTTTAACATGAGTTTTATTTATGTACAGACAATGGAAAGAGCTTGACATTTGGCCTACTCAGAAATTAGTGAGATACTTTGCTCCTTCAGGCTTCAAGAGAAACTATCCGAACACTAGAGTGATCATAGATGGTACAGAATGCCCCATTAAAAAACCAAAGAACCCAAGTGCACAACAGACAACATTCTCAACTTATAAAAATAGAAACACTATTAAAGTCTTAGTTGGTGCTACTCCTGGGGGACTCGTTTCATATGTATCTGATGCATACGGTGGTTCAACAAGTGATCGGCAGATTGTTGAGCGCAGTGTCCTAACATCAATGTGCTCTCTGAATGATAGTATTATGGCGGACAAAGGGTTTAATGTTCAGGACATATTTGCGCCTTTCGATATTCACATCAACATACCGACATTCTTCAAAAAAAAGAACAGAACAGTTATTCGGGATAGAAAGATTTCTAGAAAACGAGTTCATATCGAAAGGATTATTGGACTTGCCAAAACATATCGTATTCTTGTCGAACCGATGACTGCCACAGAGACCAAACTGTCCTCAGAAATTGTTTTTATATGCTTCATGCTCTGTAACTTTAGAAACAGCATTGTTCCCCGCTATGCTTGAATCGAAGATGTAAACTAGTCAAAATTGGAGTACATGTTATATTTGCATTGTGAATTCTATGATATTTCTTTGTGAGATTTTTTATTTGTAGAATGTCAGTCAGGGGTACAAACAACTGATAACCTTTCCATTTAAATCTTTAAAACAGAACTGACCACATAAAACATGAGTTTCATTTATCATTAATAATTGATTAAGTGAAACTCCTATGTTATGTGGATGTGGATAATCATACTTGTACCAGTTACCTGTCCATAGTTATGATAACAACAAATATTCATAATGAAAGTATGTTTAATTTGAAATAAACATTAAACAAAGCATCACAAAAATGATAACTAATAATGATTGAACAGTGCAACAAACAAGTAATTTACACAAGGCAAATATTTTGATACAAAATGTAGAAAGTATATTTACACTCAAATCAGTAGCAATAACCACAGAGGCAAGTATCTAAATGAAGAAGAATTTCTCCACAACTGTGTCTGACAGTCTGAGATCCTCATCATAAAATGACTGCAGTTTATCAAACTTAGAGAAGAAATAAGTTATTGTACAATTTCCAAAGGTAAATTAAAGTTGACAGCAAACTTTGTATACCCATTTCAACTTATACATGAATCTTAAGCAGAAAACTTTTGAAAACATTGTGGCAAAAGGAGAAATTGCTTGTTTCGAGCAATTTCTAATTTTGTCACGAAGTTTTCAAAAGTCGTCTGCCACAATGTTTTCAACTTTTTCAGTCATTACTCTTGCATTTATTGTTCATAAGCATGAATAGCCTCTTTTTCAAACTTGTGTCCATGTTTGATTGCCTCGTTCGGTTTAATTGAACTGCCGTGTACCAATGTTCTTGCTAGGGTGTCCTTGTTAGTTCTAGCTGTAGCAACACAGATTCGATAAAAATTTGAGCTTTGAATTCTTTTCTCCCTCTCTTCAAACCATCTTTGGTTTTGACTTTGTCCTTTTGTACAAAATTCTATTGCAGAAATGTTGCTCTCGGTGACAGTCACAAGTTCATTGTCCCTGAGGAATTTTTGTTCATGAGTCTCTTTGAAATAGTCATGGTCTGCATTAAAAGCTCTTACATTTCCTGGATTGAAAGCTTGAACAATAGGTGTATCTGATATTCCCTTAAAATTGAGGCATACATTCCGGAAGTAGTCACTGTAACCTTCCTTATTACGAAGATGTTCTGGTCTTTGATCGAATTCCTTAAAATCACACACACTGTCAGCTCCAGCAACCTTCAAATTCCTTGCTTTCAGTGGTGTACCTGTGTGTTTCTTTGCTTTATGAAAGATTTGTAACTTTTCTGTGCATGAAGATTCAACTTTCAGTTCAAATGACTTTATAAATTTGCAACATGCCAATAACACAGTACGTATGTGCTTATAATGTCCTGTAGGCCCTTCCCCTGCACCACACTCACATTGTGCCTCATGTATAAAACCATTTTTTTGTAGTGAAATGTCAACACGGTAAGTTATTTTCTTTTTCATCTCTGCTCTACAAGCACTATATATCAAGTCAAATGTGTCGGTTAAAGAGAGGCGAAGATATAGCAAAAAATGTTCATCATACAAATCAACCACTTTGTCATCAAAGCTAACACCAAATTGATCCATATACTCATTCGCCTTTTCTACGTCTATGGGAGCCATCTTCATATCTGAATTTACGTCTTTGAAGCTTGTCACTGCAGGCACATTCATCCTAAATTCTGGCAGAAGGTCCTCTGGCTGATCAAAATTGTTATTCCTTTCATATGACTCTAGTCTGAAAAGTTGAAATGAAAAAAAGAATGTTATATCTTGTATGAATCATATATTGTCATTTGGACTGATATGAAAATAATGACAACTTAATCGGTTTTACTGTAACCAAGATATTGTCAAAATATAAGTAAGTCTACATCAGGGTTCAAAATAAGCAGTAACAAATTTCCTACTTAAAATGGGAACTTGCTATAGATCTGCCTAAAAGTCAGCAAAAACTTGCTAATTCAAAAAATGGGCCATTTTTATTTTCGCTCAATGTTTCTGTTTATGTAAGTGCATAATCAAATTTAATTACAAAATTGTGTTATATATTAGTTCAAACAAACTTATTATTTCGAAGGCTGAATCATACAAATATACTGACTGAAAGTTCCCCACCCACTATTGTAACAGTCATAAACCGTTTTTGCACAGACAAATATTTCCTGCAGCTAATACCAATCCGCTTTGTTGAAAAGTTATAGTATTTATCGATAATTTATATACACCCGACAATTTAGATGCTTAAAAACAAATACCATTCAAACGAAAATTTGATCTGTCAGTGTCAGTGTCAACTCATAATGCATTTACGGCAATTTTTGGTAAACAACGTATTAACTAACAATACCTTTCAATCAGTTCTTTCTTTCTCCCTGCAAGCTTTGCATTGCGTCCCCTGAGCTAAGTCCGTAACTGAGCTAACGATAAACTACTGAATTTTGATGCCATTGTTCATGAATACCGAGATTAAAGTTGATGATATCGATTTTTGACAAGGGAAACGGTATCCAATGTAAACAAAGTCGGCTGGGACCAACCATTCGGAATACCTCGGTGATGATTACCCGATGAATTACCCGAGAAGTTCCGATTGGGGACCAACTTGACCGCAACGCCACCTTGCGAACGCTTGATTAGTCAAGGGAAATTACTGACCGACTTCCCTCATTGACGTTACTGAGCTTTACGACAAGTTGCTTCATAATAAAGTGCAATACATAACTACATGCAAAATCAATTCTACTCTGTTTCTACTCTGTATCAACACATTGCGTTAAAATGAAAAATTATCATTTTCAATAATATTACAATTGGATCATTCATTTATTAAGTTGATAAGAAAAGCTCAAAAATTCAACAATCTGTCTTTATTAAGAGATTCAAGTACATGTACTGTATATACAAAATGCAAAGATATATATACAATGTACATGTACATGTATTGTAATTTAACAATATTTCTCTCTTACTAAAAAATGTGAGATAATCATTTGTACGATATGGTCGCACTTTAAACGTATATCCGATGTCCGCCATTTTCTATTACGAAACATGACCTTATCGTAAACAAACACAATCTTCCACTGTTTTTCGAATAATTTGCTGAAATGGAATGAATTTTAGCAAGGTGGGTCATAAAATAATCGCAATTCGTCAATAAACGTGTACATGTACATAATCGAAAAAACAAAAAACTTTTTAATAAAAAAAAAACATTTTTACAGGTAAATATTGCGGTGGAATCGCGGTGATTTCAAAATAGATAAGAAGCTCGAATCGACGAGATATCAATCGCGGTGATCAAATTAGCCCGTAGGCGGTATTGCGGTGATCATATAGGTTGAATTGCGGTGATTATCCGCGATGAAAAATATTTGTCCATCGTGGGATCGCGGAAAACGCGTTTTCCGCGTGAGCTGTACTGTAGCAGACGACTTTTAGAAACATTGTAACAAGAGGGAAATTTACTCATCTAAATAAATATAGTTTCATTTTATAGAAATTGTTCATAGTTTACATCGATGTTTTCATAGTCGTCTGCTACAGATGTATTACATGAGGGAAAGAATGACGACTTTTTGATGCTGAACGGTTTTCTACTTATACTTGCAAATAAATATAGAACAAACGTGCAGTCGAATCTTGGACTTCGACGCTCTCTTGTTATACATGTATAACTTGTAACTATACTATACGTATATCGGCCATCCAAAGTACAACAAATCTACAACAGACGCTCTCTTGTTATACATAAATTCTAACTGTACTACACGTAGATCGGCTTTTCAAAATACAACAAATCTACAACAGACGGCCTCTCGCTATACATAAATTGTAACAATACAACACGTAGGTCGGCTTTTCAAAATACAACAAATCTACAACAGACGATCTCTTGTTATATTGTTATACATGAAGTGTAAGTATACTACACGTAGATCGGCTTTCTAAAATACAACAAATCTACAACAGACGATCTCTCGTTATACATAAAGTGTAACTATACTACACGTAGATAGGCTTTCTAATATACAACAAATCTACAACAGAAGCTTTCTCGTTATAGATAAATTGTAACTATACTACACGTAGATCGGCTTTCTAATATACAACAAATCTACAACAGAAGCTTTCTCGTTATAGATAAATTGTAACTATACTACACGTAGGTCGGCTTTCTAATATACAACAAATCTACAACAGAAGCTTTCTCGTTATAGATAAATTGTAACTATACTACACGTAGGTCGGCTTTCTAATATACAACAAATCTACAACCGACGCTCTCTCGTTAAACATAAATTCTAACTGTACTACACGTAGGTCGGCTTTTCAAAATACAACAAATCTACAACCGACGATCTCTCGTTATATATAAAGTGTAACTGTACTACACGTAGATCGTCTTTCTAATATACAACACATCTACAACAGACGGGCTCTCGTTATAGATAAATTGTAACTATACTACACGTAGATCGACTTTCTAATATACAACAAATCTACAACAGAAGCTTTCTCGTTATAGATAAATTGTAACTATACTACACGTAGATCGACTTTCTAATATACAACAAATCTACAACAGAAGCTTTCTCGTTATAGATAAATTGTAACTATACTACACGTAGATCGGCTTTCTAATATACAACAAATCTACAACAGAAGCTTTCTCGTTATATATAAATTGTAACTATACTACACGTAGATCGGCTTTCTAATATACAACAAATCTACAACAGAAGGTTTCTCGTTATAGATAAATTGTAACTATACTACACGTAGGTCGGCTTTCTAATATACAACAAATCTACAACAGAAGCTTTCTCGTTATATATAAATTGTAACTATACTACACGTAGATCGGCTTTCTAATATACTACAAATCTACAACAGAAGCTTTCTCGTTATAGATAAATTGTAACTATACTACACGTAGGTCGGCTTTCTAATATACAACAAATCTACAACAGAAGCTTTCTCGTTATAGATAAATTGTAACTATACTACACGTAGGTCGGCTTTCTAATATACAACAGAAGCTTTCTCGTTATAGATAAATTGTAACTATACTACACGTAGGTCGGCTTTCTAATATACAACAGAAGCTTTCTCGTTATAGATAAATTGTAACTATACTACACGTAGGTCGGCTTTTTAATATACAACAAATCTACAACAGACACTCTCTCGTTAAACATAAATTGTAACTATACTACACGTAGGTCGGCTTTCTAAAATACAACTACAACAGACGGACTCTTGGTATACATAAATTGTAACTATACAACACGTAGATCGACTTTCCAAAATACAACGAATCTTCAACAGACGCTCTCTTGTTATACATAAATTGTAACTATACTACAAGTAGATCGGATTTCCAAAATACATACATGTATTATTTATTTTTTGAAATTACTTAAAATTGCAGGCGACACATGTACATATGAGACAATTGGTAGATACTAGATACAGATAACTACAACACCCGAAATAACCTTTCATTTCACCGTATTACACAGGGAAGTTTGAAAATCTGCATCCGACATTTAAAAATGCATTTAATTACTCCGTTTTGGTGTCACAGTAAAATGAAAGTTGTCTGAACTGTTTACATAGACAGATCGACAGATTGACAGACACATACAAAGACAGGTTTACTTCGAAAGACGGACGCATACAAAGACAGATAGACATATTGACCGACAGATACATAGACAGGTTTACTGCGATAGACGAACGCATACATAAACAAACAGATCGACAGATTGACAGACACATACAAAGAAGTCGCTTAAATTACATTCATTCCGCGTTGAAGCGAAACTAGTTTTCCAACACGGACATCTATTTTAAGAGAGGATTTATTTTTTTGACATTTTTCTGTTTGAGTTGAATCAAATATGTTTTTGGAACTGAGGTTAACAGGGCTGTTTTCAGATTGATTAACCACACCAAAGCACTCAAATTTAAAACACCAAGCACTCAAATTTAACACACCGAGCACTTAAATTTAAAACAGCTAGCCCTCAAATTTAAAACAGCTAGCACTCAAATTTAAAACAGCTAGCACTCAAATATAACACACCGAGCACTTAAATTTAAAACAGCTAGCCCTCAAATTTAACACACCGAACACTCAGCTGAGTGCGAGTTCAACATACAGACATTTTCTGACGCATCTGCAGCGGACGACTTTTGAAATGATGAGCAATTTCCCGTGTTGCCACTATGTTTTCAACAGAATAAATCATGAGTTAAAAATTGAGATTTTATTTTTATAATTCCATAATAATTATTTTGTATTGTTAGGTGTTCTTTGAATTTATATTTGTAATATATATTGATTCAATTAAATACAAGAACATTCCGAGGGCTTGATAATTTTGTTCCATTCTGTTGTCTTGTGTGTTGCAGCTTTGAATATACATTATCGTACCAATTATGAATTTTAAATGTGTTACAAGTGGTCCTCGAAAATTTAAATATTTTCTACTTTCTGTTTCAAGTCAAACTTTTCGTGGAAGCTATAATACAGTCACGTGAGTGGTTGTGTTTATTAAATTCCCCTTCTAACATATGAATATTTCATTTGCAGTGGAAAGGCGTGGAAGATAGGAAACGAGGTTCGTGTCTATATTAATCTATTGATCATTCAGAGCAATTTCTCTTTTTGTCACTATGTTTTCAACTCGATTCAATTATTGTTCTTTCATTTAAAGAGATTTTCAGTGCTTTTACCTATATGTTTTCAAAGTCGTTTGCTACATTTTGTTGTATGTGAGAAAGGGTTAAAACGTTATAAACCATAGCGGAACAGGGGTTTAAATGCACCAAAAAAGAACTCTGCATTGATTGATTAATTAAATTGTATTGTCGTATAATACCGTAAACGTATTGAGATGAGGGAAATTTATTCATAGACAATTACCCTTTTCCACTAATGTTCTCTAATCAATAATTAATTAGTTATTTACATTTAGTGAATGTTAATCTTCAAATATGTTTTCAATATCGTCTTCTGCGTTTTTCAAAATACGGTTATTTACTAGTATTGGCAGTAGTGACTCATTTTTGGATCGTTTGTCGTCAGACATCCGTTCTAGTGTCAACATAATTCATCAACCGTTTTCGGAGTAAATACCTTCCTAATAACACAGGTAGCTCCGTCAAAAAAAAAATCCGCCAAACAAAATAGTTCCAAAACGGAACAATTAGTTTCGAGCGAGGTCATTCCTCTGTGCTGAAATTTCCCCGAGTAGATTTGTCACGTCAAGGGAAAAGCAACCTCCTTAAATCAAAGACAGTTTCATTCAAATTAAAAACTTTAATACTTTAATTACTTTAGTCCTATTGGTTTTCCCCGTGGAATAACAGATGCTTTTGTGACGAGATGGAGGTGAACATGGAAGATCGTGATCAGGTTGTTTGAAGGGATTTGAAAGTCGTTTTTGGATAACCTTGTTTATTTCTGGGGGAAAATACACTTGCTGCAAGGATTTGCCGGGTGCAAAAATTAATGTTCACCTATAAGTAGGTGAACTTTCATGCTTTTATACACATTAACACGAAGCAAACACTTTTCGAAAGCATTGTGACAAAGTAAAAATTCTTCAACTTATCCTTTAACTATGATGTTTTCAACTTAATTCACCCATTACACTGTCATTTTGCCACAAATGTTCTTCGAAATTGGATAAGATAATTCTGGATGAAAAGAGGGTTTTGAAAGTTCATTTCCAGTGTTTTTATAACAAACTATTACCCAAAACTCTTTTTTGGAAGTTTGACCAAAGAAAAAATACATTTATGTAGTGTTTGCACTTTTTAAGGACGGTTGTCGCTTGCTTTCATGTAATAAAATAGCAAACAACAATTCAATAAAGCCTTTCCGTAATAGAGAAGTTTCTGACGCTTCTCCAGCTGACTGCATTGAAAACATTTGTGGAAAAGGGTTTAACCAAATGATTATTCATGAATCTATGTCAAAATCAAATTCGTTTCAGAAAACCTTGGCCTTATTAGCAGAACTATGTTTTTCACAGGCTTATGTTTCTCTGCGATAGTAATTGATTATTTTGATATTTTGCATTTTCAAGAAGTATTTAGTTTCGGTCGGTAATTACCTATTAGGAATAATAGCATTGGATATTTTTGGGATAGATGTACATAATATTACCATGTGTCTGATTCTAAGAACAGTTAGTACAATTGTTGGTTTAGAGACCCTCTACTAATGTCATATTGATTGGTTTTCCGGTTTGAAAATATTTTGGAACAAATGTTTCTTGGTGACATTTAAACAAATTAGTAAATTATAATTTTCTTCCTTCAATAACTATCCATTAGGTTACACCTGCAGATTTTACATACTTCAATTACTAAGCTGGCTACTTCCCTGGTGTGATTGCCAATCACAAATCGCACACGAGCATTGCAACGTTGGCAGTGGGTATAAAGGAATTGATATTGATAATATATTATGCGAGATTTAGAGAAGTCACTCCTTTTGGGTGATCTCTCACGTTCTCGATAATATCTTCAAAAGTCTTCAAAAGTTTCCATCTTAAACAACTTGTAACACATTTAAAATTCATAATTGGTACGATAATGAATTATTATGGAATTACGAAAAATAAAATCTTAAATTTGTATAAAAGTATATCATGTTACAATAAGTTTACATATATTTTATAATACTTAATACTCACCAATTAAACATTTTAGCTCATGATTTATTCTGTTTTATCAACATGACATTTTGGTAATTCGACATTTCAGCCGTCACCCCACTCTCTATGTCTCGCTCTTGTGATCGTTGCAATCTATTAGTTGCCATGTTACTTGAATTAACTAAGACTGATTCAAATAAGGAGTTTATATATTGCGATATATCTAACCAACTTTTCTTAACATACATCAACAACTAAAATCAACAACAAAAAAGTATAGCTAAATGATGGACGCAATCATTTAATAGTTATATGCATCAGTATGCACGTGGAAAAGGTTTTGATTGTATGTGTTCATCACACCCTAGGTTGTGGGTCAACACAATAAAAGTACGTCTAACCCTTTTCCACTCGCAAAAACATTCTGGCGTACATGTATACGCAGCAGACGACTTTTAAAACATTGTGGCAAAAGGAGCAATTTCTCTATTTATGTTTTTAACTCTTTTAAATTAATAGTATATTAGTTACACATCCACTTTACATATTTTGTAAACATATCAATATTACAAAATGTTATACTATATAGTGAGCGATTCCTAAGAAATATAACCCAAATTAAAAAATGAACTTTTGTAACTCGTCAAAATGTCTTTCGTAACTGACTCAGACAGCCTCCCTTAAAACGCATTATAATAGTGGGCTTTGTCGGGGATTTGGATTCTGGATCATAGATAAGTGAACTGTCGCCGTGATGTAAATGAAATAATGTTGTAAACGGCATAACCACAATAAAACGTTTTAAAATCAATCAGTATTAATTTCCAACTCAACTCAAATAATTAATCATGAAACTTTATCTTGTTTCATATGCTCATAATTGGGATTATCCAGTGGATTAGGATGAGATGTCATTTGAAGATAAAAGTTCAATTAACACCTTTTCTGAATCACTATGTCGATCATGAAGGGAACAAATTGACAAGCACTTTTAAAAGAATAGAGTTTTGCAATTTTGTCATTTTATCCTTTTCTGATGCCACCTCGCTCCTCTTTTTTTCAACCAACTGATATGGTTTGAACCATTTTCGTAGAGAGTCTCTGAAGGATCATTTCTACTTCATAACACGAATCGGACAAGAATTTAAATATTGGGAATTTCACTCCCTTTCTCAGGTATCGCACAAACAAGAGTTATACACATATCTTTGAACATAATTAAGAAATGGACCTCCAAAAGAATATTCCTTGTACTTTTGTGCAGTGGATAAGGATGAGAGGTTATTGAAGCTAAACGTTCAATTCCCCCTATTTAGATGCCACGTGGTTTCTACATGTTTCAACCAATCAATAAGACTTAAAACATGTAGAGGGTCACTGAATGAACAGTTTTGCTAAACTTTGTAATTTTGCCTCTTTTCATATACCGACTGATCGCCGTGTTTAACCATGTTTCAATATGATTATAGTTGTAGAGAGTTATTCAATGATAACATTATACCATATTTTATTGGTATCAGACAAACTAATTAAGAAGAGAATATCTTAAAAAATGGGCAAATTTCACCTTTCTGATGCCGCAGCAAGTTCTTCGTAGAAAATAAATATACCGCGCAATGTTTTCATTTGTGCTATATATCCAAAAGTCGTCTGCTGCAGAGTCGTCACAAAGGGTCTATATGTGGGTAAGGGTTAATATCTCAGATTCATTTGCTGCAGGCAACTTTTGAAAACACTGTGGCAATAGGAGGTACTGCTTTTCATGAGCAATGTCTCCTTTTACCACAATGTTTTCAAAAGTTACCTGCAGCAAATGAATCTGCAAGTTGAAAAAAATGTTTTTAGATATCACAAACGAATCTACTTTGTCAAAAGGAATACGTGTTTTTCAACTATTTCTCATACTAGAGGGAACAAAGGGTTACAAAATATAAAGAGTTAAGAGTTATTTGTTCAAGCGGTCGTACAAGCTGGAAAGAGGGAGGGGGCGGCGTAGTGATATGCTTATCTTTCTCATTGTCTTTTGCTTATGTTTGCATTCGTTATTCAGTCTAGAATTGTTTGTTCTATTTTGTTGACAGAAATGCATAAATGGTGTTCTCAGTCATTTACATCACCAGACTTCAACACCCACTTGTAACTATGGTAGCCTTGCTATCACAATTCTACCAACAATCAGATGACTTTGAAAACATAAACGCATGATATGGAAAATCTCTATACATTTTGAATATATTTTAAATCATAGTGGCAAAGCGGGAAATAGCTCTTCATTGCAAAAGTCGGCTTCAGATGCGTCAGAAAATGTCCGTATATTTGAACTCGCATTCACCTCAGTGTTCGATGTGTTAAATTGGAGTGCTCAATGTGTTTAATTTGAGTGCTCGGTAGTTAAATTGGAGAGTTCGGTGTATTAAATTTGAGTGCTCGGTGTATTAAATTGGAGTGCTCGGTGTGTTAAATTTGAGTGCTCGGTGTGTTAAATTTAAGTGTTCGGTGTATTAAATGTGAGTATTCGGTGTGTAAAGTTGGAGTGTTCGATGTTTTATATTTAAGTGCTGGATGTATTATATTGGAGCGCTCGATGTGTTATATTTGAGTGCTCGATATCTTAAATCAATCTGAATACACCCCTGTTAACCTCAGTTCCAAAAAAAATAATTCATTCAGCTCAACAGAAAAGTGTGAAAAGAATACATCATGTTCTAAAATAGATGTCCGTTTTGGGGAAACTAGTTTCGTTTTAACGCGGAATGAATGTAATTTGAGCGACTTCTGTTCTGTATTACAAACCTTTTCCCAAATACAAACGCACTTTGTCTGTAGCAGAGGACTTTGGTGAGTATGGTGACAAATGGAATAATTGTTTTTAATGTGCAATTTATTTTATTTTAAGAGAGCGTCTGTTTTAGATTTGTTGTATTTCTAAAATATATAGCCTATCTATAGCGACGTGAAGTATAATTACAATGTATGTATAACAAGAGAGCGTTTGTTGTAGATTTGTTGTATTTTGGAAAGCCGATCTAAGTATAGTATACTTACAATTTGTTTATAACAAGATAGCGTTTGATGTAGATTTGTTGTATTTTGGAAGTCGATTTACGTGTAGAATAGTTACAATTTATGTATAACAAGGGAGCGTCTGATGTAGATTTGTTGTATTTTGGAAAGCCGATCTACATCTAGTATAGTTACACTTTATGTATAATGAGAGATCGTCTGTTGTAGATTTCCTGTATTTTAGAAAGCCGATCTACGTGTAGCATAGTTACACTTTATGTAAAACAAGAGAGCGTCTGTTGTAGATTTGTTGTATTTCGGTAAGCCTATCTATAGCGACGTGAAGTATAATTACAATTTATGTATAACAAGAGAGCGTCTGTTGTAGATTTGTTGTATTTCGGTAAGCATATCTATAGCGACGTGAAGTATAATTACAATTTATGTATAACAAGAGAGCGTCTGTTGTAGATGTGTCGTATTTCGGTAAGCCTATCTATAGCGACGTGAAGTATAATTACAATGTATGTATAACAAGAGAGCGTTTGTTGTAGATTTGTTGTATTTTGGAAAGCCGATCTACGTATAGTATACTTACAATTTGTTTATAACAAGATAGCGTTTGATGTAGATTTGTTGTATTTTAGATAGCTGATCTGCTTGTAGTATAGTTACAATTTGTTTATAACAAGAGAGCGTCTGTTGTAGATTAGTTGTATTTTTAGACAGCCGATCTACTTGCAGTATCGTTATAATTCATCTATAACAAGAGAACGTCGATGTCCAAGATTCGACTGGACGTTTGTTCTATATTTAGATTTGTTTGCAAGTGTTAGTAGAAAACCGTACAGCAGCAAAAAAGTATTTATTCTTTACCTCATGTAATAGCAGACGACTATGAAAACATCGATGTAAAGTACGGGAAATTTCTATAAAATGAAATTATATTTATTTAAATGAGCTAAAATCATTCTGGCAAAATGACAAATTGCTCTCTATGAGCGCATTTTCTTTTCGTTACATTGTTTTCAATAGACGTCTTCTACATATATTTCAATATCCGCCTGCGTTTGAGAAAGTGTTGAGCGAATTCAAAGACAGTCGGATAACTCCTACCTTAGTAAGAATGAGCTGATAAGAAACGATCTTTGCAGATAGAACCATGTTTACTTTGATTAAATTCTGAAAATGTAAATCTTCATTTTTAGAAAACTAGTTTCGGTTTATTAATAATGAGTTTTACCCCTGTTCAGCTGAATTTGTGACCTCAATAATTTATCATTTCATTTTGTTAAAAAATCAAAGCGCTGAAGGCACTGCATTTGTTTGGGTACATAAAACTGTTCAAACATTTGCCTTTGCATAGATATGTGATTTATAAACTCTGCATTGTTTATAAACTATGCATTGTTTATAAATATTACAACTTCGGGTAAAGGAATAAATGAAGCAACAGTTAAAATTAAATGCCATTTTTAGATATCTATAAAAATAAATCATGAGACAAAGATGTGAATACTATATTTAATTACCAAGTTTCAAAAGACATGTAAAACAAATGGATAATCATTATGGCCCCGACACACTCATCTAAGTATTTACCAATTTTTGTTACAAAAAAAATCACAATTGACCAATGGTTTTCTAAAATCTTACTCAAAAGCTTCCTGCTTAACAAGAGGGCCATGATGGCCCTGGATTGCTCACATGAATTAAGCAATGTAATACACATCAAGACAATTATTCTGACAAAGATTGCACAGGTTATTTAAATGTATTGAACTGCATCTGCTTCCCTTTAAGTCATGCCTTAAAATCATGCGCGGCGTCTTTGATGCTTAGCATCAAAATTCGTCTTGTTAATTAATTTGCTTGATGTCTTGTTTTGTACAGTGGACTGTCATTTAGAAATGCAACATAATTTAAAGATTGTATTTCAGACATGAATACAATGAAAACTGCTGAAGCTGTGATTTGAGATGTATTGTTTAGGTATAATTATAAAAGTCGACATTTCTTTCAAAATATTTAATAAATCTAATGAATATATATATATTATTATGTAAAGGCCCCAGGCCTCTACATTAACTTCTGAACCTACTTGCCCAGTAAGACAAGTACTTTGAACATTTACTTGCCCAGGCTCAAATACAACTTGTCTGAATATTTTATGATAATATCTTCAAATAAGAAATAATAACTCAAATAATACAAAACTAAACTTTATTTGTGTTGAGAAAAGTCACAGAGCTGTTCACAGAGCAAACTGACATAAATTGTCAGTTTTGCCAGTGTAATAGCAGACGACAATTTTCGGTTTTTATTTCAGACACATGTGATATACTAATTGCATGACTGTTGACTGTTTTAGCACGAAAAGTTGTACAGCGAGTTTCAAAAGACGAATATTTATCGTCTCCAAACTTCTACCTGGCGTGTAGTTATTCGTCAAAGCGTAGCCACGAATGTTCTTTCTGCCATATTTTGATTTAATATTGACACGATAACCTGGGACTACTTATACGGAGAAGAGAAACGAGTGCGATAAGCTATATAGCGGTATATAATATGCTTGTCGTTCTTATCGCTCGATATTCTGCATTGCCTGTACATACGTACACAAACAGTTTTGTAAAGACGACAAGCCCTTGGCCCACAAAACGAGTGTATCATAAATATAAGTTGTTGTAATAGGGGGAAATATTTAAGCTTCCTTCAATGACGTATCGAAGATTCAATATAAAAAGATTTATTGAACAAGGAAGCGAATTTACAAGATATGAAAACGTAATTATTAAAAATGGTTTACTGATTTTCTGTAAACAGTATAGTGAATATACAACAAAGTACATTTTTATGTTAAATAAACTGACAATTGAACGTGGGGTCGGAAACTAGGAATCGAAACATGGAAATGGGGCTGAAAATTAAAACAAACAAAAAGTTGTTTGACATAGAAATACTTAATGCCAAACCTTAGCATTTCGGTGCATGTTTCGTGTATAGCCCTAAAGCCCAATCTTGAAAAATATATGTTCCTTCCCAATTCAAGTGTGCATTTATCTTCAATAAATTAGAGCAAAGACCTGTTTTTTGGGGGATTAGCTCATCATGTCGCAGTAATGCAAACTATATTCTAATAGAAGTAAAAGGCAGTGCCGGCAAGAAAAGGCAAATATTAGCACAATGCCCATGTTGTCAAGCTACCTTTCAGAGTGCATTTAACCATTTCCCACATACAGCAAATCTGCAGCAGACGACATTGAAATCGTCTACTCAAAAATATGTAAAAACTCTATAGCAACCTATTGAAAAAGTTGAAAAACCATTGTGGCAAATAGAACCATTCTGACAGGGAAGAATTTGTGTTGATTACAGGTTAGAGAAAGCCAGGAAACACAGACTAGTTTAACTGGCCGTCGTGGTATGACTGAAATACTGATGAAAAAGAAATGGCGTTAAACTCTAATCGTTCAGAATAGAACAGTAACTTTAAATCTGTCGTGTATAACTATTGCACAGCATAGTAAAATGAATATTGATAAATACATCTATTATCAATAAATGAATTGAATTCAGTCAAGTTAACATCAATTAATCAATAAGATCAATAATATGAAAAAGGCAAAGCCTCATCACGAGCACAGCGTCAATAATGGGTCTAGCCTGTAGGTATATGACTACCATGATAAAGGAATCTGTTTCAAGCTGTCGGAACTGAGACCGCTGTTGTACACTATTCCTACTTTATCTTTTGGTGCAAAGTCAAATCTTCAACAATTTTAACATTCAATTCATCACATGAACATAATCAATACAGAAAGGTAAAACAAATAAATAATGAAAACAAGTTTTTCCTTCAATTAGGCTTAGTGACATAGTTTCTGGGTTAAAAGCAATGTTCAAAACTTCTATTCTGCCAAAGTTTCAACATGCTAACATTAAAAGAACAGCTGTCAGAGTGTTAGCAAGATTTTCCTTTAATTTGGTCTAGTGACCTTATGTTTGACCCGACTTGACCAATATTTGAACTTGGTCTAGATATCAATAATCATCAGGCGAACATTCTGACAAAGTTTCAAGATGCTGAATCAAACCTTGAGGTCAAGCTGTTTACAAGATTTTTCTCAAATGTTTTTCTTTGGACCTCATTGTTGTTTTTATCCAACATGACCTATATTTTAGTCTAGATTTCACCAAAACACCAATTCGGACAAAATTTCAACATGTTAAAATAAACAAGAGGACCATGATGGTCCTACATCGCTCACCTGATTTAATCAAACTTAAAAAGTGTTCAGTGTTCTTTCCCCTATATGAGTCCATGAAAAACAAGTGACCCCCGGGGAGGCGTCATTTTTTTAACAATCTTGGTAGAGGTCCACTAGATGATGCTACATACCAAATATCTTTTCGACAAGATTTTTAAAGTCTTTTCCCTATATGAGTATATGTAAAACAAGTGACCCCTGGGGAGGGGTAAATTTTGAACCCAGGGATAAAATTTGCACAATCTTGGTAGAGGTCCACTAGATTATGCTACATAGCAAATATCAAAGGTCTGGGCCTTCTACTTTGAGATAACAAGATTTTTAAAGTTTGTCCCCTATCTATGTCAAACAAGTGACCCCTGGGGAGGGGTCATTTTTGACCCCAGGGCTATAATTTGAACAATCTTGGTAGAGGTCTACTAGATGATGCCACATATCAAACATCAAAGGCCTGGGGCCTCTACTTATAGACAAGAAGATTTTTTTCTCTATATGAGTCTATGTAAAACAATAGACCCCAGGGGATGGGTCATTTTGACCACAGGGCTATAATTTGAACAATCTTGGTAAAGGTCCACTGATGATACTACATGTACATACCCAATATCAAAGGCCTGGGACCTCTACTTTTAGACAAGAAGATTTTTCTCTCTATATGAGTCTATGTAAAACAATAGACCCCAGGGGAGGGGTCATTTTGACCCCTCGGCTATAATTTGAACAATCTTGGTAAAGGTCCACTAGATGATGCTACATACCCAATATCAAAGGCCTGGGCCCTCTACTTTTAGACAAGAAGATTTTTAAAGTTTTTCCCCTATATGATTCTATGTAAAACAAGTGACCCCCGGGGAGGGGTCATTTTTGACCCCAGGGCTATAATTTGAACAATCTTGGTACAGGTTCACTAGATGATGCTACATACCAAATATCAAAGGCATGGGCCCTCCACTTTCAGACAAGAAGATTTTTTAATTTGTTCCCCTATATGAGTCTATGTTAAACAAGTGACCCCTGGGTAGGGGTCATTTTTGACCCCAGGGCTATAATTTGAACAATCTTGGTACAGGTTCACTAGATGATGCTACATACCAAATATCAAAGGCATGGGCCCTCCACTTTCAGACAAGAAGATTTTTTAATTTGTTCCCCTATATGAGTCTATGTTAAACAAGTGACCCCTGGGTAGGGGTCATTTTTGACCCCAGGGCTATAATTTGAACAATCTTGGTAGAGGTTCACTAGATGATGCTACATACCAAATATCAAAGGCATGGGCCTTCTACTTTCAGACAAGAAGATTTTTTAAGTTTTGGTTAATTTCCCCTTTTGTGTTGCCGTGGCAGCCAAGGTTCTGCATGGAATAGAATTCTTTGAACAAGTTTGAAAGAGATCCACCCAAGGAACATTCCTGTAAAATTATTTTGAATTTGGTGTAGGAGGAGAAGTCGTTTGTAGGAAAATGTGAACGGAAGCTCACATTGCACTTCGTGCATTGGTGAGCTAAAAATGCAGCATTTAAAATGTCTGAGTGTTAACAAAATGTTACTTCATTTTGGTCTAGTGACCTAGTTTTTGACCCACCATGACCCTTATTCTTACTAGGTCTAGATATTGTCAAGACAAACATTCTGACAAAGCCTCAAGCTGCTCAAGGCAAAGTGTGGTTTCTAGACTAACAAGATTTTCCTTCAATTTGGTGGAGTGACTTAGTTTATGACCCAACATGACCTAGTTTATGACCTAATATATTTAAACTTAGCCTAGAAATCATCAAAACAGTTATTCTGAAAACATTTCAACATGCTTAAGTTTAAAATACGGCATCCAGAGTGTTTTCAATATGTTCCTTCAAATTGACATTGAAACCTAGCTTTTCACCTCACAGGACCCAGTCTATAACTTGGCCAAGATTTGATGGAGATGATTTTCTGATAAACTTTCATTCATATTGGATGTTGTAAAATGTTGCCTGTAGATTGTTCAGAAGGCAATTGTTGATGGCAAACAAGCTTGATATGATTTTGATAAACTTATCCTGGTTTATCCATTAATAAAGATTACCTTGTATGAATCCATTAGTAATATATGTAATCAGCTGAAGTTCCTCTCCTGTCCTCATCATAACAGCTGTAATTCCATCAGTAAATGGGTTTCTCTCAATATATTCCCTTGTTTGATGTTGATGAAGTTATATCCCACAGTCAAAGATGCATGCAATTTTCATTGTTTTGACAGGCACCAATGACCAAAGGGTATATCACTAACTGCCTATATGAACTTCTTCTCCCATTATCGCCATAACAACTGTGATTCCATGATTGTACAGGTTGATTTCAATCCATTTACTGTTTTGATGTGTATGCAGGAAAGAATATTACCCCACAGTCAAAGATGCATGATATTTTCATTGTATAGACAGGTACCAATGACCAAGGGGTATATCACTAACTGCTTATATGAATTTCCTCTCCAGTAATCGCCATCAAAACTGTTATTCCATGATTGTATGGGATGTTCTAAATCCATTCTGTTTTAAAATAAAACTTGATGCAGAATATGACTGACTGCTGTTATAATAAATGACATCAGACAATAACTGCAAATAAAAGTGGCTTTATATAAAATAAAATGATAAATTAAAGAATGAGATTACAAACACTATTTATACCTTTTTCCTTTTAAATAGCCTAATATTTAAAAAGTAGACCAGAATTGAAAACAGTATACATGTATATTAGTTATGTCAAAAAGCCAAGCTTTGGGTTCTGCAACCAGTTTTGTTTTAGACCAGTTTGTACCCCTGTGCAGTCTTATCTAGATTATTCCTTTAAACCAATGACTTTAAACTTAACTTTTTACATCAATTGTGAAACAAGCTTTAATCACGCTCAATGTTCTGGAGATACAACCAGTTCTCGCCCAATTTGTGCGGAAAATCCCAATCTTCACTGAATTCTGATTCAAATATTTGGGGCATTTTTTTAAGAATTAGGTTACTGTAGACTGAGGATTCCGGTGCATTTGTTTGACAATCACAGATAAATCAACATTTTAATTGACATATTATGATTATTATAATAACTGATGATACAGATGAAACTTACATTTGTGTTTATCTTATGAAGATGACATTTGACCTTACAGCATATTATGATGTTTGAAAGCATTGTGAAAGAAGGTCAAATTGTTGACAATATGCAATTATACTTCTCACAATGCTTTTGAATTAAAATCATTGTGCATTTTCTAATACTTATGATTTAACTGTTTTGCAAGATGTGGATTCTTTTAAAGCATCGCAGTGGTCCTGACGGCTTCCAGAATTCTCGACCCCAATTTCCTAAGAATAGTCGACCCCAATTTAGACCCGAGTTTATATAGGTGTGAATGGATGATGGTTATTTTGTTGTATAATCACTACATTTAGATAATGATTAATGTAATAATGATGTATGTTTTAACATTGTTATAAATTATCCTATATCATGGTTTTCAAGGTATTCTTAAGATTTGAAGTATTGGTTGATAGAGGACATTTCCTCCTTTTCTCACAATCTTCCTTATTCATTAATATAACAATACCTTAGTCAATCTGTCATGTACATATTCTCCTTTTCTCACCAAATGTTTTCAAAGTCGTCTGCAGTAGATTAACTATTTAGAACACATCATGATCATTTAAATAATCAATCAACAGGTAAGTAAGTATCAATAATCAGTCTTTTGTTTATGACACCTATATGACACCTGTGTGTTAAACCATCCATTCACACCTATATAAACCGATAATGGGGTCGAGAATTCTTTGGGTCGAGATTTCTGGCTACCGTCCTGACATGCAATGTGCCTTATTATCACATCCTTTTTTCACTTGTAAAAACATTTTTAAAAATTTTGTTCAGAACACACAGCACAAGGCAAATCCGTCTCGGCCACACATATGTGTCTCGGAGACTCCAGTCAAGTCTTTTAAAAAACTTGTTCAAACTTCCTTTTTTGGACACCCGATATGTCTCTTGAATACACTGGGGACGCTTCTTCTTGGGTTCTTTTAGCCTAAAAAGCTGTTAGTTTTAACTGATTAGCCATTAGTCTTAAATATTCCGTCCACATTGCAAATGTGTTCACCACTAAAAAATGAAGTGGATGCCATGCAGTAGACACGTAAGATATTACGTCATTAAATGTGTAAACAATCTGCACTCGAGAACTTCGAAGAACACTTCTAAAAATAGATTTACTTTCTTATGTGCTATTTTTGTGATATTTATGCATAGGGACTTAGGGTCATATATATTTCTTACATCATACAGTAAGCGTGGGAGTTTCGGATCACTAACGAAACAAGTAAGCGTGGGAGTTTCGGATCACTAACGAAACAAATAGTGATAGCTAGAATAAAGGAATTGAGAATTTAAAAGAAACTTTTTGCAGTTTAATGGCAAAATATCCCACCTTTCATCTTATATTTGTTGTCTGTCACACACATGAGCATTGTTTTAGTGTTTAGTTTAGTTTAGTTATAAATACATGTCTCTGATTTGGGTCACAGGTTGTATGTTCAACCAATTTTTGCATCGATCTTTGACCGTCCAAAGGAGTTTTGTCAGAAGGACTGACGACTTTAGTAGGTCTGTGAAGCATTGTCATTGATCTAGTGAAACAAATTTACCACGAAGAGCATCTTAGGTCAGACAGTTATCCCATCGCCAGGAACATCCGTCAATGAATGCAAAACATTCAAATTTACAATACAGCTAGATCTTACCTACAAGAACGCCAAAATGATATTGTCTGTGTTAATATATATTACGAAAACGAGAGGGATAAAAATTCTTACCTAAAACAAAGGTAATCGTAGCCGATAGGTTCTGGTTATCAGCCTTTACTGTAAACAAAAAAGTTATTGCCGTTATCTCGGGAACCAGCTTGATTTGGACGGATGTGACGTCGGCCGGATATGAATAAATGTCGGCCATGGTTCCCTGCTTAGTTCTATGTAATTTCATTTGGATTTCATGAGCTGGGCCGTTGTATCTTTGCACCCAATTTTTTTCCATTCTGAATATAGGAAATTTCCCCTTATTAAGGTTAAACCTCATAACGAGCTATGCTCGTTATTATTGGATATCACTATTAGACACAAGAAGAGAGTTTTTGAATATGAATGAATGGTGGGCACTCAATCCTATTTGTAAATGTCGTAGTGATCACGCACCGGGTAACATGTATATGATATTACATGTACTTGTAGCCTTGCCTTTAAATTAACAATGCACGTTTGTTCTATATTAAGTCTTGTTTGTAAGTGTTAGTAGAAAACCGTTCAGCAGCAAAAAGACTATGAAAACGTCGATGGGTAATTTCTATAAAATGAAATGATATCTATTTAATTGAGCTAAAAACATTGTGGCAAAATGATAAATTGCTCACGAATAGCACATTTTCATTTTGTCACAGATTTTTCAAAAGTCGTTTGCTACATTTATGTGGCATGGCGGTGTTCTCGGATCTAAACATCACATTTCACTCAGTATGGGGAAAATGATGACGTAACACGGAGTTGAATTGAAATAGGGCATTTTATTTTTTAATGCCGGTTAGATAACATGTTACATCATTTTTAACATATCTGGGCAGGACAAAAAAGCGCCTGCCCGGCAACTAAATCAAGCATAATTAACAATGAAATAGTAGAGCAATAGTAACAACAATTGAATAATAAACCAAGTACCAATCAGCGAGCGCGACCCGTATGTCGGGTTAAGTGTGTGATGAAGGGAATTATATTTAGAGCGGTGGAGGAAAGGGATGGAGGTGGTTATCTTCGATTATCAAAGGAACTTCGTCGATCGAAATATTCCACACACTGAAGAGACGCGTGATAGCTGCTCGCTGATTGGTTATTGGTAACAGATAGTTTCCAGAGAAAAGCGTTTATCGTTTTCCTGATTGATGTGACCTAAATGAAGGCGTCGTTTCTTCTTAACGACTTTTGACAACGCAGATCCACTAAATAGTTTTTATTGAATCTATTAATTTTGACACACCGCAATGACATAAATCATTTTATTTATCATAAAATACATTTATGTGGCATGGCGGTGTTCTCGGATCTAAACATCACATTTCACTCAGTATGGGGAAAATGATGACGTAACACGGAGTTGAATTGAAATAGGGCATTTTATTTTTTAATGCCGGTTAGATAACATGTTACATCATTTTTAACATATCTGGGCAGGACAAAAAAGCGCCAAAAGGAACGCCGCCCAGATGAAATGTGTAAGTTTGTTAAGAGATACATTTTTGTATTCATAAGCTTATATTTTGATAAGGGCACTCCAGTTGTGCTGGCTCACCCAGTCACCCTGGAGCACCCTACGAAAAGGGCTGATAAATATGTAGCAGATGCCTGGATTGGCAACAAAGATACGGGCAAAATATAAGACAAATAAGCAATGGACAAGCCTACATACATGTATATGGTAATATTACCGCCTGTATAACTGAATAGAACATACCCCAATATATATGAATTCGTCCCCGATAATGCCCCACTGTCGGGAGGCAATCTTTATACGTGTTTCCTATATAAATATTGCCCTCTATACCTTTATAGAACATATTTGCTTAGTAATTATGAAACGGTGTCCATATACTTGCTGGCTCACCCAGTCAAGAGAAATGAACGCAATCCCATATTAAGTATAGATGAAGTAAATACACAAATACATGTTTGACAAAGTATTGTTAAATGGAATTCAAGTATGTAGATAACTTGCTGGTGAGCCCAGTCAAGCAATTGAGTTAAGAAAGATAGTGAAATCTAAATTGAAGAGTTGACTATCATGCTGGCTCACCCAGTCAAGACAATAAAACACTTCGCATAGAAAACATGCTGGCTCACCCAGTCAAGCAATTGAGTCAAGACAGATAGTAAATAAATAAGATAGTGAAATCTAAATTGAAGTGTTGACTATCTTGCTGGCTCACCCAGTCAAGACAATAAAACACTTCACATAAAACATGCTGTCTCACACAGTCATGTGACCCATTTGGAATATAGCTAACACAAATGGGAGGCAATGTTGCAGTATCATTTTGTACCCAAGATCGAATGTGGACGAATGTACTTTTGGAAGGCAGAAGGTTTCCATCGGCCTAATTGTTTAATTTGAGAAATAGTGAAGTTTTGGGCATGTGCTTGAGTTGCACCCCCAATTCTGAATGAATGAGTCGTATAAATTTTTGGGTCGAGATTAAGTTTGGTCAAAATTTGCTTTAAGATAGATCTGAAGTATGTGGCGGAGACCGGTTGGCCACAAGAAAAACGAAAAAGTGGCCCCGTGAAGTTTCTGTTTAAAGAGCAATATTTTGCTAGAAGTCGAACTGGACATATGTTCTTGCAGGCATTTTTCCTAAGAACTAAAGTTGCAGATTGTCCATTTGAGTGTTTGAAATTAGTAAAAGTGAGGGTAGCTGATTGAACCTTCCCTTTCTTGTAAGTAAATAGGACATTTTGTCTTTGAAGTGTGTTAGCAGAACCCGTTCTGGTTATGGCCACTTCACCTACCCGTAGTAATGCGAAAAACGCAAGAGAGAACATACATTTGATAAGTAATACAATAGCAGAGGATTTGACAATATTTGGAAGCTGTAGCATGAATTGAGATAGCAAGGTAAGTGTGATGGGACATCGCTTGTCCTGTACTTGTTTGCGCCGGAGCGCATACAGTAACTTCTTAATTATAAATGTGTCCGCTGGGTTTGGCATGTTTTTCATTTTATGTACATAGGAAAGGGCCGAGACCATTGAGGTGATGGAAGCAGGCTTGAGCCCTTCTAAATCCGTTGTAGCTATGAATTGCGATAGCTTACAAACAGGAATTGGGAGCAACTTGTCGTTCGGGTAGTGAGAAAAATGGAAACGTTTGTAGCGTCGGAATGCGTTTTTGTAACTGAATTTTGTTGACTCGGCTAAGGATTGACTTAACAGTTTATGTACGGAAATGTTTAAAGCAATTTTAGCAGATGAATTGGGATTTCTGTGGCTTGAACATCCATGTGTGGAGCCAGATCTTTGAACTTGTTGACCTGTAAACGGGAAAGTAAGTCCGGTAAAATATTTGCTTTCCCCGGTATGTGTACACTCTTAATTAAAACATTCTGTGACATGCAACTTAGTATTAGTCGACGTACTAGACACATAATATGTTTGTCTTTGGATGATTGCTTATTGATGATGTGTACCACTGCTTCGTTGTCAGAGTGAAAGATCAGACATTGGTTTTTTAGAAGTGAGCCCCAAATTTCTAAAGCTAACACAATGGGGAATAATTCTTTAAGGGTGATGTGAAAGTGTTTCAGACAATCCGGCCAAGTGCCACTAAACCAGTGTGTTTTAAAAATTGCCCCAAACCCATGAGATCCTGATGCATCTGTGAAAAGATGCAATGTTTTATCCGTGACCCACCGGTATTGAAGCAGTAGATGTCTTCCATTGAAGTGTTCTATAAAACATTGCCAGGCTTTTATATCCCGTCTACTATCTGAATTAAGGGTGATGAAATGAGAGGGTTTGGTAACTTTTTTAGTAAGATCAGTTAAACGTCTCATGAACGTGCGACCGGGTACTACCACACTGCAGCAGAAGTTAAGAAGACCTAACAGGGACTGAAGAGCCTTGAGTGTGATTTTACGTTTTGTGGTGTAATGGGTCAATAGAGCCCTAAGTTTTTCCAACTTCTCCAGTGGAAGCCTTGCTTCCATGGTAATTGAATCTAATTCTAAACCCATAAATGTGATGATTTGCCGTGCGGATTCAGTTTTTTCCTGTTTGATAGGTACACCGGTGTCTTCGCATAGAGAAATGAATTTGGACAGATGTGATTGACAAGTTTCTTCCGTAAAACCCATAAATAGGAAGTCGTCCAGAATATGGATCATGTGGGAAATACCCAATTTTTTCTGGGCTATCCATTGCAAAGCAGAGCTGAAACTTTCAAAAATAGCACAGCTACTACTACATCCCATTGGAAGACATGAATCATAGTAATATTGACCCTTCCAATATATGCCTAATAGTTGATGGTCATTTTTATGAATAGGTATGAGCCGAAAGGCGTTGTCTATGTCGGTTTTAGCCATGAAGGCCCCTTTTCCTAAAAAACGTAATAAAGAGGCAGCGTCATCAAATGATGTATAGGATACAGTAGCTAGATCTGGTGCAATGAAATCGTTTATTGATTTGCCCTTTGGGTAACTTAAATGTTGTATTAGACAAAAGTGCCCCGGAGTTTTCTTAGGGACAACACCAATAGGACTTATGTGCAAATTTGGAAAGGGACTATCTTGAAATGGACCTTTGATTCGTGAAGATGAAACTTCAGCTAGTATCTTTTTATGGACTTCTTCGGGCAATTCCGATGCAGATTTTAAATTACCAGACCGGATAGATTGACGGGGTCCCGTGTAACCAATGTGGAAACCATATTGGAAACCTTCAATTAAATAAAGGGCGTCTTTATAGCCTATTAAATATTCGGCAAGAATTTTAAGTTTGATGGGTGTTATAGGATGACAGGATCTATTTTTTAGGTCGGTTAAAGGGTGTAGCTTGAGGGTGGGTTTGGGGAGAGTTGGTGGAAAGACCTTGTTCTTTGGTGGCAAACGAACAGTCTGAAGCTGCGTGGTTTCCTCTACAGAAACCGCAGACATGTGGATGGGGACATCTGGGGAAATTGCACTGTTTGCGTCTGTTGAAAGTCCAACAGGTGTTATCGAGGAACGCCTTGTATTTTTGTTGGCGATTGTAAGGTTTTTGGGGACCTTTGGCTTGACCGGTCCGAAAGGACTGAAAACTGGAGGGTTGGACTGGAGGTTGGAAGGTAGAGGCCATTAACCAAAATTCGGTATGGAGCCTGTCCCAAGGAAAAGCTTGTTGCTCTCTGAGCAGCCGAAACTGTGTGTCATAATATGACCATGCTAATCCTTTAGACCTAGCCGCCAGGTCCCTAACAATTTCGGCATATTTCATTAGGGCTGGCGCTTCAGTGGGGAATTTTTCGGTGTAAACAGAAGTAAATCTGATGAAAGCAGATGTCCAGCTTTCTATAGTGGCAATGGTTTTTTGCCTCTTAGTGGGGACCACGTTGATATTAGAGAATTTGTCAACTTGCAGAGAGAATTGTGGTGATGAGGAATGATTTGCAGAAGGGAGTAATAGGGAGAAATCTACGAATTTGTTGCACCAGATCTTTTTGCGCAGAGACTTCTTAATCTGTGCGGAAATCGAAGTAGATATAGGTTCGTGGAATTGCGCAACATTACCTCCCACAATATCCTGGAGATGACTTGACACAGCTGTGTCAAAATAGTCCTCGTCATCTGAGGACTCACTTGTCGTGGAATTATCCTCCACGTTTTCCTCTTCTGTTGAGGAGTCCGAACTTTCCGGACAGTCCGGCTGTATGGGTTGGATCGTCTCCACTAACGGTTCCTCTGCCGTTGTGGTTGGCACTAATGTGGCCAGTTTTGCACGTGCTTGTCTTTTCCCCACAGTTTTTTTAACTCTTTTAGCCTGGGGTGGCGTTATTACCTTGTTGACGGCCGAACTTGTTTGCCTGCCACTTGTAGTAGGGCAACATGGGCATTTTGATGCTGTTTCAGCTAACTTGCGTTTTGGCTTCATCTGGAATAATGTACGAAAGTGTAGATAACTCGCATATTGACAAGTTTTCCCACCCCAACTGATTGAAAACATTGAGTTTGTAACTTGGATGGTCGTACCCTTTGAGGCAGTATCATAGTACGTCCCTGTTCGAAACACAAGTAGAAGTATCATGAGGTTGAACTCTTGGCAGAGCAAAACCTAAAAACACTTAATGAGTGAAGTCTGTCTGCATGGAATACCGTAGAATGCGGATGTGAAATATAAGGATTTTGCTTAGCATAGCTATGTACAACCTGAACTACTCATGATAATCCTGCCAATAAGTTATCCTGTCTAATTCAAAAAACGCATGAACTGGACGAATTGTGTGAAGCCTAGAGTGTTAGCTTCTTAGTAGAGGTCAAGGGGTATTGTAGGCACAGACAGGAATCGCAACCCAAAAGGTGATTACGCTCACTGTAATCGCTTCTATAACCAGACAGGAATCGTAAACCCAAAAGGTGATTACGCTCACTGTTATCACACCTATGAACTGACAGGAATCGCAAACCCAAAGGGTGATTGCGCTCACAGTTATCACTCCAATAAACCTACAGACAGGAACGGCCTTTAATTGGCGTCAACTGTCTATGAAGACTACCGCGCATCAAACAGGAATCACAAATATATGCTCACTGTTATAATGAAATGTGACCCCATGAAAAGAAATAAATAAACAGGAAACATATGGATAAGCCAATCTAACCAACTAACTTGGGGATCACAAGGCTGAATGTTCAAATACGCCCAAAGTAAACAGGAAACATATTCAATATAACAATATGCTCACTGTTAACAAACTTGGAGAAATGAGTTAAATCAATGTCACAAGCATCAAAAACAGGAATCTTAATATAATTTAAGCTCACTGATGATCAAGAATAATGCTAAAACAGCTGCATGACTTGAAGAAAACCGGGGAATTTAATGTGGATAAAGCTCTGACCCCGATGGTAAAAAGCAAGCTAAAACAGCTGCATAACTTTGGATGTAATGGAAAATCTCAATTATAACTGATAGTAATCTTAGAAATACTGTATACATAACTTTGGATTAAACTCCTGACTTCAGAACAGCTACCACTGCGGCCCGGATATTGAAATATAGACGTTCTTGACCTCTGGGTGAAAGATGTACTCCATCAGGCGACAGTGTCCTCATCCTAGCGGAGTTGGACCAAAACCCGTTGCAGCGCCAGAATCTTGCTCGACCGTCAGGGAGGGAGTTCAGTTTGCTGGACAGCAGAATATTGAGCTTGTCGACTCGTGAGTTGAACCAAACTGGATCTACCGGCCATCTAGACGTACGAGACGAATGTTGACGGTGAAACACCGGCATAACGATGACACAACGAACCTGCGTAGATGCATATAAAGTGTTTACCATGTCAATAACTGAGTTTGCCACTGATTCAGGAGTATTCGTTTGGCGATAAATGTCGTTAGTCCCGATTAAAAGTATTACGTAATCCGGTTCAAAGTCACTGATGCATTCCAAATTCCGTAATAAAGTGTCCACTGTAGCGCCAGGGAAACCCGAATATTGCACCATGGTTGGAGAGTTTAATTGTAAGTTAAATCGAAACTGAACTCTCGCCAATAAACTGCTTTAAACGCTTCACGTACGAATGTCCAAAGATCTGGATTTTGCACACAGGAGATTGAACGGCGGCCATGATGAATGTCTAATATAGGTCACAAACGAACTTCACACGATCACCCAGATTAAACGGTCTGTACCGGAATTCCGCAGTGGTAACTGCCACTGATACAAGTTATAAGTCCTTTTAAATTAAATTATGGATATAATTACGTTTGATTATTCCAAATCGACGGTTTAAATTAATAAATCTTTATCTTCGATTATCAAAGGAACTTCGTCGATCGAAATATTCCACACACTGAAGAGACGCGTGATAGCTGCTCGCTGATTGGTTATTGGTAACAGATAGTTTCCAGAGAAAAGCGTTTATCGTTTTCCTGATTGATGTGACCTAAATGAAGGCGTCGTTTCTTCTTAACGACTTTTGACAACGCAGATCCACTAAATAGTTTTTATTGAATCTATTAATTTTGACACACCGCAATGACATAAATCATTTTATTTATCATAAAATACATATATTTCAATATTCACCTGCGTGTGAGAAAGTGTTGATCGAATTCAGAGACAGTCGGATACATGCACCTCCTACCCTAAAAAGAATGAACTGATAAGAAACGCTCTTTGCACATAAAACCATGTTTACTTTAGAGATTAAATCAATCGAAAAAGTGCTATTAATAAATTCTGAAAGAGTAAATCTTCATTTTTAGAAAACTGGTTTAGGTTTATTAGTAGTGAGTTTTATCCCTGTTTAGCCGAATTCGTGACCTCAATAATCTATAGTTTCATTTTGTTAAAAAAAATAATTGTTTACCAAATTTGAGAAGGTACGTCGTATTATTTATTTTGTATCTCTTTCCATCTATCAGGATGGCTCTTGCCTATGTATGTATGTGTCTGTCAATCCGTCTATCTGTCTATGTATGCGTCCGTCTATTGCTGTAAACCTGTCTATGTATGTGTCTGTCAATCTGTCTATGTATGCGTCCGTCTTTCGAAGTAAACCTGTCTATGTATGTGTCTGTCTATCTGTCTATGTATTCGTCCGTCTTTCAAAGTAAACCTGTCTATGTATGTGTCTGTCAATCTGTCAATCTATCTATCTGTATTTGTATGCGTCCGTCTTTCGAAGTAAAGCTGTCTATGTCTGTGTCTGTCAACCTGTCTATCTGTCTATGTATGCGTCCGTCTACAGCAGTAAAACTTTCTATGTATGTGTCTGTGAACCTGTCTATCTGTCTATGTATGCGTCCGTCTTTCGAAGTAAACCTGTCTATGTCTGTTTATCTGTCTATGTATGCGTCCGTCTATCGCAGAAAAATCTGTCTATGTATGTGTCTGTCAATCTATCTATCTGTCTTTGTATTCGTCCGTCTATTGCAGTAAATATGTCTATGTATGTGTCTGTCAATATGTTTATCTGTCTATGTATGCGTCCGTCTTTCGAAGTAAACCTGTCAATGTATATGTCTGTTTATCTGTCTATGTATGCGTCCGTCTATCGCAGTAAATCTGTCTATGTATGTGTCTGTCAATCTATCTATCTGTCTTTGTATGCGTCCGTCTATCGCAGTAAATTTGTCTATGTATGTGTCTGTCAACCTGTCTATCTGTCTATGTATGCGTCCGTCTTTCGAAGTAAACCTGTCTATGTATGTGTCTGTCAATATGTTTATCTGTCAATGTATGCGTCCGTCTTTCGAAGTAACCTGTCTATGTATGTGTCTGTCAATATGTTTATCTGTCTATGTATGCGTCCGTCTTTCGAAGTAAACCTATCTATGTATGTGTCTGTCAATCTGTCTATGTATGTGTCTGTCAACCTGTCTATCTGTCTATGTATGCGTCCGTCTTTCGAAGTAAATCTGTTTATGTATGTGTCTGTCTACCGCGGTATGTATATGTATGTGTCTGTCAATCTGTCTACCTGTATATGTATGCGTCAGTCTATTACTGTAAACCTATATACGTAGCTGTCTGTCAATCTGTCTATGTATGAGTCCGTCTACCGCAGTAAACCTGTCTATGTATGCATCCGTCTACCGCAGTAAACCTGTCTACGTAGCTGTCTGTCAATCTGTCTATCTGTATATGTATGCGTCCGTCTATTGCTGTAAACCTATCTATGTATGTGTCTGTCAATATGTTTATCTGTCTATGTATGCGTCCGTCTATCGCAGTAAATCTGCCTTTGAATGTGTCTGTCAACCTGTCTATCTGTCTATGTATGCGTCCGTCTTTCGAAGAAAACATATCTATGTATGTGTCTGCAACATGTCTATCTGTCCATGTATGCGTCCGTCTTTCGAAGTAAACCTGTCTATGTATGTGTCTGTCGACCGCGGTTGTATATGTATGTGTCTGTCAATCTGTCTACCTGTATATGTATGCGTCCGTCTATTGCTGTAAACATGTCTATGTATGTGTCTGTCAATCTGTCTGTCTGTATATGTATGCGTCCCTCTATTGCTGTAAACCTATCTATATATGTGTCTGTCAATCTGTCTATCTGTATATGTATGCGTCTGTCTATTGCTGTAAACCTATCTATGTATGTGTCTGTCAATAGGTTTATCTATCTATGTATGCGTCCGTCTATCGCAGTGAATATGTCTATGTATGTGTCTGTCAACCTGTCTATCTGTCTATGTATGCGTCCGTATTTCGAAGTAAACCTGTCAATGTATATGTCTGTTTATCTGTCTATGTATGCGTCCGTCTATCGCAGTAAATCTGTCTATGTATGTGTCTGTCAATCTATCTATCTGTCTTTGTATGCGTCCGTCTATCGCAGTAAATTTGTCTATGTATGTGTCTGTCAACCTGTCTATCTGTATTTGTATGCGTCTGTCTTTCGAAGTAAACCTGTCTATGTATGTGTCTGTCAATATGTTTATCTGTCTATGTATGCGTCCGTCATTCGAAGTAAACCTGTCTATGTATGTGTCTGTCAATATGTTTATCTGTCTATGTATGCGTCCGTCTTTCGAAGTAAACCTATCTATGTATGTGTCTGTCAACCTGTCTATCTGTCTATGTATGCGTCCGTCTTTCGAAGTAAACCTGTTTATGTATGTGTCTGTCTACCGCGGTATGTATATGTATGTGTCTGTCAATCTGTCTACCTGTATATGTATGCGTCAGTCTATTGCTGTAAACCTATATACGTAGCTGTCTGTCTATCTGTCTATGTATGCGTCCGTCTACCGCAGTAAACCTGTCTATGTATGCATCCGTCTACCGCAGTAAACCTGTCTACGTAGCTGTCTGTCAATCTGTCTATCTATATATGTATGCGTCCGTCTATTGCTGTAAACTTATCTATGTATGTGTCTGTCAATATGTTTATCTGTCTATGTATGCGTCCGTCTATCGCAGTAAATCTGCCTCTGTATGTGTCTGTCAACCTGTCTATCTGTCTATGTATGCGTCCGTCTTTCGAAGAAAACCATGTGTCTGTCGACCGCGGTTGTATATGTATGTGTCTGTCAATCTGTCTACCTCTATATGTATGCGTCCGTCTATTGTTGTAAACATGTCTATGTATGTGTCTGTCAATCTGTCTGTCTGTATATGTATGCGTCCGTCTATTGCTGTAAACATATCTATATATGTGTCTGTCAATCTGTCTATCTGTATATGTATGCGTCTGTCTATTGCTGTAAACCTATCTATGTATGTGTCTGTCAATATGTTTATCTATCTATGTATGCGTCCGTCTATCGCAGTGAATATGTCTATGTATGTGTCTGTCAACCTGTCTATCTGTCTATGTATGCGTCCGTATTTCAAAGTATACCTATCTATGTATGTGTATCTAAACCTGTCTATCTGTATATGTATGCCTCTGTCTTTCGAAGTAAACCTGTCTATGTATGTGTCTGTCTACCGCGGTATGTATATGTATGTGTCCGTCAATATGTCTACCTATATATGTATGCGTCCGTCTATTGCTGTAAACCTGTTTATGTATGTGTCTGACAATCTGTCTACCTGTATATGTATGCGTCCGTCTATTGCTGTAAACCTATCTACGTAGCTGTCTGTCAGTCTGTCTATCTGTCTATGTATGCGTCCGTCTATCGCAGTAAATATTGTTATGAATGTATTTGTCAATCTGTCTATCTGTCTATGTATGCGTCGGTCTATTGCTGTAAACCTGTCTACGTAGCTGTCTGTCAATCTGTCTACCTGTATATGTATGCGTCCGTCAACCGCAGTAAACCTATCTATGTATGTGTCTGTCAATCTGTCTACCTGTATATGTATGCGTCCGTCTATTGCTGTAAACCTATCTACGTAGCTGTCTGTCAATCTGTCTATCTGTCTATGTATGCGTCCGTCTATCGCAGTAAATATTTTTATGTATGTATTTGTCAATCTGTCTATCTGTCTATGTATGCGTCCGTCTATTGCTGTAAACCTGTCTACGTAGCTGTCTGTCAATCTATCTACCTGTATATGTATGCGTCCGTCAACCGCAGTAAACCTATCTATGTATGTGTCTGTCAATCTGTCTTTCTGTCTATGTATGCGTCCGTATATTGCTGTAAACCTGTCTACGTAGCTGTAAGTCAATATGTCTACCTGTGTATGTATGCGTCCGTCTATCGCAGAAAACCTGTCTATGTATGTGTCTGTCAATATGTCTACCTGTATTTGTATGCGTCCGTCTATCGCGGTAAACCTGTCTATGTATGTGTCTGTCAACCTGTCTATCTGTCTATATATGAGTCCGTCTTTCGAAGTAAATCTGTCTAGGTATGTGTCTGTTTATCTGTTTATCTGTCTATGTATGCGTCCGTCTATCGCATTAAATCTGTCTATGTATGTGTCTGTCAACCTATCTATCTGTCTTTGTATGCGTCCGTCTGTCGCAGTAAATCTGTCTATGTATGTGTATGTCAATATGTTTATCTGTCTATGTATGCGTCCGTCTATCGCAGTAGATCTGTCTATGTATGTGTCTGTCAATCTGTCTATGTATGTGTCCGTCTTCCGAAGTAAACCTGTCTATGTATGTGTCTGTCAATATGTTTATCTGTCTATGTATGCGTCCGTCTTTCGAAGTAAACCTATCTATGTATGTGTCTGTCAACCTGTCTATCTGTCTATGTATGCGTCCGTCTTTCGAAGTAAACCTGTTTATGTATGTGTCTGTCTACCGCGGTATGTATATGTATGTGTCTGTCAATCTGTCTACCTGTATATGTATGCGTCCGTCTATTGCTGTAAACCTATCTACGTAGCTGTCTGTCAATCTGTCTATCTGTCTATGTATGCGTCCGTCTATCGCAGTAAATATTGTTATGAATGTATTTGTCAATCTGTCTATCTGTCTATGTATGCGTCCGTCTATTGCTGTAAACCTGTCTACGTAGCTGTCTGTCAATATATCTACCTGTATATGTATGCGTCCGTCAACTGCAGTAAACCTATCTATGTATGTGTCTGTCAATCTGTCTTTCTGTCTATGTATGCGTCCGTATATTGCTGTAAACCTGTCTACGTAGCTGTAAGTCAATATGTCTACCTGTGTATGTATGCGTCCGTCTATCGCAGAAAACCTGTCTATGTTTGTGTCTGTCAATATGTCTACCTGTATTTGTATGCGTCCGTCTATCGCAGTAAACCTGTCTATGTATATGTCTGTCAACCTGTCTATCTGTCTATATATGCGTCCGTCTTTCGAAGTAAATCTGTCTAGGTATGTGTCTGTTTATCTGTTTATCTGTCTATGTATGCGTCCGTCTATCGCATTAAATATGTCTATGTATGTGTCTGTCAATCTATCTATCTGTCTTTGTATGCGTCCGTCTGTCGCAGTAAATATGTCTATGTATGTGTCTGTCAATATGTTTATCTGTCTATGTATGCGTCCGTCTATCGCAGTAGATCTGTCTATGTATGTGTCTGTCAATCTGTCTATGTATGTGTCTGTCAATATGTCTATGTATGTGTCCGTCTTCCGAAGTAAACCTGTCTATGTATGTGTCTGTCAATATGTTTTTCTGTCTATTCATGCGTCCGTCTTTCCAAGTAAACCTGTCTATGTATGTGTCTGTCAATATGTTTATCTGTCTATGTATGCGTCCGTCTTTCGAAGTAAACCTATATATGTATGTGTCTGTCAATCTGTCTATCTGTCTATGTATGCGTCCGTCTTTCGAAGTAAACCTGTCTATGTATGTGTCTGTCTACCGCGGTATGTATATGTATGTTTCTGTCAATCTGTCTACCTGTATATGTATGCGTCCGTCTATTGCTGTAAACCTATATACGTAGCTGTCTGTCTATATGTCTATGTATGCGTCCGTCTACCGCAGTAAACCTGTCTATGTATGCGTCCGTCTACCGCAGTAAACCTGTCTACGTAGCTGTATGTCAATCTGTCTATCTGTATATGTATGCGTCCGTCTATTGCTGTAAACCTATATATGTAGGTGTCTGTCAATATGTTTATCTGTCTATGTATGCGTCCGTCTGTCGCAGTAAATCTGTCTATGTATGTGTCTGTCAACCTGTCTATCTGTCTATGTATGCGTCCGTCTTTCGAAGTAAACCTATCTATGTATGTGTCTGTCAACCTGTCTATCTGTCTATGTATGCGTCCGTCATTCGAAGTAAACCTTTATATGTATGTGTCTCTCTACCGCGGTATGTATATGTATGTGTCTGTCAATCTGTCTACCTGTATATGTATGCGTCCGTCTATTGCTGTAAACCTGTCTATGTATGTGTCTGTCAATCTGTCTATCTGTCTATGTATGCGTCCGTCTACCGCAGTAAACCTGTCTCTGTATGCGTCCGTCTACCGCAGTAAACCTGTCTACGTAGCTGTATGTCAATCTGTCTATCTGTATATGTATGCGTCCGTCTATTGCTGTAAACCTATCTATGTATGTGTCTGTCAATATGTTTATCTGTCTATGTATGCGTCCGTCTATCGCAGTAAATCTTTCTATGTATGTGTCTGTCAACCTGTCTATCTGTCTATGTATGCCTCCGTCTTTCGAAGTAAACCTATCTATGTATGTGTCTGTCAACCTGTCTATCTGTCTATGTATGCGTCCGTCATTCGAAATAAACCTGTCTATGTATGTGTCTGTCTACCGCGGTATGTATATGTATGTGTCTGTCAATCTGTCTACCTGTATATGTATGCGTCCGTCTATTGCTGTAAACCTGTCTATGTATGTGTCTGTCAATCTGTCTATCTGTATATGTATGCGTCCGTCTATTGCTGTAAACCTCTCTATGTATGTGTCTGTCAATCTGTCTATCTGTATATGTATGCGTCCGTCTATTGCTGTAAACCTATCTATGTATGTGTCTGTCTACCGCGGTATGTATATGTATGTGTCTGTCAATCTATCTACCATTATATGTATGCGTCCGTCTATTGCTGTAAACCTGTCTATGTATGTGTCTGTCAATCTGTCTATCTGTCTATGTATGCGTCCGTATATTGCTGTAAATCTGTCTACGTAGCAGTCTGTCAATTTGTCTACCTGTATATGTATGCGTCCGTCAACCGCAGTAAACCTATCTATGTATGTGTCTGTCAATCTGTCTTTCTGTATATGTATGCTTCCGTCTATTGCTGTAAACCTGTCTACGTAGCTGTCTGTCAATCTGTCTACCTGTATATGTATGCGTCCGTCTATCGCACTAAATCTGTCTATGTATGTGTCTGTCAACCTGTCTATCTGTCTATGTATGCGTCCGTCTTTCGAAGTAAACCTGTCTATGTATGTGTCTGTTTATCTGTTTATGTATTCGTCCGTCTATCGCAGTAAATATATATATATATGTATGTATCTGTCAATCTATCTATCTGTCTGTGTATGCGCCCGTCTATCGCAGTAAATTTGTCTATGTATGTGTCTGTCAATATGTTTATCTGTCTATGTATGCGTCCGTCTATCGCAGTTAATCTGTCTATGTATGTGTCTGTCAACCTGTCTATCTGTTTATGTATGCGTCCGTCTTTCGAAGTAAACATGTCTATGTATGTGTCTGTCAATATGTTTATCTGTCTTTGTATGCGTCCGTCTTTTGAAGTAAATCTGTGTATGTATGTGTCTGTCAATATGTTTATCTGTCTATGTATGCGTCCGTCTTTCGAAGTAAACCTATCTATGTATGTGTCTGTCGATCTGTCTATCTGTCTATGTATGCGTCCGTCTTTCGAAGTAAACCTGTCTAGGTATGTGTCTGTCTACCGCGGTATGTATATGTATGTGTCTGTCAATCTGTCTACCTGTATATGTATGCGTCCGTTTATTGCTGTAAACCTATCTACGTAGCTGTCTGTCTATCTGTCTATGTATGAGTCCGTCTACCGCAGTAAACATCTCTACGTAGCTGTCTGTCAATCTGTCTATCTGTATATGTATGCGTCCGTCTATTGCTGTAAACCTATCTATGTATGTGTCTGTCAATATGTTTATCTGCCTATGTATGCGTCCGTCTATCGCAGTAAATATGTCTATGTATGTGTGTGTCAACCTGTCTATCTGTCTATGTATGCGTCCGTCTCTTTCGAAGTAACCTATCTATGTATGTGCATGTCAACTTGTCTATATGTCTATGTATGCGTCCGTCTTTCGAAGTAAACCTGTCTATGTATGTGTCTGTCAACTGCGGTATGTATATGTATGTGTCTGTCAATCTGTCTACCTATATATGTATGCGTCCGTCTATTGCTGTAAACCTGAATATGTATGTGTCTGTCAATATGTCTACCTGTATATGTATGCGTCCGTCTATTGCTGTAAACCTATCTACGTAGCTGTCTTTCAATCTGTCTATCTGTCTATGTATGCGTCCGTCTATCGCAGTAAATATTTGTATGTATGTATTTGTCAATCTGTCTATCTGTCTATGTATGCGTCCGTCTATTGCTGTTAACCTGTCTACGTAGCTGTCTGTCAATCTGTCTACCTGTATATGTATGCGTCCGTCAACCGCAGTAAACATATCTATGTATGTGTCTGTCAATCTGTCTTTCTGTCTATGTATGCGTCCGTATATTGCTTTAAACCTGTCTACGCAGCTGTCTGTCAATATGTCTACCTGTATATGTATGCGTCCGTCTATCGCAGTAAACCTGTCTTTGTATGTGTCTGTCAATCTGTCTACCTGTATTTGTATGCGTCGGTCTATCGCGGTAAACCTGTCTTTGTATGTGTCTGTCAATATGTCTATATGTCTATGTATGCGTCCGTCCATCGCAGTAAACATGTCTATGTATGTGTCTGTCAATCTGTCTACCTGTATATGTATGCGTCTGTCTATCGCAGTAAACCTGTCTATGTATGTGTATGTCAATATGTCTACCTGTATATGTATGCGTCCGTCTATCGCAGTAAACCTGTCTATGTATGTGTCTGTCAATCTGTCTATCTGTCTAGGTATGCGTCCGTCTATCGCAGTAAACCTATCTATGTATGTGTCTGTCAATCTGTCTATCTGTCTAGGTATGCGTCCGTATATTGCTGTAAACCTGTCTATGTATGTATCTGTCAATCTGTCTATCTGTCTAAGTACGCGTCCGTCCATCTCATTAAACCTATCTATGTATGTGTCTGTCAATCTGTTTAAACAGTTCAGACTTCCCTGTGTAATATGGTGAAATGAAAGGTTATTTTTGGTGTTGTGATATCTCTATCTAGTTATCTACCAATTGTCTTATATGTACATTTGTCGCCTGCCATTTTTTAGCTCACCTAATCACTCACCGTCCGGCGTCCGTAAGTACATGTACGTCCGTTTGTAAACAATTTCTACAAATGACTTCTTCTACTAAATCAATGAACTGATTTCAAAATAACTTCACAGGAGTGTATTTAGGTAGTCTTCTTTGAGAGATGTTCAAAGAATTTAATTCCAAGGTTGTTGCGGCATCAGAAAAGAGGAAAATTGCCAAACCTTGTCAAAAAGTACTTGTCTGATTTAAAAATAATTTTCACAAATGTTTGTTGGGGAACCTTCTACCAAAAATGTTTAAATTACTCCGATCCGTTGAAAAACATGGTCGCCAGGAGGCGGAGCTTGTTTTCCTTATATGTGCATTATAAAATAAAGTCTTTAAAAATCTTCTTGTCCGAAAGTACCGGCCCAATTTAAAGATAATTTGGCACAAATGTTCCTTGGGAGACCTTCTACCAAAGTTGTTCAAAATAATCCGATCCGTTGAAAACCGTGGCCGCCAGCGGGGAGGCTTGTTTTCCTTATATGTGCATTGTAAACAATTTAAAAAAGTATGTGCCCGTTTTGAAAATAATTTGGCACACATTTTCTTTGGGTGACCTTCTACCAAGACTGCTAAAATTAGTCTGATGAAACACATGGCCGCCATGGAGCGGGGCTTGTTTTCTTTATATGTAATATAGTGGAAACTTAAAAAAGTCTTCTTGTACTAAATCACTCGCCCGATTTGAAAATAATTTGGCACAAATGTTCCATGTCTGACCCTCTGCCAAGTTTGTTTAATTTATTTTGATCCGTTGAAAAACATGGCCACCAGGGGGTTTCTTGTTTGACTTATATTTATAGAGTAAAAACATTGAAAACTATTGAAGTCCTATTTAATCAAGTGAGTGGCCATCATGGCCCTCTTGTTATTATTTTTAATTAATAATGCCTATCGATCAGTCACTTTTTTTCTGAATGCCAACTCATTTGAACCAAGTCATGCCAACTCCAACCTTCGGAGGATGAGAACTTTATATCGAGTACGCTCAGATAATCAGATTACATACACGAACAGTTTTAGAATTAACATTATGGGGCCCATCATTATCCAGAGGATTAAAAGATGCTTGTCCGACAAGAAGACGAACAGAGAAGGTCCCGGTCGGATCATTTCGGGTAACATAACCCCGAAGGTTGGTTTTCGTGTGTAGTGGCCAATATACCAATAACTTCCAACTTTTTGTTTCCTAATAATCACCTCATGAAATAGTTTTTTGTTTGTCTTTTATTTATTTGGGTTTTACAGCTTGGGTTCAGATCAGCCTGAACACCTGCTCAGTCTATTCAGAATCTATACAAGTTGACATAATCTTCAAAAAACTTGTATAAGTATTATATGAGCAGTGTATATCTTGATCACACTGTGTAGATGCATAGACTAACCTGGATATATACTGTTTACATATCCCAACATACACGGGCTCATAATTATAAAGTATTTCTTGTTTCGATGTTTGTTTTCAGGTGTAATATAACACAGTTCTGTCAGAAATACATATGGAGACAACAGACATGCATTCAGAGTTGGTAGATGAAGACGATGCAGATTGGTAAGACTCTATTTAATCGGTATTTTCGACTCTGTATTATCAGTCTGATATGATGGTTAGACGGTTCACAGGTATTCAAAATATTGTCAATATTGTTGCAAATCGAGAAATGTTTGCCTTCTTAATGAACCATGCGTTAGAAAAGAAGGACAAAGAAGAAGTAGAAGAAGGAAAAAATAAGAAAAATAAAAAGAAGAAGAAACAAGTAGAAGAAGGAGAAGAAGATGAAGATGAAATTTATGATAATGAAGATGTTTGCGATGATGATGATATGGATGATTGGGAATATGATGGTTATATTAATTGATGATGATGATTGATAATGATAAAACGGATAATGATGATGATGATGATGATGATGATGATGATGATGATGATAATGATGATGATTATGATTATGATGATGATGATGATGATGATGATGATGATGATGATGATGACGATAATGACGATAATGATAATGCTATTCATTAATACTCATGCAGATGACAAAAATGAACGTTTTGATGGCAAATTGCCAATCAATTTAAAGACTGAACAATATGTTATTATTCCTGTTACTTTACACGCGCGTGTAACTTCACCGTTAGTTGGTTTATATCACACGTGATACTGACCACCAATACGTACCGTACACTTTCCTGTGTCGCTGACTTGTTTTAAAGTCAAATCTTTTTACAGGTCCGTGAAGTTAGGTTGACGAGTGACGAATTGACGAGTGACGAACTGTGACATTTTTTTAGGTCCGTGAAGTTAGGTTGACGAGTGACGAATTGACGAGTGACGAACTGTGACATTTGTTCTAAAAACTTTATTTCTTTCATTTAGATAATGTATCTAGACGTATTAAATGCAAATTAGGCCCAATATCATGCTTCATGGCGATCAGTCAACTTAAGAGCTTCGTCAACTCGTCAATTTTGTTGACGAAATTGACGAAAATAATATTTTTCTAAAAACTTTATTTCTTTCCTTTAGATAATGTATCTGGACGTATTGAATGTAAATTAGACCATATTTCATGTTTCATGGCGATTAGTCAATCAGAAGAGCTTCGTCATGTTCGTCAATTCGTCAACTCGTCAATTTAGTTGACGAAATTGACGAAACAAATATTTTTCTAAAAACTGTATTTCTTTCCTTTAGATAATGTATCTGGACGTATTGAATGCAAATTATACCCTATTTCATGTTTCATGGCTGGCCATCAGTCATTCAGAAGAGCATCGTCAAGTTCGTCAATTCGTCAACTAGTCAATAAAGTTGACGAAATCGACCAAAATAAATGTTGACAAACATCACAGCACATTCTTTGTTCAGTTGAATAGATAAATACATGTACCTAGGTTTTAGTTCAGATGGCTTTCTGTAAGAGGTAATTGTATTCTGGGGCTAGTCCACGCATGAAACTATCATATATATACTCATACTGGTGAACGGAAGATAACTGAATATATTATATGAAAATCGGTCCTGATTTTGGACTTCGACATATACAGGTTCTAGTTGATGACATTCTGCATTGGAAAAAATATTTTGAGGCGCACTCACGTATGGAATTATCACATACACACGAACTGGTAAACATACCCGTAAAGCAAATCATGCATGAAAATGAGCCCTGATGTTTTTTCAAGAAATAATACGTTGACAAACATCACAGCATATTCTTCTTCAGTTGAATCCCTTCATACACAGGTTCTAACTAATAGCTTTCTGCCTTGTGTGTCGATTAGAAAGGGACTGCACAGCCAAACGTTTGTGTTTATTACGTCTTTGTTTGTTTAAAAATTGTATTATTACAAAGGTTCGTAACTACTATATAGAAGAATGTACTGTTAGAACGTCTTCGGGACAGTTTGTCTTATACAGAAAACTACAGTATCAGTTCTCTGCTAATCCAGTGTGGGACTACGCTAAACGTAATCCGAATATGCTACACGTGCTTGTTTTTCTATCGCCCAAATAATTGTATACACGCATGCCGCTGATTTCTCCATTGCTCACGGTGTGGAAATAGTGATATTAAAACAAGTTTGACTGAGCATATTCTGATTACTGTTTTTATTGTATTTCTTTCAACAAATAACTTGTGTCAAATTTGGTAGTAGTACTTTCAATATGCTAGATTCTTTGAATGGTAAGGAGTATGTTGAAGCTCTATTCGTTTTGAATCCGAACTTGAACAGCGTACTGCTTAAAAATTATGATATGTTTTACAAACTGTGGTACTATTTCTACATAACGTATGGAATAGTTACAAGTACTTTGTACCGAGTTAAATAAATACTGTCAGTATTATTTAATGTCATGTTTGTTTTGTTTGTTTTTGTAATATTGTTATATATCAATTGTTGAGATATGTTGATATGGGTATATTCTGCACGTGGTATTGCACCCCCTTCAATATGATCGCTTTTCTCTCTCTCATTCTCTCTCTATCTCTCCTCTCTCTCTCTCTCCTCTCTCTTCTCTCTCTCTCTCTCTCTCTCTCTCTCTCTCTCTCTCTCTCTCTCTCTCTCTCTCTCTCTCTCTTCTCTCTCCTCTTCTCTCTCCTCTCTCTCTCTCTCTCTCTCTCTCTCTCTCTCTCTCTCTCTCTCTCTCTCTCTCGTCTCTCTCTCTCTCTCTCTCTCTCTTCTCTTCTCTCTCTTCTCTCTCTCTTCTCTCTCTCTCTCTCCTCTCTCTCTCTCTCTCTCTCTTTTGAAGGAAATTTGTTTTTTGCGTTTGTCAATTTCACATTGTATGTTGTAGCAGACTAAATACTTTATCTGTACGTGTTTCTACAGTGCAAATGGCTGTGATTTGCAACGTCTGGATAAAGAAGACATACTTATGTAATAGCTCACCATCCGTACAAGTGTAGACGAAATTGGTATTGTTTTCATTAGTGAACCCATTGTACTAAGGTTGACATATCAAATGTTGTTTACTGCTAGTAAAGAGAACATAAACGTCCGTCTTTTGCTGTTAAGATGTATAAAAACGTGAAGTTTGGCAAAGAGAACCCCTCCATTTGAAGAAATATAAATTGTTACCACTACTTAGAGTAATTTGGTTGCAATACAATCAGCAAGCAAAGTTACAAAGGGATGTTGCGGCATGAATTAAAGCTCGCTGAGGTATATAGCTATTCTGATAACTGGTCTTATTAGTCGCTATACTAAATATACTTCTATTTTTTAATAGGTTTTTCGGAAATTACATGGGGGGGGGGGGGGGGGGGGGGGGGGGGGGGGATTATTATTAGAAAAGAAACACATTTAGATGTCATGAACATTTTACAGTTGTGTTTGTTTAAAAACAGTAAGTAATGACACATTCAAAATGAAATAAATATTCCGATGTTTTAGGTAATTTCAGTTTTCTTTATTTTGACTCGCATTTTATTGTTTTTTTTGTTTTAATTTACGAAGACAAAACAGTCCCTATTAGCTAGACTGATATACTTTATTTTTACAATATATACTACAGTAATCAAAAGGCGATAACTACAAACCTTTACGTCGCACAGTCTAAGTTGTTACATACGCGCACCTGCTTGCAGACGATTCTCCTTTTAATGGCAATTTTAAACTTATTGAATGTTATTTTCATGTTCAAAGAGATGTCTTGATTTGTGAAGAAGGCATTTTATAATGTTTATCCATGTATATCTAAATTGTGAACTGTTTTTCTAAGCTAAAACTTGTTGATCGCGTGACTCGCGAATACCAACTGCGTAGATCAAATCTCCTTTGCAGAGATCCGCTATTTACACTCACTTACAAATAGTAAATCATAGGTGATTTAAAATGTTCATTTGCGTTCGAAAAACAAATGAAGAAAAGAAACAAACCGAGATAAAACTGGTTTATATAGAAAAATTACTTTGAACGAACACTCTCTGCCTATAAAGAGAGTTTCAAGAACGACAACCTCTGCGAATAAGAAAGAATCTGGTCTTTCGTACAAAATTATTTCGTCCTTGACAATTTTTAAATGTGTCATTTAATTCC